>OY283153.1:41230336-41740336 GCA_958299815.1 Sarcophaga carnaria | reverse complement strand
GAGATAAAAATTTTAATTATGAAAATAATTTAAATAACTCCTTTTTGAACGCGTTTGCATTGCCCAGATTTTGGATGTTATTTGGTAAGGAATTCCAAAGACTAATGGTGTGTATAAAGAACTGTCGCTGAGACAGAAGAGTCCTGAATCGTTGCTGTATAATCCCCACACCCCGGTGGGATCTGGCAAACTTAATTTTACAATATAAATACTTCGGCTGTTTCGTGTAAATTATTTTATGAAGTAGAAGGAGGCATCTAGTTTTCAGGAGATTATCAAATTTGATACCAAGTATCAGGTAAGCTAAATGAGAAATGTGATCCCGACGCCCCTTAAGGAAAACATACCTGGCTATGTTATTGTACGCCAGGTTAAGTTTCCGGTTGTCATCATAACTGCAATTTCCGTATATCTCACATCCATATAAAAGTACCGGAATCAAGTACGTTTTAGCAAGTTGCATGCGAATGACAAAAGGAGTTGAATCTATGACAGCCCACAAATTTCGAAGCATGCCATAAATTCTGCCAACAATGACACTTATATGGGTAGACCACGATAATTTGTCATTAAAGACAATACCCAGATTAGTAGCCGACCTGACAAATTCAATTTTATTTCCCCTGATACTCAATTCAGGTATGACAAATGATCCGTTTGTTCTCGAAAGTGTAATACATTTAGACTTAGAAGGATTGATACATAGTCCATTGGCCGAGGCCCATCCGTCAATCCTTGCTAAGTCACGATTAATGTAGTCCAAACAAGAATAAATATTCTCCCTTGGAGTATATGTGTAAAGCTGCACATCGTCAGCATACATGTGAACATTACAGTTAACCAAAACATCAGGTAGATCATTTATATACATGCAAAACAGCAAAGGTCCAAGTATAGACCCCTGTGGAACACCTCTACTAATAGTAAGTGGATCCGAAACTTTGCCATTGAAATGAACCTTCTGAAATCTGTTCGTCAAATAAGAATAAATTAGATTACAGGCAGTTTCGGAGAAATAAAACAGTTTTCGGAGCTTTTTCAATAGAACCGCATGATCGACTGTATCAAAAGCCTTAGAGTAATCAAGCAGAACCAAGAACGCCACACTATTACCATCAAGTTCCGACCTAAGTTCCTCAACTACATTTACCAGAGCGGTAGTACAACTCCTACCTTTCATGAAGCCCGACTGATTAACCGTTAAGAAATTGTGGCCCCTCAGATATTCATCGATTTGTCTGGCCATGATGTTCTCCAATACTTTGGATAAAAAAGGAAGGATTGCAATTGGCCTGAACTCACAATTAGTTTTCGGAATGGGAAGGATTTTAGCCAGTTTCCAACTTTCAGGAAAAGAAGACTTAGTCAGAACTGTATTGAACAAGTAAGTATAGTAAGGCAAAAGTTTAGGAGTCAGAGCCTTTAAGAATAAAGGATGCAAATCATCAGAACCAACTGCATTCGATTTTACCGCTGAAATACATTCCAAAACCTCAAACTGATTTACGCAACGAAAGCTAAAGGAATACTGTGGTGGAACACAACAGAGTTCATCATACAAGTCACCGTTAGACCTTGGGACCCTAGAATTTACGAACTGGTCATTAAGCTTGTCCACATCCACATCAATATCGGCCTTTGGACATTTTCGGCCTATTCCTATTTCACGAATTACATTCCATTTAGACTTGTTGTCCATAGCATTGGAAAACTTTCTGCCATAATACAATCTTTTTGCAGTTCTTATGCTCCTGGTAACTTCCATCCGTGTGAATCTATGTAAAGCTTTCAAATCATCCGTCCTAAACCTCTTCCATCTCCTGTAAGCACTATCCCTCCTCTCAATGAGTGCTTTTATTTCCGCATTAAACCAGGGCTGTTGTTTAGGTTTGATGTGCTTGGTTTTGACAGGAACGCATCTGTCATAGAGCAAACGCACTCTGTCCTGAATAAACGATAATTGGTCATTCGCATTACCCAGTGTGTATACCTGGTCCCAAGATACGCTATCCAGTTCAATATTCAGAGTTGCATAATCAATGTTTCCAAAATCACGATACGTAATATATTTGTCCACGGGACGAGTTACGGACAAATTATAATTAAGGAAGAGAAGGTCATGGTTGGAGAAGCAGGAAGCAGAAATTTGGTCATATAACAATACCCTGTCAATGTGATTCACAAATATAAGGTCTATCAAGCTACTGGATGTTGAATGGAAATGTGTAGGTGTTGACACATTTACAGGACTGAGGTGAAGTGAGAGCATTGGTCCAATAAGGGGATTATCATGTAAAAGGTTATTGTTAAAGTCACCTACAATAACTATGTCGTCATATCGAATGGTAATATCCTCGAGAGTTGAAATAAAAGGATCAAAATTTAAACTAGAATTCGGTCTGTATACACAACCAAGAAGAAGTTTCTGACCATCGCCTGTTGATATTTCCAGAAACAAATATTCAATCTCGCTCCCAATGTGATTTAATAATTTTTCCTTACAAAGTATACCATTACGAACATAAATCGCAACTCCACCACCCCTGGCCCTGGTTGCATTACCATTAACCAAGATTCTCCTATCTGATCGGAAAAGTTTAAAGCCCTGTAAATTAAAAACTGTATCCTGAACATCCAAGGGTAACCAAGTCTCAGAGACGCAAATAACGTCAATACCTGCTGCCACAAATAAGTACCTAAATTCATCAATCTTATTATTTAAGCTCTGAGCGTTTATGTGGACAATGTTGAGACCTGCCCTTTGTTTCGCAAGGACTCTAATCATGTTATACACACAGTCTCTGGAATTAGAACCGTTAGAATTCATGAAATGGTACGAAATTTTTAGCAATGCATTCAATAATTAGATCTAAAGCAGAAATCGTAATATTTAAGCGTTCAAATATAATGGAGTTATACATACATGACACAAAGTTGTAGCAGAAGAATGTATTAATTAAATTGATATTGAGGATAATTAGGTCGATAAAAAACAAGTTAAGTTTTGGGAGTTCAAACAGCATGGCCAGGAAATAACTTATTAAGGCTGTCTACATTGTCTATTAGTATGAGGTCATCATTCATATTCTTTTTGACGTAAACACAACCCCGCATAGAGAACGCAGAAGATAAAATTTTTTTCTTTTTGAGGCGAATTGCTGCGCTCAATGTTTTAAAATTAGTCTGTGTTAAGTTCTCGTTAACATAGAACTTTTCTTCTGATGTCAGGCCAATATTTCTAAGGCGGAAGACAAAACCACTGTGTAGTTTCCTGAAGTTCGCCATGGATTTCAAAAAGAAATTCCTATCATACGCAGACCATAGTTTTACAATAATTGCGGCATCTTTGGAGTTCTCCCTATGCTTGTTATTGAGATTCCTTAGACGATAGATTGATTGAATGTTCGGCACAGGTGTGTTTATGGTGTCACAAATTTTACAGAATATTTCCTGTAGGTTCTCGTCCTGGGTGTACGGGATTTCATTGATCCTAAGCTCCGACGAAACCGGGTGATTCTCTTGTTGCCTTAATTTTGTTTTGAGGTCACTAATTTCCTCGCGAATCTTGTCTATTTCGGAAGCTTTATTCTCAAGTATGGTTACCCGTTCGGTAATGTTTGACAATTTATTTTCAATTATGCTGTATTTTTCGCGCAGATCACTAATTAACTCCTCTTTAAACTCCTTAAACTTGAGGTCAATTGTGCGCAGGATTTGCTCTTCTTTCTTTTTTTGTAAAGAGGATTTTTAAGAATTACTGTTCTGATGATGATGGTGCTCAGAATATTCTTAACACCTGAATCCCTTTCAACTACATGTGAAATATTGATTGGTTCGTATTGCTATTCGGCTGGGGTAATTTGAAATTTAGAGAAGCGCCCAACAGTTGTTTCGATATTTTATTCTTGCTACGACTCTATCTACCTCTACCACTCCTAAACCTTCTATTTGTTGTCCGTATAGATTCAACTGGGGGTGTCCTGGTAGTCTAGTGGGTAGTGTACTAGACTATTAGCGTGAGGGTCGCGGGTTCGATTCCCATCAGAGACTCTGGTCTGTGACACTACACCGAGCATATGGTCTAAGTTACTCAGCTCGTATATACACTTAGAATATAATTTGTAATTGTATTGTAATTAATAAATAAATAAACAAATAGATTCAACTGATTGTAGGTTAGGGAAAGTAAGCAGAATTGCTGACGAGTAAATTACGATGTTACGTGAATGGGGTCTTTTGGCCATATTTCGTCGGTAATTGATCCACCTTGCGGCTGGTGGTTGTGCTAACGTGAGATTGTTAAGTAGGTTTCTTAAGGGATTTTGTGATGCCAGGTTGCTGACATTATCTCAGTTGTATTTCTACAGAATTTCCTTTGTGGCACTGTCCTTCAATTGGTAATAGAAAAATGATTTTCTTTAAGAGTTCAAACCATCGGTCGGGAGCCGATGTTCAGACTCTCTTGGGGTTTATTATGAGTTTACGCTGTCTGATAGTTGTGCACTATCTTCACTCTGTTTTACTCTGTCTTTTTTGTGTTCACTTTCTGTATTATCTCACTCGGACAAACAGATTGGGTCACATGACCATCAGGTATTTTGGCATTTCCAAACGTCCTCAAACTCAATGTTTTAAGTATAAGTAGAGTATAAATTCGAAAATATATAAGTAGATCAATGTAGCAGAAGTCAAACCAGAAATTACTAAATATTTATCATACATACATAACTAGTCATTACGACCCTTCAGTCAGGATTACGACCTAGCTTCTCACAACACTTATGATGTGTGTGTAAATTTTATACATGAAGGGCAGGACCTATAGTTTAATCTGAACGACGAATTTTTGAGAATTTTTTCGTGGCAATTTTATGTACTCTTAGGGCCATTATTACAACTTGCGGTTAAACTTGGGTTTAGTTAAAGGTAACTTTAGCTAAAGTGAACTTTAAAGTCACCTTTAACTTCTTTTCATTATTACAACTTACAGATAAAATAAAGTTAACTTTTTCAAAAATATGGCAGTGCCGGAGCAATGTCGATAATAGTGCTCAAATTAAACAAGTTTAATTTAAACGCAGTGGCAACGACGGTCTTCTTTTGTTGTTGTATTTGCTCACTTTGTTTATATTTGACGTTGACGTTGAAGATAATATATATGGTAAGTTCAAACATAAACTTAAACCCTTTGCACTCGATTAATTTTCAAGCTCGTTATCTGTCAACTTGTATTTAATTTTAGCTGAATGAATGTTGGTTTGCTTTACAATATCTGCAATGAGTTCATCAGTGAAAAATCTTTTAAAAAATCTATTGGCTCAAAACTATTTGTCTTGAAATTGAAGCCAAACATTCTTGTTTCCAACACTAAATATAATTTCTGCTGACAGCTCGTCCTCTTCTTCACTCACATCAATCCAACTTGATTTTGATATGGTGTCATTATCCCTATCAGGCTTTGGTACAGTATCATTTTCACTATCAGATGAATATTGTACCGTTTGAACTCGTAAATTCAAATTCACTGTCATTATCCTGACTGTCTTCAAATTACATTTTGAACAGAAAATTAGGGTATGTACATGTGTAATGAATTAGACAACGAGAACAAATTCCGTACACTATTAACACTCGACTGACAAAACTTGACAAATTATTACAAAGTAAGATCTCGAATGCCGCAATGTGTTTTACAGTTATTTAGTTTTATCGCCTACAGTTTTGCCACTTCCAGTGTGACATACGAGTGAAAAGGGTTAAAAGTTACCAGTAGGATGATCTTCCCTTTAGCTTAACTCTCACTTCTAACTTATCGTCCACTTATAATAATGAAAAACAATTTATCTGCCCGTTAAAATTCTCGCTTTAGATAATGGCAAGTTGTAACAATGGCCCTTAGACTTTTTGCCAGAAATCTGCTGAGTGATTTTTATTTCTAATATTTTTAATATTTCAGTTTGTTGGAATATCTGACCTGGGGTTTGAACCATGGCCTAACGTCAAACAAGTCAACACACTACCTACTGGACTACGCCTACTTCAATAAATATTTAGCAAAATACTACCAAAAGCTTCCATTTCATACTGGCTCATGATATATTTGACTACTGTGACTACATTTGTCTAAAAAGGAGTTAAACCGCAGCTGTCATCTCCAGACAAGATTAACAATGTTTCCAATATTTCTGATGTTGGTGGATGTTTTCAAAGGTTCAGGATTTTTATTATTCATTATCATTTCGATTTTAATTTAAATATTTTTAGTTTTATGTGTGTGTTTTTGTAAAAAAAAGGAGAACCTCAATCTTGATGAATTATTTTCTTCGTTCCCCATCAATATTATTATTTATTATTATATTTAGTATTTAAAATTTATTTTTGCAAGTTTAAAAAGAAAAAAAGGAAAAAATTTAATCGTTTAATAAACACCTTTTTCGGTTTACTTTCAACAAATTGCCATGGCAGACAAAACCACTACAGGATGATTTTTTTTAAATTTAAAATACAAAACCAGCTGGTTTTCGTTGGGGTTTAATATTGAATTTTAAAATTTAAAAATCCTTTGCAACTCATTATAATAAGCACCTTGCAATAATATCCTTTGAAAATAAAAATTAATTCAAACAAATACTCGATTTCCTTATGAATACTTTGTTGGCGATATGCTTGTATCTGCTGCAGTCCTTTGTTTCTTAACTGCAGACTTGAATAATTCAATACGTAGGAATAATTTATCAACGAACAGAACAGAAACAGAATTTAAAGCTAATGCCAGCAGATGTTGAAAGCAATACGATAGGCTGGAAATAAATAAATTATCCTTTAGATTTTTAAATGGCATTGAAGCATGCATATAGAAATGAATAAAATTATGAAGAACATCCTTTTTAAATACTACACAATTAATTTATAATGTCTCCATACTTATCTTTTGATTAGATTGAAAAAGTAAAGCATTTATCGTGTAGAAATTAAAAAAAATGTCAAAATTGATTTTTTCAATCCCTTTCAGATACATAATATCGATTGCTTGATGTGCTAACGACCCTCTCCAGAGCAAGTCATTATCACGTTTAAATTCAATTGAATTTTTTATTGTATCAGTGTTTGAAAGTGCGTGTGCTTTGTTGTTCGGGAACTCATATTAGCGTAACCATAGCATTGTCTCGTTATATTTTCCTGAGAAAATCGAAATTCTTGGACAGTCTTAGATGTCGTATACACACTCTCTAGGATCGATTGACTACATTACTGTCGATATAGTCTGATGTCGTCTTCACACAACGTAGTGTATATACTCTTTGGGGATCGGTTGACTGTGTTACTGTCAATAAATACATATACGTATACCTTCACTCGATATAGTCTGATATCGTATTCGCACATGGGATTTATTTCAGCCTGAATAGTATAACAGTAATTAAATGGTCTCAGAAGCAATATTTTCTAGAAAGATTTCACATTCGTGATCAGGATACATGAGTGAGAGTATTTGAATGATGTACCCAGTTTTATGTTGAAAAACTATCATGTAATCAATTGATGTATCCATGACCATAGGCATCTAAGTTCTGTGACTAAGTTATAATTAAGAGTGGGCCATTTAAAAGTTTAAATTTAAAAATGCAATAAAACAAAAACACTTTGAAATTTTGTTAAATTTTTCCTTTTGTTGTGAAGCACAATTGTTCCGGTTACAAATGGAAAATTATTTCATTCATATGGCTGTCGTGGCTAGCCTCATGGTAGCACAATCGATCGGACCAATTCTCGTGCACTTTTTCGAGTACATAGGGTCGCATCTTGGCAATGGCATCACAAATGTGGGCCTTCAAATGCTCAATTGTTTCTGGCTTGTCGGCATAACACTTTTCTTTAACGGCGCCCTATAGAAAATAGTTCAACGGAGCTTCTTGGCGGGCAACTGACATCATTATTCCGGTCAATTGAACGGACATTAAGCGTTTGATGCAATAAATCTATAGTAACATGTGACCATCCTTTTGAAACCAAACATCGTTAACAGCGATACCATGAAGAGTGAGTGCAAAAAATCGGTTATCACGGTGCGATAGGTGTCTCCATTGACCGTAATGGTTGCGTCGTCCTCATTTTCGGAGAAATATTGGCCAATGAACTCCACAAACCGTATCAAACAATCACTCGTAATAGGTGCATGTAAAACCAATTTTGTTTACCCACCAAGATGAAAATGAGCTTCATTCGAAAAGATGATTTTTTTTGGTAATAACGACAATCATCGAACAGTTTCTCGTTGATCATCTAGCGAAGCGAAAACGAAGCGGCTTCAGCTCTTGAACCAATTGAACTTTTTAAGGCGTCATACCGACATCTTTTCGCAAAATTCGCCGTAAACCGATGCGTATAATTTTCAATTCTTAAGAACGATAAGAAGCTGATGGATTCTCAAGACACACTCAGCCTTACGTTCGATACTTGGGCCACTACTATGGAACATTATGTACGATGGTATACTTCGACTACGATTGCCAAACGGGACTACAATTGTTGGCTTTGTAGATGACATTGCCATAGTCTTGGTAGCTAATACAGTAAGGGAAATAGAGGAGAAAACGAACACAGCGATTCGAAATGTTGGAGCAAGGCTGGATGAGGCAGGTTTGACACTTGCTGCACATAAAACGGAGGCGGTCTTGATAAGTGGCCTGAAGATAGTGGAGAAGATGGAAGTGACGGTTGGTGGTACTACGATCGAATCTAAAAGGGCGATATAATACCTGGGAGTGATTATCGACGACAGGTTGAACTTCAAGGATCACGTGAAATAGATCGGCGAAAAGGCATCTGTAAAACAGGGAGCACTGGTCCATTTGGTCCATTCAAGAGGAGGATAATATCGTTGAGTTGCTTGCCCAATATGTTAGGAGGCACTCTCCGTGGGAACGACAAGGAGGATACTGTACTCGGTGTATCGTCTAAGAGCGATTAGACAGATCAACGGCTTCAGGACAGTGTCTGATGAAGCGGTACTGGTATTGGCAAAGACAATACCGGTAGACATATTGGCGTTTGAGATGAGGCGGATATACTTTCGCCGTCTCGAGTATCCAGCACAAACGGCAGCTATAAAAGCTAAGGAACGAAGGACTTCCATGCACAAATGGCAGTCACGATGGGAGAACGGTTTAAAGGGAAGATGGGCATTTCACCTTGTTCCTGATGTAACCTTTTGTATGGAAAACTAACATTGCGAGCTGAATTACTACGTGACCCAGGGTGCTTCAGGAAGTACCTGCACAGATTTGGACATGATACTTCCCCTATATGCCCAAACTGTGTAGACGAAGAGGAAGATGCGGAGCATATTCTAACATGCTGCCCCAGATTTAGATGGCCCGGGGAAACGAGTTTCGGACCAACTCGGCTTATGGAAGAGGTGTTCTAGGATTCTATGGAGCCAATACAGTCACAGAATGGCTGAAGTTATGCTAGAACTCCGAAGGCTGGAGGAACGGAGGCGAAATATAACTTAGTGAGGCAAAGCTTTAAGTAATACCTTACGGCAGTCTCGCGGAGAGAGAGTGGTTGAAGTGTGTAGGGCGTGGGTTTAGTACGTAGGCACCAGTGATGATGAATCGTGAACTCTTTTGTTGGAATAAAAGTGTCTTTCGAAAATTACCATCTTCTGCCTAAGAAAAAAAAAAACGGTTCGATATTTTCGGGTGTACGCACTGTACGATCACGCGATCGTCTTGGTACATCAACAATGAAACCAGCTTCACTAAACACAGCTAAACTTGTGTATAGTGGGCACTGTTGGTCCTTCTTTGCGACCAAATTTTGTATGACATTTTCGTGCAACTTCCAATCAATTGTCTTTGTTTTTTAAATAAATTTCCAAGACATCAAAACGTTGTTCAAGCGTAAATCGATTCATTACGTTCAGTGGTGATAAAATACTGAATTTTGTGATAGAATAGAATGACATAAGTATTGCCAGATTCGAAATAACCGTTGGTTCAAATTTAAATCGATAGATGGCCCAACTGACATACGAGTTATTAAAGACAAAAACTACGTTTAATGAATCGTGTATTTGTCGGTTATACGCATAGCTTTTGGTGTTTATTTTTGAAGCGTGCTTAAATAATAAGAAGCTAGGTCATTAGACAGACTGAAAGATTGTAATGACCTATTAAAATATAAAATAATGCATGTGCTTTCACTACAGCTTGCATTATATTTGTAAGAGAAAAATGTGTTTTTAATCGAATTAATTATTTTGTTCAGCAAACTGGAATTTAAATGATTATCTCTATGAAACACTAGCCCTTTTGGCCTTATGCTGTTGTGCTATGGAAAAACAATTTCACACTTTATTGATTTACAAAAATTGAAATAAGGCGACACACGCACCACACAAAACAATATGTTTTAGAACGAAAGCCATATAAAAATTTAAAATTAAAAAAAAATAAAACAAAATAACAACTTTTGCTTTTTAAATAAAACCATATGCTCACTGTTCACTTTCTATAAAAATTATAAGCAAATGAAAAAAAACCAAAAATAATGAAAAAAAAAAATTGGAAGAAGAAAAAAATGGTAGAATTTCTATAAAAATTATAATGATTTCATTAACCAACCGTATGTTGTGGTTATAACAGTAAAACTATGTGTGTGAGAGTGTGTTTTTTCATTGTTTTTTTTATTTTTTTTTTTTATTCCTTTAGCACTTAATTTATAAACATTTCAGATAAGAGACCAAGAGAGAGAGAATTCTAAACCGAACAAAAACACTAAAAACAACAACTAAGTGTGTGGTCAGCAGCATTGAAGTTGCTAGCCTTTATTGCGGTATTGGGTGTTTTTGTGGTCTGTTGGCGTCAGTTGTTTGGCAGTTAGACAGGCAGGCCTTACATTTGCTGTCTAGAATTAGTCGACTGGTGAGAAGTTTCGTTTTCATTTAGAATTTCTTGTTGTTGTGTGTTTGTTTTACAATTTCTTTAACGTCGTGTGCCTTTTCAGGTATTTTCTAATTGCCCATGTTAAGTGAAGTGTTAAAAGTGTACGTAGCAAAGGTATTGAATTACAAAACATCGTCTTACTACATTTAACGTGTGTATACATGTCAGTGTTCATGTTTCTTCTGTCACACAACCACATATACACACACTGAGAGTATACCATAAAGGTATTGGATAAAACGTAGTTAAGTTAAGAAGCAATTAAAATCTTATGGAAATTTAACAGGAGAACAAAGCCAAAGCCAAAGCCAATGCCAATGCATAAGTGGGAACAATTAGTCGCTCATAATTGGTAATTGAAACCCTTAAAATGTTTCATCTTTTATGTATGTATGTATGTATGTAAGTTTATCAATCATTTTCAACACAATTGACAACATAATTACGAAACAATTCATTCCATCACACACACACACACACATTCATACAAATCAAAAGGACAGGGTGAATGTGAATTTCAACAGTGTGTGTTTAAAAATCACTGTCACTTTTAATGAAATTACATGGGATATTTATAAATAAATGAGTGTGTTTAGTTAGCATTAACGCCGGTCATTACACTCATGTGAATTATTTTTTTGTGGGGACACAGCATTTAAAATTTTTTTTGTTTTTTTTTTTTTTTTGATGTGGGACCTGTGAGAAAATTTTCAATAATTTCTGATGTAAACCGCCTGTTAAGGCTTCTGCAAATAAATGATGTGAATATTTTGGTTATGTTTTTGGTTCTGCTTAATTTCTGGGAATCGCAACAAGTGAACATTCACATACGAAATGTTAATGTACGAGTATGCTTATGAACAGACTTTGATCATAAATCATGAGTGTTTCAAAATTTTATTTTAATTTTTTTTTTGGTTTGATTTGAATTGTTTTAGAAGGTTATTAAAGAGGAATTTTATATGAAATTTATGATGGGACAATTTTAAAATATTTATTGTCAGCAAAATGTATCATATCTCTGGTATTCATCTATCGAGTACGCAAGAGTAAGACGACTTAATATTTTAGTCGATTATAGCAAGCTAAAATGGGCTGAGAAACTAGGTCGTAATCCGGACTGAAGGGTTGTAATGATCAATTATATATGTTATGTATGTATGTAAAATAGTCTTAATCGTAGCTTTCACTTGCTGCTCAAGAATGGCTTCTTTTTGACAACAAAATAAGTCCAAGCCAATCATGCGAACTTTGTCAAACGAAGCAAATCATAGCCAGATTGGAAAAGATGTGGATAATTGCTCAACTGGCAAAACGTTCTAATAACTATTTTTTTAGTAGTTTTAATCAGGGTTGACATGTGGCCGATGGTAGCAAATATTAAATATTCCGACTTCATATCTTGTCCCGTTTTTCGACAAATGCTCGTTTCAAACAAATCGCATTTGATTTGATGATCTGGTCCTCCAACACGATTTCATGAATGTGAAAAGTTTTAAAAGATTTTGTCCTTCGTTTTATCCTAAAAATCTTAAGTAAACAAGTATTTTATATGAACAACGCAAATCCTCTTGCAAACGCTCCTCCAGTGGGGTAGCCATCTGCTAAGGAGAAGTCTATACTCATTTGACTTTACGGTCTTATGTATAAAAACACCCGGCCTAGAATAGATATATGGACCGGACCGTGACGAGAGTTAGCCAGGTTGGGAGTCCATCAAAACTATCTCAGTCGCTATTGGAGTATGCTGGATACATGTCGAACTCCAGGATTTGTCAGACTTATCTACAGATCACTGCAGATCCCTGATTGCACTACAGATCCCAGCTGGACGATTCCCTTATATGCAACTCATGGGAACAAAAACGTAGAATATAACGAAAAATTAAAAAAAAATTTAAAAGAAAAGAACTCATCTAATTATGAAAGTCTAGACCGGAACTTAAAAAATCTGCATACGGCTGTTAAGCTGACACCTTAAGCACCTTTGTATAACCGGGATTTGGACCGGCTAATAAAAGAGTTACGAAAACTTCTCAACGTAGTAAGAAAATCCGATAACACGAGCATTGGGGCGCTACGAAGCAATTCTCAGCTAACTACAAAAGCATTCTAAGGCGAGCCATGAAACCTATTACAAAACCTTCATTATTTTTGACGGGTGTACTGCAAAGAATGGTTTACTCCTGAATCTACACTGAAAGGGAACTCTGGAGCTTCTTGTTGGTACCTACATTTTATCGGGATAAGTCTGCGTTCCAGGAAGTGGATCACCTGGAGACTACATTTGTCTCCAAATGCAATTAAAGGGATTTAAACCATTTGAATCTCCGGGATCAGGCGAAGTATATCCTGGTCTTTTACAACATCTGAAACAGAATCATAACGAACTACTCAATGTGGAATTAAGCACTATATCCGGCTTACTGATACAATTGGATGTACTGGACACTATTGTGAACAGGATATCTAAGCTACTTTGTGGGAGAACAATCTACCCGACGCTAGGGTGCTCGCACATAGTAAGGTGTACGCTATGGTGACGCTAGAACCTGTTAGATGTGGAAGAAGATGGTTAGCGTGTGGTTAGCAAGCCGCTTCTTTTGCGTCTATAGAAATTGCATAGGACGGAAATTAAACTCAAGCATGAGATAAATTTCTAAGTCTTATTTTGGATTAAAGCGGTCTAGGAAACCAAATTAAAAGGGTAAAAAGGTTTCCATTGCCCTCTACGCTTGTAACAAATTTTTCGGGAAAACTAATGTCTAGGATACCTAACTAGACCTATATTAGCCAATAGGTGTGGTATAGTGAATATGCCTCGGTAGGACCATTAACTTGAATCTGATATAGCGATTATAAAGTTGTCACTGGAGATAATTTCATAACTCTTTCCTATTAATATTTACTGAAAGGCTTAGTGACTAAGATAGGCCACCTTGGGGCGATTGGACAGTAGCGTGAATCAAATACTGGTCCCGCAAAGATCCTGGAAGTTTTTGAGGCTATTGACTACATGATGATGATGATCCGGAAAAAGAAGTCTGGACTAATGGCTGCTAAGAAAGCGCAGAGTTCTGATCTAATGAACTGCAAGACGCTGTCTAACTGTTGCAGATATCTCAACGAGGTTGCGATATTCAGTATAATGAATTCATTGACCAGGTAAGGCAAAGGTAACTATCGACCACTTCTATCGATCATTTAAAGATCTTATAATTTCCAATGGAGTCATGGATTCCGTCAATGCCGGAATACGAGCAGAACGGAGCAAAAAATTTGGTAAAGCTGAATGGATTTGTGTTTTTAAATTACAAATGAGCACGCTCAGTATGGTAGAGCCATTGTTAAGCATTATATTATGGGCACTCATGCTGGGCTTAGAACACTTACATACATACATAATTGGTCATGACAACACTTTAGTTAGGTATACGATCAAGCTTCTCACACCACTGATGCTGTGTGCGTTAATTTTATATATGAGTGGCGGGACCTACAGTTTAAAGCCGACAGATCTTTGAGAAACTTTTCACGGCAATTTTATTAACTCTCCGAGTTTTTGCCAGAAACCTGCTGAAAGGAAGTCGCCGAAGAAATATTTTTTTCATATTTCGTTTTGATGTCTGACCTGGGGTTTGAACCGAGGCCTTGCGTCTAATAATTCAACACATTACCTACTAGACCACGGCGACTTAGAACAGTTGGCAAACGATTTCTACAGAAGCTGTAGCGATGAGGAAGAGGAGAAGATTGGATACATATCCAGCACTGTGTCGAAGGAAAAAGCATCTTGGTGTCTACCACTGAGACGATCTAAATAAACTGTCAGGCATCGCCATTGGCAGTAATTTTTTTTATCAAAATCTTCGAACTGTTCCAGGACTATGGAAAAATAGAAAACTCTGCTATCATAATGGGCCTTATGTGGCCTAATTGTACCTATTCAATGTATATCTAATTGCGTGCCTATCTTTCTTCGGATTATATGTACATATATTATAACCAAATTATTGTATTAATTTTTACATTAGCATTGGCTTATATTAGGCTCAACATGATTATAATATTATCTTTTGATATCAAGAACTTCTAAATTTTGTTTTTACAAGTTCTCGCATTACTTTATTAAAATTAAACGACTATGTTTGTGAAATGTTTTTCACATTAATTTCCTTTAATAGGAAAATTAGAATTTATTTCTGCATTTGTTGCTTAATATTTAATACCTGATTTTCGCTCTGCCAAAAAAAAAAATAAATAAATTCTTTGAGTTTGACCGCAAAAAATTTGGTGTTTATTTTAAATGCTTTCGTGGTCACTACTAAATGGTTTGTTAATTGAAGTTAATCTCATAGAATTTGTTACAACAACAGATTGCGGTTAGAAAATAATAAACAAAAGGAAATTATTTCACAGAGAAATTAATGAAAATAGCAACTAATTTAATGTGTTCGGTTATATATCGTGTAAATGAATGAATGTAATGGTAATTAAAACAAATTAACATCTTATTACTGATTCATCATTAAAAATCGGTACTCTGTCATGTCATCTGCTAAGAAAATGCACAGATTGAGGCAACTTACGATCGTATCACAATTTCTTGCTTTAATTCATTTTCAATTTTGACTTTTAAGACAAAGGTGCTTCCCTTTCTGAAAGGTTAATTACATGGTGCGACAGTCAAAATACACCCAGCTAATGACATAGTGTAGGTTGTGAGTTTTGTTGAGTAGAACTCAAAAATACTTTTTTATATACTT
The DNA here is from genome assembly GCA_958299815.1 of Sarcophaga carnaria. Classification (NCBI taxonomy): domain Eukaryota; kingdom Metazoa; phylum Arthropoda; class Insecta; order Diptera; family Sarcophagidae; genus Sarcophaga; species Sarcophaga carnaria. Next base: position 41,724,621 of record OY283153.1, on the reverse strand, counting down.
CTCGAACCCTCCAAACTTGTTTTATTTGACAAAAATGGTATTTTTGATCTTTTCACACAAAATTATTGATTACCCCAATTTTTTTTAACCTATTTTCAAAATCTAAAGTTTTTTGAAACGGGAACAGATGACCCTTTAAAATGATATACATAAATGTATAATTCAAACTTACATGTTATGAGTTTTGATCGGGTAAACTTGGAAAATATGATTATTTTTCTCAGTTTTTCAAGTTTAGCTATTCTGAATTCCAAAATTTAATTAAAAAATATAAAATAAGTGATAACATTCTGAAAGTGCATTCTCTTGTAAAGAGATTGACACCTCGTTTGATCAAACCGAACAAAAATTACCGTAATTATTATTTAAATAGTATAATAGTCGTGCTGTATTTTTTATATATAGTATGTCATCTAATTAAATGACCTTTCAGTTCAAAAATTGTCAAAAGTGTTGATGGATCTCAATTTTTTATTGCAAAATGTGTCAATTTCACGTTTGCACGACTACCAGAAGTCGGCTAATATTTGTGTTTTTTGCAAATATTATTATTTCTCTTTGCGCAAACATTAGCCAACTTCTGGTGGTCGCTCAAACGTGAAATTGACACATTTTGCGATAAACAATGTAGATTCATCAAAAATTCTGAAAATTTTTGAACTAAAAGTTCATTTGTAAAAATATACATACGAAAATATATAACTCGACTGTTAGACTCTTTAAATAATAACTGCTTTAATTTTTGTTGGATTTGATCAAACGAAGTGTCAATCTCTTCACAAGATAATGCATTTTCAGATGTTATCACTTATTTCATATTTTTTAATTAAAGTTTCCTACTATAAACTGACAAACTTGAAAAAAAATCAAACCCCATAGCATATTAAGTCAAATAATATACGTACGTATATCGTTTTAAAGGCCCATGCCTCTTTTTTCTAATAAGGTTTAAATTTTGGACATGGGTTCAGAAATATTTGTGTAATCAGTAAATTTGTGCGTAAAGTCCAAAGTTTGGAGGGTTCGAGAAAAATAAAAAAAAGTATTTTTGAGTTCTACTCAACTAACTGAACAACTTAGACTAGGTAGTTAATCGGGTGTATTTAATTTTAATTTTTTTTTATTTTGTCGCACAGTGTTAGCGAACATGTAAACCATCGTATCCCACCTTCTTAAGCAATGCTTTTACTGCATAAAACTATTCGGAACCATATGAATAAGGTTGAATGCAAAAATGATCACCATACCATGGGTCATTTTTTTTCATAGTAAAGTGAAACAAAATATTCATTGGGACTATAAACGAATGTCTGCCGTTTACATTTCAATATTGCTCCCGCATACATTTTCCGGTATTTCAGTCAGCAACTGAAATGGCAGCTGTACCGATACCTTACAATTGTGGCTGGTTTGACACTGTGCACGAGGGACTTAACATATCCTTATGAAAAATAGTCTAAATAAAAGGTAAATAGTCACAGCAACATGCGAATTTATTGCTTACCAATCACGTGGTATCGAGGGCCACGTAACTTGCATTCGCGGCGAAATCACTTCACAGCCAAGTTCATTTCGAGTAATTAAAATCAGTAATGTATGCTTGGCACCTTCCACCGTTGACTGAAAGGAAACAATGATGCCTCCGGTTTACAAAACGCACCAGGCAGAGCATCTTCTAAAGTGCGTCTAGAACTGTTTCATGCTGTTCTTCATACCAAGTTGCGCAATTCTGCTTGTCGATGTACCAACCAAGTTTTGTCACTGAAAGAAAATTTTTCGATAGAAAACTGGCTCTTAATCAGAATTTCCTAAGACCCATTAAAACCAAACAAAGGATGTCCCGTTGTAATACTGATATTATTTATTCCGTCATATAATTAAGCTCCCGGTTGGCATCTTTCGAACATCCTGAGCGTCTTATAAAGAAGCGCTATTTTCTCAAATCGCCTTTAACCACACATTTATTGTCAGTAAATTCTGAGTGTCCAAGAATTCTTCTTCTCAGTTTCTTAAGCGACAGGCAATGACAGAGAAGAAGTTCTGTTGTCTCCTCTTCTTTCTCGCCTATTTCACCCTGGCGTGAACACACAAAGGCCAAGTGTCTCGTTCATCACTGCAATGAGTTTCCTCAGAAGGAATCTTAATAGGTTCTACGCCAATTATGTTCCACATATTTATATACATGTGGGTTTTTAATGAAACCACGTTAGGTTTATTATTTATGTTTTAATATTAATATTTCAGTTTATTTAATATTATGGTATTAATATTTAGTTTATTTAATATTTTATTATTAATATTTAGTTTATTTAATATTTTAGTAACATTTGATGATGTTTTATTAATTTTATTTTAAATTAAAAGTAAGAGAAGTTAAAAGTGAGTCGTCACTGTTTGGCGTCAGGTTTTCAACTGTCTGGGCGTGTCAAGTCAGTCAAAAAATGTTCGTTGTCTATTCGTCGCAATTCCTTCGTACTCATAGTTGTATCAGTCAGTATGTCCGCTTTAGTAATAAAACATAGTGTCGCATTAATTAGTATCTCCGTCCACTTCTAGTACTACGTCCGTTAATTCCCAATCCCACATTCGGCCATCCTGCACGATCATTCGTCCCGAATGATGGGTTCCACTTTTTCATGTACTCAGCTACAGTATTGGTTCGATTTGGACCTTCGCCTTCACCAAGTTTTTCCACCTCGTACCGATCATGTTTCAAACTTCTAATAACTTTATATGGGCCAAGGTATTTTGACTTTAACTTGAGACCTGGTCCAAATTGCGTCCGTTTTATGGCCACCAATTCGTTCTCCTTGTATGTAGGCGCTTCAACTCTCTTCTTGCTGGAAGATTTCTTATTTTCCGCTTGGATTTCAGCTATATTTGATCTGGCCTTCTCTCGTATTTCGTCTCTTTGTTCATCTAATTCTTTTATAGCGTATTCGTCGATTAATTTTCTAATATCGTCTTGGGGGTCGATTCTCATTTCACTTCCAGTAAGAATCCTAAATGGTGAGAATTTCGTACTTCGTGGAGGAGTGTTGTTTATACACTGTTGTACCTTGTCAACATGTTTATACCAATGCTGGGGATTTTCTGCACACATTTTCGATAATACGGACACAACTATTTTATTTATTCGCTCTACTTGTCCGTTTCCTCTAGGCACTCCTGTAGCAATTAGTAAGTGTTGAATACTGTTTTCCTCGCAATATTTTTGAAACAAATTGGACGTGAAGGCGGTTCCTATATCTGAAATAATCCTTTCTGGGTTTCCAAAAATCGCAGATTGACGCTGAAGTCTATCAATCACTTCCTCCGACCCAGTGCTCTTCGTCGGGTACAACCAAACGAATTTGGAAAATGAATCAACTACCACTAAAATATGGTTATAGCGTTTTTTGGTCTCTTCCATGGGTCCAATATGATCAATATGGTATGTCCTTAATGGTTTATCAGATTTGTCAATTGATGTTAGAAGTCCTTCGGGTTTTCCTGTTTTTGATTCTGTAATTATGCACTGTATGCAGCTACGCACGACTTTGTTCACTTTCCGTAAAATATCTGGTATGTAAAATTCTTTCTCCACCAATTCACGTGTTTTCTTTGTCCCAAAATGGCCCTTTCGGTGTATACTCTGAATTATCTCCTCTTCCATACTTTCGGGTATAACAACGAGTTCTTGATTAGGGTCCTTATAAACTAAACCATACTTCAAATAAAAGTCCTCATAATCGTTCTTCTCAAGGATATTTCTAATGGCCTTAACCCAGTTGTCCTGCATCTGTGCTTGTTTGAGTCGATGCTTTATCGAGTCATCCGACAACAAACAAGAAAATCTGCTCAAAGCATCAACGTGCCGCATTTTATTACCAGATCTATGCTCTATGGCAAAGTCAAATTCCTGCAGAAACATGGCCCACCTATACACTCTTAATGGAACATCCTTCTTCTTCATGGTCATCGCAAACGCGTTACAATCTGTTACTATCTTTATTCTATGACCCATTATGTACACCCTCCACTTTTTTAATGCTTCTATGATTGCCAACACTTCGAGTTCGTAGGAATGATATTTTCTCTGTGCATCGGTTGTTTTACGACTCATATACTCTACCGGATGTAAAAGCTGATCATCTGCACTCTTTTGAAGCAACACACCTCCGTAGCCGTACATACATGCATCCGTGTGCACCTCAGTAAGAGCGTTGGGGTTATATAAATTTAAAACGGGCGCATTCATCAGACATTCCTTTAGTTGTTTAAAAGCTACCATCTGGACTTCCTCCATTCTGAAATCTTCGTTTTTCCTCAGTAAATCGGATAACGGTCTCGCAATTGACGCGTAGTCACACACAAATCTCCTGAAATAAGATGTGAGGCCCAAGAAGCGTTGAAGCGACTTCTTGTCCTTTGGAACAGGAAAGTTTGCTACTGCCGCAGTCTTTTCTGCTGATGGTCTTATGGTTGAGTCTTCCACTATATATCCTAGAAAATTGACCTTGCTCATTAAAAATTGGCATTTTTCCCATTTGATTCTTAGATCATATTCCTCCGCTACACGCAGTACTCTTCTCAATTTTTCAATGCCCTCTTCTACATCACGAGATGGAATTATTATATCATCGATGTATATTACTATTGTGCCATCCTGAATCAATTCTCTATAGATTGAAAAAATAAATCTCGAAAATACCGCTGGCGAATTAGAAATTCCGAATGGTACATAACTAAATTCGTACTGGCCATTGTGTGTTACAAAAGATGTGAATTTTCTAGATTGTTCATCAACCGGTACGTGAAAAAAACCGTTCCTCAAATCCAAAGTAGAATAAACCTTAGCGGACTGTAATCTGTGTAACACATCGTCGATCAATATCATTGGAAAATTATCCCTCATAATCTTTTCGTTTAATTTTCGAAAATCGCAGCACAACCTTTTACTGCCATCCTTTTTTGAAACGAGAACTATTGGTGATGAATATTCGGAGGTGCTTGGTCGTATAATGCCGTCCCGTAACCATTCCTTTATTTGTTGCTCAACAATTCTCTGGTCGTCAAGTGATAAACGGCGTGGCCTCTGATATATAGGAATATCATCTGACAAAACAATTTTCATATTAATCGGTGATGGTTTGCGATTAATTGGGTTATAGTCTCTAATTAAGTTTCCAAGTTCCTCTGCTGTTCTCTTTGGTAAGTGTGATAAATTGAATTCGACTTCATCCTCAATAACGACTGTTGAACATAACGTATCAAAATCATCGTCAACTCTTTGTTTCTCCTGTACAAACTTTTGCCTTTTCGAAAAGATAGCACCCTTTGATGTTAATATTATGTCTGTCTGATGTAAAATGTCGTTGCCAATCGCAACCTCATATGGGAATTTCTCGGCGACGTAAAATTTTATATTGAAATCAAAGCCATCAATCTTCACGATCCTATCGAAGCTTCCTAAAGTTGTTAACTCACCGAAATCAGCTGTTATGAAACATTCGCTTCCTTTAAAAATTTTACAACTTTGCATCCTTTTGAAAACATCTAATCTAATAATCGATATATCGCTTCCAGTGTCGATAATAGCCGAAATTTTTAGACCATCCAAAATTATTTCCTTGAAAATACGATTCTTCTTCAAAACGCAGCTCATTGTCGAATCAATATTTCGTTCTGCCTTCAAAACATTCCTCACCATACATGAGTTATCATTATGCGCCTCCTTTTTAATCTGTCTTTGAGGTTTCGTCGTACATTCAAATGATCTATGGCCCTGTTTACCACACGTAAAGCATTTAAAATTTCTCGTTCTACAGTATTTAGCAATATGATCAACGTCTCCACAGTTATAGCACTTTCCTCCAGAGTTATTTGTTGCTTTGTTCCGATCTGGGTACCTAAAATCCGAGGATGTCTTAGAGGTTGACGCCTGTGAGGAACCCCGAATTTTCTCGTATGTCCTTATTTTCTCCTTCAAGTCCTGTATATTTTTTGCTTGATACAAAATGCTTTTACCGAATTTTGAATCAGGAATTCCGTCCGCAAAATACTGAATTAAGCTGTCATCGTCGAGTTCGATAGGTTTCCCGATCTCCATTAGTGTGTAGAGGTACTCCCGTAAACTTTCGTCATTTCTTTTCCTTCGATTTTTCAATATGCGATGTACATCAATTGCAGCTAATTTAGTTCCAAATTCACTAATTAGAGATTCCTTTAGAGAGATCCAATTTTTTATTCCTCTTTCACTTCGAATGAAAATGCGTGCAGCTCCTTTCAACAATTGTTTTGCATAAATAAATTTCTGTAGGTTACTCCAGCCTACCGCCTCAGCGTTATCTTCAAAATCAGAAATCCAATTATTAATTTCAATATTATCGGTACCACAAAAAGGAGTGAGAGAATCCTCAATATCACGTAGCGTGAATATACTTCTACTGCCAATATTCGAACCCATATCATCACGTTCGGATTCGGAATCCTGTGCATTCAAGCCAAAATGTGTTCTCAGTCGTTCACGTAACTCATCCTTACGTCCGTTCGTAGGCAAACCTAATTCTGTCAATTTATCCTTCAGTCCGTCAACTGTCAAAGCAAAAATTTCCGGTAAATTCATATTGTCAGGTAAAATCAAAAACTGTCCAATTTTAAAAAGTATATGGTATATAAATGATTGATATTTTAAGGAAAAATAATTAAATATTATAAAAACAATAAGTAAGTAAGTAGTAATATAAAAATATGTTAAAATAAAGTAAAAAGAAAAATATAAAATTAAATTTAAATATTATAAACTTATATAAATTTAAATCTAATGTTAAAAATAACTTAAACAAAACTTCAAATTCAATTTCAATTTAATATTCAGAATTTTCTCGAAAATTTTCTTTAAAGGAAAAAAAAAATAAAAGAAGAAACAAAAACAAAACACATCAATTAATTCAAATTCAAATCTATTTTCCAACTCTTAAAATTATTATCGAAACAAATACATAAAATTCCAATTAGATTTTTTCTTTACTCTTCTTTTAATTCCAATTAAAAAAAATTATTTACTCTTTTTTCTCTATATATCAACTATACGTTAAATAGGAATTTACAAACCAACACAACGATATAAAATAATATTACTCAGCTTTCTCCAATCAGAATGCTTCTTTCTTCTGGTCTTCGATTTACTCGTTAGCACCCCATTTCAAATTAACGTTTCATCTTCATTCTCGTCACTTTCACAGCTATCCTATTTACTCGTTGCATTCTTACTCGCTGTCCTTATTTCAAGCTAACGTATGCATATATTCATCTTCTGCTTGAATCGTTGTGATCTTACTCGCTGGCTCAAAATTTAAAATAACTTATAATTTGCGCTATCTTTTTTCATTTTTGCACTTCGTCACTATTCTCAATGCATTCTCAGCAAATATGTCTATTTCTTTCTTACACACAGTAAAACCGTATAGATCAGATATTGCATCACTCTGTTACGAATATGTATGTATACTTGTTTAACACAAAAGAACAAAAAATGTGATCACAATTATTTTCCGCTGATTTTAGTTCTTAACTGTCCAATTCTTTCTTTTTTTTGCTTTCTGTCTGCGTTCTTTTATTTGCTTCACCGTTATATACTTATACATACATATGTCTGTTTTTGGCTTCGAATATTACGTCACTGGTAATTGCGTTTTCAAACGTTGTGATTCCCCTTTTAGTCACATTAATTGTTCTTTATTTACTTGATTATTCACTTTAATTCAACACGAACAGGTCACATGGCACTTCACTATCTAAGAAAAATCCCGGTTGAGCCCCCATAATGTGGGTTTTTAATGAAACCACGTTAGGTTTATTATTTATGTTTTAATATTAATATTTCAGTTTATTTAATATTATGGTATTAATATTTAGTTTATTTAATATTTTATTATTAATATTTACTTTATTTAATATTTTAGTAACATTTGATGATGTTTTATTAATTTTATTTTAAATTAAAAGTAAGAGAAGTTAAAAGTGAGTCGTCACTGTTTGGCGTCAGGTTTTCAACTGTCTGGGCGTGTCAAGTCAGTCAAAAAATGTTCGTTGTCTATTCGTCGCAATTCCTTCGTACTCATAGTTGTATCAGTCAGTATGTCCGCTTTAGTAATAAAACATAGTGTCGCATTAATTAGTATCTCCGTCCACTTCTAGTACTACGTCCGTTAATTCCCAATCCCACATACATATAGGGGCAGATGTGTTTGGTGTCTCTACAATTGGTTTTATTATCACATCTTACTTTTGCCAATGAATGGAGATTTTGTTGAACCATTTGTTTGCCTCTTTACAGAGAAACTTCAATCTAATTTAGGAATTCATTTGAATCTTCCTTAGTGTTTGCTTTAGCTGTCTGAAGTCGCCGTAATCTAGTAGGAAGTGTGTTGGCTTATTAGACGTGAGGCCTTGGTTCAAACCCCAGGTAAGACATCTCCAACCGAATGAAATAGGAAAAATAAATTCTTCGGCGACTTCCTCTAAACAGACTTCTGGCAAAAAGTTAAAGTTGGCATGGAAAAGTTCTCTAAAAATCTGTTGTTCGGAGTCGACTTTAAACACAAAATAAATTGTGTGAGAATCTAGGTCGTAATCCTAACTAAAGGGTTGTACTGACCAATTATATATGTATGTATGTCTGATTTAGCAAGTAAGTCGGCTTTGTTGCTATCTTCGACGTTCCCGTCTACAGGAATCCATGTGGGGTTAGCCGTCGAATGACTTGTTATTTTCTTCAGAGAAACCCGGCATTCTTAGACAGTCTTAGATGTGGTATAAACGTTCTCTAGGGATATAATAGCCATTTTACTGGCGGTGAATACCTGATACGATGTTACCTGATACCAGATTCGCACATCGGAAATTTTAATGGCCATTATTTCACCAAGAAAAACTATAATCTGATAGTGCAAGGGACGGTCTAATGTTTAGTTGTTCTGAAAAGATTCCACATTCGACCTTGTTGCGGGATCTGGATCCATCAGTGTTAACTTCAATGACGTTTCCTGAAAGGCGAAAACCATTATTAGAAGAGGTTCTGTCCGATATGTGCATCGCATAACCAGAATCGACGATAGGCACAGATATTGTGTAATCGATAGGTGTATTTAGACCAACCATACCCAAGATTCTGGCATGACTGTAGCTTCTGCTTCTCCTATATTCTTATGGTGCTTAGTCTCATTGCCGCGTTCGCAGCCATTTGTTTCGCCAACATGTCTGGTGCTAGTCAGTTGAGGATAGTAACCAATCCCTTGGATGATATAGTCTTGAGGGCCACTATTCTGACAATCCGCTCAAATCAGATTAAATGATCCCTTTTCTCTAAAGTCAACCACCAAACCACGGCCCCATAAAATAGAATTGCATTGGTTACAAAATTGTATACCCGGTCGCCGTGGTCTAGTAGGTAGTGAGTTGGCTTATTAGACGTAAAGCCAGGGTTCGAGCCCCAGGCCAGACATCAAAACAAAATACAAAAAGTATTTCTTCGGCAACTTCCTCTCAACAGATTTCTGACAAAAACTCTGAGTAAAAATAAAATTGCCATGAAAAGTTTCTCAAAAATCTGTCGTTCGGAGTCGACTTTAAACCGCAGGTCCCGTCACTCATGTATAAAATTAACACACTCAACATAATTGGTGTGAGAAGCTAGATTGTAATCCTGACTGAAGGATTCTAATGACCAATTATGTACCTATGTATGTATGTATACCCGGTGTAATTCAAGATATTATGTAATTTCAATCTTCACCAGACTATATCCAGTTGGCAGAAACGGTTAAATTGTTCAAAACACCACCATCGAAGGATTATAATCCACCAACAATGGTGGTTTAAATTTAAATTAAAAATAAATTGTTTTCATCACCCCAGCAATTTGTCAAGGCGACTTGTTTAAATTAATAATTTACAGTTAATTACTGGATTTTATTTCTAATTCTCAGTCCCGGTCTCAGTCTCATTCAATTGAAATTCATGTTCTCATTGTCAATTCTTTTTTTTTTTGTAACGTCCTGTAATGAATTCTAGCTGACAAGCTTATCTTGATTTTTATTTCATTTGGCCACACAATAAAAACTGAACTAGCAAATGGCATTACAAGAAATTTCCTTTCATTCGCACCATATTGAGGCAAACAGGCCATAAGGAAGTATTGAAATTGAAACAGAAGAGAAAAAAAGTGGAAATAAAACTTAAAATGTAAGGGACAGCAGCAGATTGTCAACGATATCAATTGGCTTAAAGGCCAAATGTTGCCGGTCATTTTCCAAGTTTTTAAAACTGTTCATTCACTGAGGGCAGCCAACAAAGTTCCTAACTCTGGACTTTGTTAACATGCATTGCATTGTATTATACTGTATTGTATACATATGGACTGAATTTCCTTGTTTTACTCTGTTGTCCTGATCCTTTTTTATACCATGAATGTCGTGTTTTTTGTTGTTGTTTGTTAATTTCGTGTATTGTATTGCTGCCTGACAATATATGAAGTAGTTGTTAGAGTTTTAGTCACTATATTTCAAAGTTTTATTATTTCTAAACTTCCGCATACACATACGTGCATGCATACATATATACACAGGTATTTGTGCACATATGTATGTTTATATACATATTTACAGTTTAGAGCGAAAATGAAGTAAATTTCACAAAAAACTTGTAAATTTAATTTTAAAAAAATTTTTTAAAAAATTTCAAAAATAATTTTAATTTGGCAACAACAGCAGCCAATGGGGTAAAACGGAATGCCATATGTTCCCAAGAAGGGAAAAACAATTTTAATTTGAAACCAGACTTCGAGTTACTTGTTATGGCTTCAAAAGTTTGGCTTCTAGAGCTTAAAAAGGTTTGGCTTAGAATCTTATAAATTAATTGAAATAGTTTGCCAATAGTTCCATTAACAGGCTTAGCATGCTATCCGAGCAATTGTATAGGGTGGGCCATCTAACAGTTTAAATTTGATCCACCGGATATTTCGAATCTGGCAATACTTATGTCATTCTATTCTGTCACAAAATTCTGTATTTTATTTAGTCTCTCGAACCCACGTCCCTCACGCTAATAGTCTAGTACACTACCCACTAGACTACCAGGGCACCCTGTATTTTATCTCCACTGTATGTAATGAATCGATTTATGCCTGAGTAATGTTGGGAACTGCACGATGATGTTGATTTCGCCCAAAAAAATCATCTTTTCGAATGAAGCTCATTTTCATCTTGGTGGATACGTTAATAAGAAAAATTTCCGTATTTGGGGTTCAGAAAATCCACACGTGGTCTTACATAAGCCAATGTACCCATTACTAGTTACTGTTTGGTGCAGCTTGTGGAGTGGAGGCGTCATTGGCACACATTGCTTTAAAAATGAGGTAACGGATTTTTTTTGTGCGGATGGTATTGTTTTGATTTGTCATATAACCTCCACATGCAATGATCATGGACTAAAATCGCTCGTGCAGAACATCCAATGTGGCAGGAGCTGTGTGGCAAGTAGCATCGTCCTGTTGCAACCACATGTTGTTTGTGCCCAGACCTATGGTTTGACCAACGTTTTTCTTAAAGAAATGTCTCAAAAACCGCCCTAATCCGTGGTTTTTTCTTGGATCTCATATGGATTGGTATCGTCCCAACGTTCGTTTATTTGTTCATGTACTCATTCAACCAGAAATAGACCTCATCGATGAAGATGATTTATTTATCAAACTGAGGTTCATTTGCAAACTGCTACAAAGCGTTTCTCTTCAGCTCCTGGGACCGTTAAGACCAAGTCACGAAATTTGTCAAGTTGTAGTTTGCAAAACCCCGAGTTTTTGTGAGAAATGTCAAATCAACTCTTTTTCTTCTGTACACTCTCGTACTCTCGTAGACAGAGGTGATGTTTTCGGCCGGCCGATCGTTAAGTGTACCAGTGGACTCGAATTTGTTTACGACGTTGCGAATAGTGATCGTAAAATGAGCGAAGATGAGATTGAATAAATGACAAATTTAACAGATATAGCTTCAAAGTTAGGAAGTCCCTGTGGGAAAGTCTGATATATCAAACTTTTTTGAAGATATCAAGCAGACTGCTTAGGATGCTACTCTAATCCATTCAAAGACAATAATTGACAAAACTGGTGAATAGATAGCAAAAAATTCTGATAGAAGAAGAGCTCACAGACATTGGCAACAGTGTAGATACACTCAATATGCAATCAATCACAAATCTACTGAAAGATGTTCTGGATTTACAAGGAAGGCACTGAAACGAATTGAAATATTCAAGAACATAAGTTTTTGAAACTCAACGAATGGTTGAGCCAGTAATGATACCTCTAAACAACACGATCAAATTAGGTCCATCTATTTACGACCCACACATTTTCAAAGAAACCATTGCCGGACTAAGTAAGAAAAAAGTGCCAGTGATAAATTGTTTACTGAATAACTCCCACTTACAGAGTTACATTGTATTAGAATATCGAAAACTAAGCCGTTTTATATCTCATTTTCGACTTAGATATATCATTGAGTAATCACATTCGTAATTCTACCTTAGCAGTTCACACAGCTTTCCAGCTGAAAAAGACGAATAAACAAAAGTCTGTTCACTTATAATCTACATTACAGAGGGCACATCATACATATACACATACGAGTATATAATTGGTCATTACAACCCTTCAGTTAGGTATACGATCTAACATCTCACACCACTTATGTTGTGTGAGTTAATTTTATTCATATATGAGTAGGGGGACCTACTGTTTCAAGTCGACTCCGAACGACAGATTTTTGAGAAAATTTCTCAGACTTTTTGCCAGAAATCTGCTGAAAGCGAGTAGCCAAAGAAAAATTTGTTTACATTTCGTTTTGTTGGAGATGTCTGACTTAGGGTTTGAAATGCGGCCTCACATCTAACAAACTCACACTTTAACTACTAGACTGCGACTACTACGAAGGGCACATCAGCTCGAATAAGTAACCAAGTAGTCGTGCAATAATCACATGTCATTCTTGAAAAAGACGGGCTTCATTTTTTGCGCTATACTGTATATACTGCTATCTGCTATAAATACAGTTACATTTAAGCATATTAACGGAGTTTCCCACGAAGCATTGATATCAGATTGTACTGGTTCTTATGACTTATTTAGATTGTTATCATTGTACGGTGACTGGTATTAATTTTGTTCTTGAAGGAATTACTATACGTCATTTAACCGATTTGTGCATATTGAATCTTTTTAATTAAAATAACGGTAACTAAAACTAAATAAATTATTCTGAACAGTTTTGTGGCATAATTTAAAACAATAGATTACAATTACAAATTATATTGAGTGCTAGTGGATAGTCTGCTAGTCTATGAGCATGATGGTCGTGGGTTCGATTCCCACCAGAGACTCTGGTCTGTTACACTACACCGAACATAAGGCCTAAAGAAAATACAAACTATATTGAATTACTACATGGCGAATGACTACGACTAATGGCGTGTAAGAGAGATTGCAATCTGTAGTTGGTTTAGCTATCGCACTACCATTACACTCCGAAATAATTTACAAATTTCCCTAATGAATGCATAAAAATTTTGCAATGTTTGAAAAATGTTTGCTGGTCATCAAGTGCCAATCACACTGCTGTATCAGTTTTTGTACTTCGTTAAATACGGTCAGTAGTACTTTCCGTATAAATCCTCGCATATGTGGTACATTTTAAAGAAATAAAATTCTGGAACTTTAGTTTTAAAACTTTTCAAGAGTTTTTCTCTCTCCCATAAATGTTTTCAATTTAATTTTATGCTTTTGTTGCCCTTTTGTTAAGTGAATAGCTACTGTGGGCATCATAAATAAAAAAATGTACAAAAAAATTTGTATCACAATGGTTCAGGCCTAAGTAATGTGAGTTCAAATTAATAAAAGCTCTCTGCAAATAATACATCCAGGAATATGTCATACCCCCTCAGAGAAAATTACAACAATAAGGAACGTTATTGGAAGGTCATTAAATGCGAAAGAGTAGAGGCAATGCGCAAAGATTTTGATCGTTACAATATTCCTGGACAACGCCAACCGGGAATCATACACTACAACTCTTTCGGCAGGCCTACGACCTAGCTTCTCACATCATTTTGTGTTGTGCGTGGTAATTTTATACATAAGTGACGGGACCTGCAGTTTAAAGTCGACTCCAACGACAGAAGAGGAATATTCAAGATTATATTAGAGTTTATCTTTAAAGTGATTTTGGACACCTTTATGAGGAATGTAACGTATAACAACAGAGGCATAATATAGGTACAGGAGGTTCGTGTAGCTAATTCCGATATATGTCTTCTAACATATACTCAGTCCAATACGATAAAAAACCACAATATTCTGAAGAAATGTACTTTAAAAGCGGTCCAAAAGAACACAACATCGTGCAATATACCTTTCTCTGATCAAGACACCCAACTTGGGGGGAGGTTGGTGTTCGCTACTACAACGAATTTTGCTACAGCGAGATAAATTGTTACAGAATATTCTATATTCTTACGTAGCACCCGTCTTTCTCGCAGAACACATCTGTTTGTAGCCTATTAGCCAGTGGATTGTATGCTGCATTGCAGACAGATCTCGTTCTTTAGTTGGACTCTCCGTATGTAGAACTCCCTACCTGCAGCGGTCTTTCCTGTAACTTATAATATAAAAATATTCAAACCTAACGTCCACAAACACTACTACCCCTGTTTCCTTCCAATAAAATTTTTCTTAATTATAACACAATGCACTGCATGAGGGTCTTTACCCTGAGAGTTGGCCTTATAAAAAAGAAGAAGAAAAAATGCGTTGTTATTTGGGTTGTATAATAACATTGACTGAAATTGTCAAATGTAGTAATATAAGAGCTTTTCAAGCTTTAGACCACCTTAGCGCCCTCCGCCCGCAAGAAAATGGATATCCTCAAATTTTGTATGATATGGGAACCCATATATGGGTGCTTAATTTTCAATTTAACTTCAAAACACGTGGACAGATTTCAATACCAAACGTTTGATAGGAATTTGGAAAAGGTTTGCGCTTAATAGGCTATCGAGCGAATAACAACGGGCACGTCCTCACAAAAGTTAAAAATACACCGTAGAATACGAAAAAAGAACGTCACTTGGGGATATCATAGAGCGCATTAACCACACTTGATGCAAACAGATAGATGTACAGACTTAACTTAGGTTAGGTTAGCGGTTAGCTTGTCGTATACAGGCAAATTCACACGGCGTCCCATATGACCCATTGTTTTACCTAGTTTAAGGTGAGCCCACTTGTGTTGATCCGTTAATGGAGGGCTTTAATCAGCCGAGTTCTGGATGAAACCGACCATTTCCCTTAGTGGCAGGTTCGCAAGCTTGCCTAGATCTACAAGCGTTCTGTCACCAAAAAATCGACGGCGTTTGTGTTGAAGTGCAGGCTATTTGGGTAAAAGATGTTGTACTAATTCCGTTCCCTTCATATCAAGGCAGATACTGCAGTAGTCATGGTAAGGCAGACCGAACTTGTCAGCGAAACTACCAATAGCGCAGTTGCCCGTTTGTATTCTTGTTAGAATGCGAACCGTTCTCTTGTTGAAGTCAAGTAGTTCCACTGTTGGACACAGCAGTTTGGAAATTCGGTAACCAGGTATGTTGGACCACCCACGATTTATTGAATTCCATGCTGCTTTTTGCAATTTGGAAAAGCATTCGTCTCTTCGTAGAGACTTTGTGAGCAGAAAAGCTTTGGAATTGAATTAAAAATAGAGAATCAAGAAAATCGGTTTGGAAATATCGCGTTCGAACCTTATCCTTCTTGTAAGAAAAAGGTTAAGCAATATTGCTCGTTCTACTCTCTCGATCAAAACAAATTTTATTTTTACAGGAAATGAGATTATCAGTGAATGTTTTGATGGAAGTAAGTTCCAAAAGTTTGAACTTGCAAGTCGTGCATTTAAAAATAATACTTGTTGTCCTTCATTTTATTTTAAATTTTTCATTTCTTATGACCCACTGTACTTTCAGTTTGTTTTGTTTTTTCTTTTCATATTTTTTTTTTATTATTCTTTGTAAATTTGTTCAGTGCTTGTGTGCTGTGTTGCCTGTTATCATTGTCACTGCTCTGCCTCGGGTGGTGCTTGTGGTTCTCTTCGCATGCTTGTAAGGGCATTAGAAAATGTGCCTTTTTTTCCCCACAATTTCATTCGAAGACAAAATGTTGTTGCCATTGTCAGCACATTCATATAATAAACGGAAATTAAAATAGATGAAGTGGTGTCACGGTTCGTTGATTAGTTGGTGACCACTTTGTTGTCCTATTGCCAATGTTATTACTGGTTGTTATTGTCATTGTTGCCAAGCTTGCTTGACTCAATATATACTCGTATATTTGTATAGAAAAATATGAATTTTTTTCTTTCGCAAGAATACAAAGAACAAGAAGAAAAAAGGCACCCACCATAAGACAAACATGGGTCAGAACATGAATGAAATGAAAAAAATAGAAGAAGAAAAAAATGAAAAAACTTTATTAATTGGCTGTTAGAGAAACAATAACAATTTAATAACAAACAAGGATCTTTAAAAAATGTTTTCCAGTATTTTTAATAACAACAAAACCATTTAGAATATAAGTGTTGTTTGAGCACCCTACACTACGTTGATTTTTCTGGTTCAAATGAATGCATACGAGGCATACATACATACAAAATTTACAAATTGTTGTTGTGACTTTCATATCGCTCAAGTGTTGTGTGTTAATTTTATCCATGAGTGTGGCAGAGAACATACAGTATACGTAGAGTCCGAACTATAGATTTGAGGAGATTTTACAAGATAATTTCATAGCTATTGACAAACTACTACTGAGAAAGGGTCACCGAAAGAAGTATTTTTACTTTTATTCTATTTTTTATTACCCATAAGTGGCGGGACCTACAGTTTAAAGTCGATTCCGAACGACAAATGTTTGAAGAAATTTTTATGGCAATTTTATTTTACTCTCTGCTGAGAGGAAGGAGATTTCTGACCTGAAGTTTGAACCTTAGCTTCACATCTAATCAGCCAACACACTACCTGCTAGACTACGGCAACTTCTGATTCAACTTTACACCGATTTAAAAATCCTTGCGAGAGAGTAACAGAAGTAACAGTAACACACTCAGTCATTGTCAAAATTGGAGTGACTGAACATTTTTGAATTTTGTCAACAAATTTTAAACCATCGCTAAACCAAGAGTGATAGGATGGTATTATAGATTGGGCATCTGCTGTTGCCTAGGAATAACGTCCAATGTAAACCTGTCTTAAGTTGTTGCGTTTTCTGTAGTTGTAACGAAAAGGGGGAAGTTTTTTACGGTCCTCATAATCAGCGTAATGTGCAAGCAATTTGTGCAGTTATTGATCGTCTTTCTCGCTACTTTACTATCCAAAACTATTAACAATACAAAAGAAATGTGCATACCGTAAATAATATTGCTGGTGTAGCACGGAGGCTTAAAGAAGATATCGAAATATGGATACGTTGCTGCATTCAACTTGTTGACCTTTGCTCTTTGACTATGTGGCAAATTTTGTGTAAGAGTCTGCGGTCGTATACAATACAGTTCGTACAAGAATTGAAGCCAAATGACCATCCATTATATGTATTTTTGCTCATTTAAATCTGATCGAAGAGATGCATTGTTATCAGCGAATTGTGTTTGGTGATGTAATTTATTTCTGGTTCATAAGTTAATTGTCATATTTGGAGCGAAAACAATCCTTAAACCGCTAATGAATCAGCATTACATTCATTACTTTTACTGGAACAGCACTAACTTTAACTATATTGATAATGTGCATGTATCGGCTGAGCCATATATCGATTTAAATTTGAATTATCGTTTATTTCGAATCTGGCAATACTTACGTCATTCTATTCTGTCACAAAATTCAGTTTCTTATCTCCACTGAATGTAATGAACCAATTTACACTTGAGCAACGTTGGGATTTATTGGACCAACGAGGATGTCGATTTTGCCACGGGTGAAGCTCGTTTTCATCTTCGTGGTACGTTAATAAGAAAAATTGCCGTATTTGGGTCTCATAGTACACATGGTCTTACAGAAACCAATGCACCCATTACGAGTGACTGTTTGGTGCGGCTTGTGAAGCGGATGCATCACTGACCCATATTCCTTTGAAAATGAGAACGGCACAAGCATTACTGTCAATGGAGACACCTATCGCACCGTGATAACCAATTTTTTTGTAGCCGTTCTTCATGGTATTGATGTGAACGATGTTTGGTTTCAACAGAATGGCGCAATTTGCCACACATCTCATGTCACAATTGATTAATTGATTTGTTGTGTCAAACGTTTGATGGCCACTTAATTAGCCGAAATGTTGATGACAGTTGGCCGCCAAGGAGCTGCGATTTGACACCGTTGGACTATTTTCTGTTATGCCGACAAATTAGAGAAAATTGAGCATTTGAAGGCCAACATTCGTGATGCCATTACTGAGTTTTGACCCCATACACTCGAAAAAGTTCAATAATAATTGGTCGAATCGAATGATTTACTGTACGGCCAGCCGCGGCAGTCATATGAATGAAACAATATTCCATTTGTAACCGGAACAATTGTACTTCACAGTAATAAAATAAATTTGGCAACATTTTGAAGTCGCCGTGGTCTAGTAGGTAGTGTGTTGGCTTATTAGACGTGAGGCCAGGGTTCAAACTCCAGGTCAAACACCTCCAACAAAACGAAATATGAAAAAATATTTCTTCGGCGGCTTCCTCTCAACACATTTCTGGCAATAATTCTGAGAGTAAATAAAACTGCCATGAAAAGTTTCTCAAAAATCTGTCGTTCGGAGTCGACTTTAAACTGTAGGTCCCGCCACTTGTGGACGAAATTAACTCATGCAACATAAGTGTTTTGAGAAGCTAGGTCGTAATCCTGACTTAAGGATTGTAATGACCAATTATATATGTGAAACATTTCAAACCGTTTTCGTTTTATAGCATTTTTAAATTTAAGCTTTTAAATGGCCCACCCTATATAGTGGTAAAGTGTATGTGAAACATGTAGCAGACTACTTAGTTGAAATACAAACTGCTGTTAAAAAAAGCAATTTACAGTGTACGATGCAATAAATTGATGCTTGACCGACTGTTATTTCTTAAATTTTTATTTCATTTCCCATTTTCGCAAATCTATTTAATATACAAACACGAGAAAAAATTAAATCTTCTGGAAAAAAATGACCCTACGTTTGATAATTTATAACTTTACTAAGTATACACTCATAAGTCTCTCTCTCCCTTTTTCTTATTTTTTTTTGTTCCTTTGTTTCTATATTTTTTCACTTTTGGTTTGTTTTTGTTTTTCGCAGGCTAATTTATCTTTGCCACTTGGCTTGTTTTAATTTGTATTACAACTCAGTATTCTTGTTGGCTGTTATTAAAGCCGTAACAATAATAACTGCGGGTTTAATAATGTCCTTTTAACGAGGTTGGGTCTGCGGGTCGACATAAATTTTTTTTCGCTTTTATTCCTTATATTTTTATTTGTTTTTATTTCTATTTTTATTTTTATTCGTTTAATTATTATGCCTAATAAATGTCTAATTATTACACAGTCTTACATGACAGCCAGTGAAAACAAAAGTCTTAAACCAAAACCCATATTAGAATTCCTTTTCGGGCAACTTTAATATTATAGACGCTATGATGGGTGATTTCATATTGAAAGAAGGTTTCCGAAATTAATAGAAGAATTTTATGGGAGGCCAAATGAAGAATTTTTTTATTGTCATTAAAGAACTTTTGTAGTTGTTATATATTGTCACTCACAAATAAATTGGATCTTATCTATGTTCAGATGTTATGGATATGAAAAGTTGGTATATTTTTTTAAATTTATTTCAGGTCCATTACAAAGCAGTTATAGATTAAATGAATGGCTTGATATTTCATTTAAAATGAACCTTATGACAAAATCTAAACGCTTAATTAATTTTAATGTTTATAATGATCCAGTGAAGAAGTAATGACTTAGACTCAGTCAGCAAAGTTCGTCACACTTACAGCCAACACAACAGCGTAACATGCTCATAGGGGACGTTGTTTCTAGGCAACCACAGATGCCCAACCTATAGTATTATGCTGTGATATGGTTCAAAAACGGTGGTTCAAGATCGAGCAGATAACAACCGGCACGTGGTTTCTAGGTAACAAAAGATGCCCAACCTATAGTATCATGCTATGACTCGTAACATAGCGATGGTTCAAAATGGAGTCAATAACAACCGGGACATTGTTTTTAGATAACACCAGATGCCCAATCTATAGTATCATGCTGTGACTCGTAGCTATGGTTCAAATTTAAGAGAGTCAATAATTTGTTGAATCGCTGTAGTCTATTAGGCAGTGTGTTGGCTTATTAGACGTGAGGTCACGGTTCAAACCACAAGTCTAACCTCCACCAAGAATTAACTATTTCTTCGAAGACTTCCACACGACAGATTTTTGGGAAAAAGTCTGAGAGTAAATAAAATTGCCATGAAAAGCTCTCAAAAATTTGTTGTTCGGAGTCGTATCATGTATAAAATTAACACACACAACATAAGTGGTGTGAGAAGCTAGTTCATAATCCTGACTGTATGCTTGTGATGACTACTTAAGTAAATAAGGAGGTAAAGTAGAATCAGCTAGACAGGCCTGAATATAACGGGGAAGTCGCAACAATCAGAAGGCAGATTAGATGGTGAGATCAACTTATACCCTTTCAACGGAGTATTAAGAGGGTACTAGAAGAGTAAAAAATAAAATCAAATCGAACGGGTTTAAAGGCAATTTAAACCTATGTTTGGAAATTACAATGAGAAGTGATATGAGTTATATTTAGAAGTAGCCTGAGTATAGTAACCTTCATATTACCAGGCATTGTACAATCAAAATAAACTTATTTTAGAATAATGTATCTCAGAGGGAGATACCTGGGTATTTATTAAGTAATAGTCAGTGAGTTATCCTTATTGACGCAATACAGCAAATATTTAAACCTATACCGCACAATAGTCTGATTATATGAATATCATCAAATTAGCAAAAGATTAAACATTAACAGTCTATTGTACTATTATAGTCTATTGTAATCGACTATAATTCCGAATTTAGCAGAACACGAACAAATCTTCATTATGTTTTTCGTATTGTGAATGATAAAATAAATAAACTCTTAAAATACGCCAAAAGGGTGCAACTAACGTCATAAAAAGGTCAAGTAAACGCAGTGCAATTGCGTCTGAGTATTTTCATCGTAATCCTCAGTTTTCACATCACGCCGGAAGCTGTTAGACTAGCTGCACAATTATCTTCTGGCATGGATGGTATTGCCGTAGTCTACATCTACCTATTTATCTAGTCATCATGAGTCTAAAACTTAGTAAAGACTTGACCAAAGTAGGGCCTAATGGACTAAGATTCTAAAGGATTTAAGCTGGGTCCTATAGTTTAGGAAAACCAATGTATACCGCATCATCAGATAGGCTTAAGAAAAAAATAATGAATAAACGTAGCATCATTTCTCATTTATTGCAAATAAGGGGTCAAACATCAAAGTATGCTTGACCCGATTCTATACTTGCTTTGCACATCAAAGATATCAACTTCCGATATTGTCCTTACATTTGCTGATGACATATCAGTTTTGCATATTTAAAAAATCAAATTCTTAAACTAGAATTGTGGAGAATTAAAATGTCCACAAACTCTTGCGCTATTGTCACTTCTACTTTAGAGAGGGAAATGTGTCCTCCCATTCATATTAACCAATCGGAAGAGCTCTTAAATTTGGAGCTGAAATACTACAAGTTTTGCTTTAGAACCCAATTTTAAAGCAAAAAGGGTGCTATACCATAAGTGGCACAGCCTCAGCACCTAAGATTGAAAGAAGTGATTCACAACGAGAGTTAGAAAAAAACGAATGGAGTAATTTGGAAGCTGAGAAGAGAGTATCTCTTAAAAGGGCAATTATTTTGTAGTATACAGAAAACATCTTGGAACGGGTGCATGAATGAACGGCTCTCTGAATGAAATATTTCGAAAACTTGAATAAATTCGCGATCATATTCCAAGCGGAAGGAACTAGTAATACCATGTGACAGTCAGATCGTCATTCAAACACTCGCCTCTTATGAGTTGAAATTTAAGATGGTATGGGATAGTCTGGGGAACCTAAATCAGCTAGATAAGGCGAATAAGGTGAATTCTCGTCAATTAGCATGTACACGATCTTACGAGGGGGGCCAGAACCGTTCTGAGGAATATGTGCGAATGTTTAGAAAGGTATGCTCAATAAAAATAAAGAGAGGCAATGACTCTTTTTTCAAACCAAGTAGGTTTGAGGCAATCAACGGTATATTAAAATAAAGAGGATCTGATGCAGAAATAAAAAAATAACATAATATTATGGGTGGTGTGCTAGTGGGTAGTGTGCTAGACTATTAGTGTGAGGGTAGTGAGTTCGATCCCCACTGGAGAGTCTGGTCTGTGACACTACACCGAGCATATGGTCAAGTTACTCCGCTCGTAAATAATTAGTATATAATTTGTAATTGTATTGTAATTAAATAAATAAATAACATAATAATATAAAGTTGATATCTGGCCTTTTGAGAGAGCACTGTAGATTCAGAGTACACTTACTAAGATAGGGGGTTGTCTCTAGTTTAACATATGGGTTCTGTGACAATGAGAATGAATCATCGAAGCACATTCTTAGAACATATAAGTTATTAATGCATTCCAGAAGAAAACACTTGGGTACATACCAGGTGCTGGACAGGGCATTGGGATTGTTGACACAGGTCTGCAACCTGAGATTTGTCTGGACAATAGGTTTTTAGGAGACCTTATAAGTACACATAATTGGTCATTACAACCCTTCAGTTAGGATTACGACCTAGCTTCTCACACCACTAATGTTGTGTGTGTTAATTTTATACATGAGTGGCGGGACCTACGGTTTAAAGTCGACTCCGAACGACAGATTTTTGGGAAAATTTTGATGGCAATTTTTATTTTACTCTCAATGTCGAAGTCGCCGAAGAAATATTTTTTTGTATTTTGTTGTGATGTCTGGCCTGGGGCTCGAACCCTGCCTTTACGTCTAATAAGCCAACACACTACCTACTAGACTACGGCGACCTTATAAGTATACTGTGTAATATATGAGATCAGTGCAATAGATTGTATGGTTGCAGTCATTATATTGAAAGCATGCAATGCTGTTACGCCTTGGTATATGCAATAGAAGTTGAAAAATATTTCAAAATGCTTCAATAGGTCAAATCCATTTAGTTGGAACATTTAAAATTTCGCTGGTCAATTCCATCCCTCATCCACACAGATGAAGAATTAGCCCTTCAGACAATGTATTTATGATCAGCCGGAGCCAAATCAAAACGTCATATTTAACACCCAGACACTAATTATTCCTTCATTATTGCTGAAGATCCACCAAATATGTACACAGAGAAATAAAAAATCTTCTCAATTTCCTTGTCCTTTGAAAAATTACTTTCCATTCTAATTTCACGTATTATGACCACAAATATCATAAGCCGGGTGTTGTTTCTAGTAAAATTGCTTAAAGCACAATATTATGTTGGCTAAAAAACATTTCCACTGAAATCGATATCATATTTTGTGAAGCTATAAATATTTAACGAATACATCTCAAAGATACACACACACACAGACATACTGCAACCCAAATAACCACTCGGCAATAATATACAAAAAGGGTTCTGGTTATGGTTGGTACGTGTATCCGAGTCAAACATATAAATTTTTTCTGATTTTTCTTTTATTTTTTCTGTATATTTTATGGTATATGCACAATATTATGGAAATATTTACAAACGCACAGATACGAACATACTCTCATATATATTTTAGATGAGATGCGGTTTCGAATATGATGTGGATGTCACTTAAAAGAAAGAGGTTTCATAACGATTTGGTTTGCAATAGAAACCAGTAAAGCAGATACAGTCGGTTGTATTCGACTAGGTGGTTAGCTACGTGTAAAAAATCGTTATAAAGTGGTTGAAATAGAACAATAAAGCAATACTTTAGGAGTAGAACGCCAGTGGAAATAAATGAATTTTATTATTTCCTTTTTTTAGACCACATTTGAACTCTTCTGTTCTTTGATGGATTTTTAATCCTTCTGTATACCATAAAATGATCCCTCCCGTCTGGTCTGAGAAAAATCTTAAACTCTATCTATTTTCCATTTTATCTGAAATTCTCGTCAAACTGCTCTTTATGCTCGTCAGAACGGGACTGGTAAAGGGTCCGCCAAATAATTTTTTTTTTAAAATGCTTTAAAAAAAACTACTGAATATTTTCTCAAATTTCTTTTTTTTATTTGAAAGTACAATCCTTCCGGTTAATAATGGAAAATACTTTCATTCAAATGGCTGCCTCGGCTGGCCATGCAATAGCCTACACCAGAAGATGACGATTTTGGCAAAAAAATTATCTTTTCAGATGAAGATCATTTTGATCTTGGCGGGTATGGAAACAAGCAAAATTGTCGCATTTGGGGCACAGAAAACCCGCACGCATACATTGAAAAGCCGACGCACCCAAAACGAGTCACTGTTTGGTGCAGATTTTGGTCCAGCGGCATAATTGGGCCATTTTTCTTCGAAAATGAGCAAGGAGTGACCGTTGCAGTCAATGGCGATCGTTATCGGGCCATGTTGAACGAATTTTTGTTCACAAAAATTGAAGAGGAGGATATTGGCAACATTTGGTTTCAACAGGACGGCGCTACGTGCCACACAGCCGAAGCTACACTCCATGTTTTGCGCCCTGTTTTTGAAGATCGCATTATCAGCCGCAGAGCTGATGTCGTTTGGCCACCTCGGAGCTGCGATTTGACACCGTTGGACTATGATTTGTGGGGTGCCGTCAAAGATAAGTGTTATGCCTACAAGCCAGAGACAATTGACGCTTTAAGGGACAATATTCGTGAAGCCATTGGTCAAATACAGCTGCACACAATCGATAATGTGCTTAAAAATTGGACCGATCGTGTAGGCTACTGCATGGCCAGCCGAACAGCCATTTGAATAAAATATTTTTGCATTATTAACCGGAAGAATTGTACTTTCAAATAAAAAAAGATATTTGAGAAAATATTCAGTAGTTTTTTTTAAAGCATTTTCAAAAAAAAAAGTTAATTGGCGGATCCTTTATATAAGCTCAACCCCTCGTAGGCTCTTCTGTGCGCTCATTGCCTTGTATTCTTAAATGACCCAAGAAACGTTTGTACTCTTCCAAAATTTATGGGATACCCATGATCCCCATACAAACATTATAATTCAGTTCCTAGGACAACTCTGAGTTACAGCTCTTCTACTGCCTTTCTGATATGGAAGATGCTGTCAGATGCTGTGAATTGCTTTCTCATATATATACCCAGTAATAGGCCTTCTTGAAAAGTTTCTCAAAAGTCTGTCGTTCACAGTCGACTTTAAACCGTATGTCTCTCCACTCATGTATAAAAATTAACACACACAACAAAAGTGGTGTGAGAAACTAGGCCGTAATCCTGACTAAAGGGTTATAATGACCAATTAAGTTATGTATGTATGTTTAGGCCTTCTCACCAAGCCAAGATAATCCATTGGTGATTGGATAATTTTTGATATCAGACTGTCTCAGACTGTTCTGATTAATTAGAAAAAGTACTGAAGTCTCAGAGAACTCAAACTGGTTTCAACTTAGTCACGGTCGTTCAGTGCAATTTATGTGCATTTAATATTCACTGCCACTTCTGGCAGCATCGTAGGGTGCCCAAATTCTCTATTAAACAGAAGAACAAGAAGAAGAAAAAAGTAAAAGTAAAGAGCGAGATTGATATTTTTATGGGGAATAAAAGTATGTACGTAATGCGAATGATAACCATGAATTTAAAGAGAATGGCAGCACATCGTATATTTCTAAATAAATATTTTATGTTGCATACTTTAAGTACGATACAGCAATATTCGTATGTGTGCATACTTTTAGGAGTTACATTATATTTATGGGATATTCGTGTATGATTTAAATCTGTTGTAAGCTGAATAAATTTCAAGCAAAAATTAAAAGCGAATTTGAATGAATCGTAATATTCTATGGTAAGTATGTAACAGTCAGTTTCCTAATATCGCTTTAATCCATTACGTTAATGGAAATTGGTGGTTGGCTCGATGTGAACTGTGTTAAATGGAAATATTTGATTTAAATAGAAAGCTCCTATTCACGTATTTCTAAATAATAATCTTCACTTTGGATTTTAAATATTTATGTATGGAAAGGCTTGAAAGGCTTCTCAGGAGTCATGGTGGCGTAAGTAATTGGCGTTTCATAAAATGTTGCGAATGATTACAATCAAACTTTGTTACAGAACAAATATGAACATAAAGATTAGGATGTGTCAATAGTTTGTACCAAGTTTAAAAAATATTTAGAAATTATACATGAACATGCTGCAGTTTATTCAAGGCCTATGTCTTGTAGCTATTGGACTTTAGCGATTACATTCGTTGAGAACATGGGGATACTGCAGTTCTCATCTCCACACGAACGTTTTATTTATTCTTCATGGTAATCTTAACACTCCGTTGACAGAGTATAATTTACCCTACTCGGGATCTAATCTGCCTACCAATAGTTTCGACTTCCCACTTGATGTGTTATTCAGGTCTACATAGCTAATAGAACTTGACTTACACATTTACTGAATTGATCATTATCCCAGTTTTTATCAGAAATCTTCTGAGAGGAAGTCGCCAAAGTAATGTTTGCTCATATTTCGTTTTGTTGGAGATGTCTGAACTAAGGTTTGAACCGTGGCCTCACAACTAAGAAGCCAACATACTATCTACTGGACTACAGTGATTTCATCGGATATACCGCGAATAATTTTATTGTTCTAGTTTTTAAGACTTGAATACTTGCTGTTGATTTAACTTGAAATTGAAGATTCCATAGATAAAATAATTGAAAAAAAATTCTTAAGAGCTCTTCATAGGTGCCCAGTAGAGCTACAACATTTGGCCATAAGTGCTCGGTAATAGGATTTTCTGGCGATCTAATTAAATTCAGATTTTATTAGAGTAGTTGATTTGGCTTTAAAATATATTCTGTTGAATTTTTATCTGGTCTCTTTACCTATCACTCTTTACCCCAGGTCAGACACCCTCAACAAAACGATATATGAGCAAATATTTTTTCGGCAACTGCCCATCAGCAGATTTCTGGCAAAAACTCAGAGAGTAAATAAAATTACCATGAAAAGTTTCTCAAAATAATCTGTCGTTCAAAGTCGACTTTAAACTGTAGGTCCTGCCACTCATGTATAAAATTAACACACACAACATGAGTGGTGTTAGAAGCTAGGTGGAGTGGTGTTAGAAGCTGATCTCGCTATGACGCCTTTCAGAGTTTAATTCGTTAAAGAGTCGAAACCGCATGACAATCCGCTTAGTTTTCACTTCTTTGGATCGGCCAACGAGAAACTGCACGATGATGTCGATTTTGCCAAAAAGATCATATTTTCGAATGAAACTCATTTTCATTTTGGTATGTACGTTAATAAGCAAAATTGCGGTATTTGGGACTCAGAAAACTCACACGTGGCCTTACAGTCAATGCACGCATTACGCATCATTGACTGTTTGATGCGGTTTGTGGAGCGGAGTCATCATAGGCCCATCTTGCTTTGAAAATGAGGATGGCGTAACCACTAGGGACAATGAAGACACCTATCGCATAATGACAACCGATTTTTTTGTGCCCAGTCTTCATGGTATTGATGTGAACAATGTTTGGTTTTAACAGGATGGCGCAACTTGGCACACATCTCATGCCACTATCGATTTATTGCGTCAAATGTTTGATGATCGTATAATTAGCCGAAATGATGGTGTAAATTGGCCGCCAAGAAGCTGCGATTTGACACCGTCGGACTATTTTCTGTGATGCGCCGTTGAGGAAAAGTGTTATGCAGAACAACCAGAGACAATTTAGCTTTTGAAGGCCAAAATTCATAATGCCATTGCCGTTATGCGACCCCATACACAAAAAAGGGAACGAAAATTTACCCGACCGAATGAGGTCCACTCACGTTTGCCATACGAATGGTTTGAATCAAGGGGTTTTGAATCTAGCCTACTATGTCAGCACATTAGCTACTAGACGACGGCGTCATGTTTCGTATTTGTATTCGCATAACTGTATTTATGTTTATTTTAATACAATATCAATATCATATTGAAATTTATTTACAAACTTTAGTATGACCTAAATTCCTAGGTGATATATTTATTCACCGAAGACAGCCAGTCACATGGAAGACTTAATTCCAATATTTATTTTCAAAGAGGCGGCAATAAATTATTTCACTTTAAAACAATTGAAAGTCATAAATAAAACACAAAACAAACCAAAAAAAAAATAACTTAGAAAAGCAAAAAAAAAACTAATCAAACCACCTAAAAGTATGTTAAGCTGTCAAAATCTCAGTGGAAGCATTAAAATAGGCAATTATATGTAAATACAATACTTAATAAATAGACAGTAAATCTTGCAAATTAAACAGAGCACAGCGTAAAGTTGACTGGAACGGGTTTTAAGAAAACAAAACAAAAAAGTAAAACAATAAATAAAAAACTAAATTTTCAATTTCTTTTTGCTTTTTTTTTGCTAAAAAGAAAATAAAAGTTAAAATTCAGCCATACTTCCATGGAAAAACAATAACAAAATAAGAAAACATAAAACAACTAGCAAATGTATGCGAAAAGAAAGTTTTTGCTCAGTAACACCATTTGTTTGTGAAATGTTTTGTTTCTTATTGTTTTTCATTTAGATTCTCATTCATTTTATTCCATGATTTTTCAGTTTCTTTTTGTCGTATTTATTTCGTTTTTTGGTTTTGTTGCTGTTTTTTCAAAACTTCTTAATATTAAAGTCCTTCAAGTGTAACAAACTGTGGTAAAGCAAGTTCTCATCAAGTGTTACTTTTTTTTACATTGCGTTGCTTCCTTTAAAAGTCTTGACGCCTTGTTGTGTTCTTTTCAGTCGTTGGGTTTGCTAGTATTGCAGTGTCTAGGAAATGAGCGGGAGAGGGGTGTAGGAAAAATTAGTCACAAGTATTTGGTCTAAATCAACACACACAATTTGAAATATATTTGCGTGTGCTGGTTGTCAAAAGTACAACAACAAGCACAATCACAAGCGCACACAATTATAAAATGGACAAATATAGGCTCACGCACACACACATACATACATATTTGCACTAATAAACAGGCTTCTATAATTGTGAACACAATCACAGCAACATTATATTGTCTCTGGCAAATCATATGAACAAATATTTTTTATTTGCGCACTATGGGACGAAAACAAACACAATAGATCTCGCAATTGAATCACACTGAGTGAAATACTTTTTCTTCTAAATAATTTTGTTATGTGCAGAGTGCCATATAAGCTGGTATGTGTCATTGACAGTATTCACTTGAAATGGGCTTAATTTTGTTTCAATAATTGTCCCAAATATCGGAAAAATAATGAAGAAACTTTGAACACGAGCGTCGAGAAAACATTCATTCATTTAACATTTCATTTAACCTTTAAAAAATAAATCCTCATACAACCAATTTTTCATTTATAAACTGCAATTGAATTGAAGCATATTTGAATCGATTGACTCTAAAAAAACTCACTTGATTGCGATATGATAGCATTATCAACGATTATCATGTGGAGGTTACGCACTGCCATCTCTGGAGGAATACTACGGTTCAATGAATAAAGTTTGCCACCACTACACTGATTACAACACTACAATAAATTTGAATTATAGTTGCTGTCCCTAGGCAACTATATCATCCTCATAGTATTTGTTACAGCAGCTGTAACTCCTGTCTGACATCTCTCTGTCACTTTTGGGTATCGTGTACACACTCTCCCGGTAATGACCACTTTACTGTCTGTAATTATAATTGGTCATTACAACTCTTGAGTCAGTATTACGACCTAATTTCTCTTACTATTTATACTGTGTGTGTTAATTTTATACTGACTGGAGGGATCTACAGTTTTTAGCCGACTGAGAAGGCAGATTTTTAAGCAACATTTCATGGAAATTTTATTTATTCTCAGAGTTTTTGCCAGAAATCTGCTGAGAAAAATATTTTTTGCATGTTTCGTTTTGTTTGAGATGTCTTACCTGGGGGCTTAAACCGCGGCCTCACGTCGATAAGCCAGCACACTAGCTACTAGACTACGGCGACATTATACGTTAAAGTGGTATACGATATTAAATTTGGATTTTCTACACCAGAAGGTGGTTGTCCGAGCCTACATGCGAACGGTTTAGAAAGTCTAATTAGTATCGTGAAAAGACTGTCATTACAGGGTCTTACTCAATTCAAACAAAATAATAATAAGAATGAGGAGCACATCTTTTTTCAAACGTGACCACGTTGTAGGTCATGCAGGAGACTGTGACTTATTCGTTATTAGCTTAATGAATTAATCAATCCACATATATAAGATTCGCGTGGTCATAATTTATTTTGTTACACGCGGGAATGAAAAAGGCAGTGCGGGTTTTCTTGTTTTTTTTTTTATTTTGTCGTACATAAATTCTAAGCTATACAATATCAGAAACAAACAAGCATGCTTCTGGTTAATTATATAACAATCTATCAGATAGATCAGATGCACTGTCACGATATGTTTAGGTTAGCTAAAGCTGTACTGGTTGCTCACAAATTTTCTGATTTCTATCGGGCGTCTTAGTTATAATGATTCGCTGAAAATCTTATCAAATCATTTAATTTTATCCCCTTAATCCAGTCTCATATGCGTTCCATTTGGGAGCCATTGGAATTGAGCCGTACGCATTTAAAATGCTATCTCAGGTTCGGGAATAACACATTTTCATCTAAGCACCGTTGCTTTCAAGGTGCCTTAGTCTAGCTTCAAATTGCACCGAACATTCACCCATAAAGTGTTGTGTAAATACTCCAATCTTCCTCATCCAAAACATATACAACAACAGTGCATACTCT
The DNA here is from genome assembly GCA_958299815.1 of Sarcophaga carnaria. Lineage (NCBI taxonomy): Eukaryota > Metazoa > Arthropoda > Insecta > Diptera > Sarcophagidae > Sarcophaga > Sarcophaga carnaria. The sequence goes on along the minus strand of OY283153.1, from coordinate 41,693,459 downwards.
CAGACTTTCATTTAATAGTAGATTGCCCAGTATTTACATTTTTAAGATGTTCTAATTTAAGTTAAGATCTGCAATGAGAGCAAACTCTAATCACACAAATTTTCTAATAAGCAGAAAAGCCTGGAAGGTATAGAGCGGAGGACTTAAGATAAATATCGAGAAAACAAGTCAAATAGAAACAGATACAAAGCCTGGGAGACTTTCAGACGTTTGCAATCAGCGTGAAAAAACTTTCAACCTTAAAATATTAAACAATATTGTGTTGTGCTGTAGTATAGTTTGGAATACAATCACGGAAAAACTACAGGTATTCATCGAACACATATGCAGGGTATTCTTGTCTTATATTATCAACAACACTGATCTCTGGAACTTACCTCATGATGAACCAATCAGCAGGAATCCTTAAACACTGCGATTTTACTTCTAAATCTGCAAAAATCTTATACGAAGAGGAAGTTCTGTAGAAGCCATATGCTACTAAGAGATGCTAAAACATTATTAGGTACCAAAAGAGTCTAGTAGTTAAGTATGTAATGCGTTGTTCTACTCGTCGAGAGCAAGTGATTTCAAATCTCATATAAGACATCTCGAACTATACGAAATATGTAGAAATATTTCGTTTGGCGATGTCCTCTCAGAAGATTTCTGCCAAAATCTCTGGAAATGAATAAAATTGCCATGAAAAGTTTCTCAAAAATCTGTAGTTCGGAGTCAACTTTAAACTGTAGGTCTCGGCACTCATTGATAAAATTAACACATACAACATGCGTGGTTTGAGAAGGTAAGTTGTAATCCTGACTAAGTGATCAAGATCAAATTACAATGCCGAAACTACATAGAAAGACTAAAAAAGATAGAAACGAAAATAACGAGAAAAATTGGATGCCGATTCTCTCTTGCAAACAGCGCCTATTGATAATTTCCTAAAAAATTCATTCTGATATATTTTAAGAAAATAATTTTCCAAATTGTGAACTATCAGTTGCTCTACAATGACCCACATTCAGTCTGACATTGTGATCCACAGTGCATACGAAAGCAATGTATGGTTAAGGAAGTCAAGAGCCTTTAACACTTGAACTGTTTGTTGTTCTTCTTTCGGTTTATTTATGGTAGTGTGTCTGTATTTGTAAATGTTTATTTATTTGTATTTGTGAGGGTTTTCATATGTGTTTGAACTGTGTTAAATTTATATCTATTGGGGAAGTATGACTGTATTTGTGTTGCTGTTGATGCTACTACTGTTGTTGTTATTGTTTTTGTTTTACTTTTAGTTCTGTTTGCAAAGTGGTATGGTGTGGCGTTGGTATCTGTGATTTATTTGCTTTGTTGCCAGCAGTAACTTTTTCTCTCTCGCTCTCTCCCTCTCTTTGACTATATTTTATTTCGAAGAGCTGAACGAAACACCAACTGAACAACAACAACAAATAGCATTTGAAATATGTATGTAGCAGCAAAAAGAGAGAAACGAAAGAAAAAAAAAGAAGAAAACGAAATAAAAAAGAACAGTTATTAACTTTGTTTCAAAATTGTTTGCACTTACCAAGTGTCGCCAAAAAAAAAGGAAGAGAAAACAAAATACACAATAACAAGAACAAAACAAACACTAGCAAAAGAAGTCTAGTAGAAGAATATGGAGCAACAAATTAACAAACGAAAGCCATTTGTCTTCTTATTTACCAGGTTATGTACGTCTATTATGTATGCCTCTTCTCTCAAAGAAATATTGATGAAGTTGCCATTAATGCAACTCCTCCTTACATTTCATTTCATGGTTGAAGCAATTACAGGACAAATTGAAATTCCACATCTGCAAATTCACACAAAACTGATTAATTGCCAATAATTGTGAAATTATGATCATGTTTTCTTTATGAGTTGATTTACACTCAGTTTGTAGAATTTCCTACAACTGCAACTGGGATTCTTTTCAAAGTTTCTTGACGCCGTACAGATTTCAAGTATTTGTTCGAATGATTCATTCTCATCAACATAGAATCTAGAAATTGAGTGAAAAGCATTCTGAACGAGTGCTCTTTGACGCCGTACAGCTTTCAAGAATGTGTTCGGATGCGTCAGAGATTCTACAAATTGGATGCGAGGCAATCCCCATTCTAAGCAAGTCTTCTCTGAGTCTACATTGCCTTGTCAAGAAGCCAGATAGCCGATTGTCATTAGCTTATAAAATTTTAGAATGCCTCAAGCCCATTTTTTCAATACTAATATATACCACTCCCAATTTTCCCTTTTGCTGAGGACACACTTCCAAATATTCCTTTCTTACACACGTTCCATGAGTGACGTATAATTCGATTTGTTGAGATAGTGTTCCATACTAATGCTTAGTTAACCTTATAAGTGCTAAGAGCTGCGGTGGTAGACTGACAATATTGTAGCTATGTCCCGTGTTTTGTATTTTCTATTCAAACTAAATTCAGCATTCAGCACAAATTTCATTATATTCTCAGTAGATTTCATTCTGCACGCTATCCATTCCTGTCACAAGATATGTCCTTCACGCGTCCGTATACCATAAAATGGTACATTCTTGTTAGTTTAGGTTAAGTAAGGTGGCGGACTCTCCTTGCAGGGCGAGGTCCCTGTTAGGCCACCATTTAGACACATTCTGATATCACACTGAATAAGCAACCCGTATATTCCTAAAGAAAACTAAGATGAATCCAAAATAAACCTTGCTATTGTAAAGGGTGTTTTTTTATAGAGGTATAGAACTTTAAGTTGGCATTACTTTTCAAGATGGCGACCGATTTAACAGCTATCAAGTGATTTATTCTCAGTTTGGTTTGGCAATTCATCATGAATAGACTCACGCCTGAACAACGCTTGCAAATAGTGCAATTTTATTTCGAAAATAATGGTTCTGTGCGGAAAACGTATCGCGCACTACGTCCATTTTATCGTGGAAAAAATCGTCCATCAGAGCAGTTAATTCGATTAACCATGGAACGTTTTCGCACCACGTTTACTCTTATTGATAACTCGCATCCCCAGAGACGCTGTACGGTGCGTACAGAAGAAGCTATTGCTGCTGTAGAGCGTAGCATTGAGGAAGACCCGAATGAGTCCATCCGTCATCGAGCACAGGAATTGGATCTGTGCCCATCCACTTTATGGAAGATTTTGCGGAAGGATCTTGGTTTGCGTGCCTACAAAATCCAACTCGTGCAAGATTTGAAGCCAAACGATCATCAAGTAAGGCGTAGATTCGTCGAATGGGCCCAAAACGAGATTACCGTTGTTCCCGATTTTCATAAGCGAATTTTGTTTAGCGATGAAGCGCACTTCTGGTTGAATGGCTACGTGAACAAACAAAACTGCCGCATTTGGAGTGAAGGTAATCCTCAAGTGTATGTGGAAACACCGTCACATCCAGAAAAACTGACTGTTTGGTGCGTTTTATGGGCTGGTGGAATCATTGGTCCGTACTTTTTCAAAAACGATGGTGGCCAGAACGTTACAGTCAATGGTGATCGGTATAGAGCCATGATTACTAACTTTTTCATTCCTGAATTGAATAACCCTGATGTCCAGGAGATGTGGTTTCAACAAGACGGCGCAACATGTCACACAGCTCGTGCCACAATATATTTATTGAAAGACACGTTTGGTGACCGCCTAATTTCACGTTTTGGACCTGTGAATTGGCCTCCAAGATTTTGTGATTTAACACCGCTAGACTACTTTCTGTGAGGCTATGTAAAGTCATTGGTCTATGCGGTAAAGACACAAACGCTTGACCATTTGGAAGACAACATTCGCCGTATTATTGCCGATATACGGCCACAAATGTTGGAAAAAGTCATCGAAAATTGGACGTCCAGATTGGACTACATCCGCGCCAGACGTGGCGGTCATATGCCAGAATTCATATTTAAAATGTAATGCCACAAGATTATCTTTCGGATAAATAAAATTCATGTCAATCGAATAATCCATCGTTGTTTTATTGCAACTTAAAGTTCTATACCTCTATCAAAAACACCCTTTACATATGTACATAAAATACATAATTGGCCGTTACAAACCTTCAGTCAAGATCACGGCCTAGCTTTTCGCACCACTCATGTTGTGTATGTTAATTTTATACATGAGTGGCGGGACCTATAGTTTAAAGTCGACTCGGAACGACAGATTTTTGAGAAAATTTTGGTGGCAATTTTATTTTACTCTCAGAGTTTTTGCCAGAAATCTGCTGAGAGGAAAGCGCCGAAGAAATATTTTTTTTTATATTTTCGTTTTGATCTCTGCCCTGGGGTTTGAACTGTGGCCTTACGCCTAATAAGCCAACAGCCTACTAGAATACGACTACTTCTATACATTCTGATACCACACTGAATAAGCAACCCGTATATTCCTAAAGGAAATCAAGATGAATCCAAAATAAATATTGCAATTGTAGCAATCTTTATATCAGAGAGCTCCGCCCAAGATATCAGAAAGTGAGAGGTCAATAACCTCCGCCCGTTTATGATAACAGCAGAGTACTAAAACATGAAGTGAAAGATAGTCTCTTCCTACTTCTCAGATCTACAGCTCCTGCAGTTGCTCCTGTCAGTTGACGAAATGCTAAGACTTTCGGCATGCCTACCTAAAGGACAGTGGCCCGTGAGAATTACGCTTGTGCGACTAATGGCCATGCCATATATGGCATGTTATCTTGTTATCCATTTCCTTATACAACTTTTTTATTATAAAAATAAAAAAAAATTATTTTTATGTTTTCCCTAAATTTTATCGGGCTTGCGGCACGTCCAATTGATCTGAAAATATAACAGGACCATATATTTTTTATCAATTTTTACCAAATTGGGGTGAGACTGCAAAAATCTAATTTTTAGTTTTTAATGGTCACTCTAATGTAACAATTAACGTATCTTGTATCCTTCATATCTAGTACTGTTCTGCCGAACTTGCGATTTTCGCAAGATTCTTAGGTTTATCGCTCCATAGTTGAATAAGATCAACTGCCTTGTCTGTCTATCCACAAGATCCTCCAAATCTATACAGAGATTACTGATATCGTACAGTATAGATTTCTCTGTGCAGATATTTCTTTTTATTTCCTCTGTACAATCTACGTAGTCGTGTCTGATATTGCGCATCCATAGACAAGGAAGTTATTACACGAAGTTATTTCTGCAATTTGCAATAGGTCAACCTACAGTCGTCATCGTTGTGCTTAACTTGGCCGTTATATTGAGTGGCTTTGCCGTGGAGTCCTATGTTTCGCTGGCGAATCTAAATCTCGTATTTAACCGCTACCTCGCAACATACGGAACTCATTATGGGTATTACAACATTACCAACCGTAACGCCAACCTTAGTGCGGTTTTATGTCAAATTTACTTCATTCCATGCGATTGCAATCAAACCTACATTATTTCAGCCTACGTTGTGAATTCTCTATAAGACTGACTTGTTTTACGACTACATTTATTTCATCACCATAGTGTGTTATAATCGCTTTTGATGCCCAGAGAGCCGAGGAAAATGATAAGCCGGCAGTAGTGGTTCTGTCAATATGACAGCCATGACCTTATTTATTACTTTTTGCTTATAATTTCAGGTGAATTAAACATTTTTCCGTACCACAATTGCTCGGATTTCCATTTTAACCACTACATCGCGCCACTTATAATCAATATTGTCGTGTAGAGCTGCCTTAGTACTGCGTCAGACGATCTATTGCACTCCTCTCAAATTTTATAGGGTACTGTCATAACAACCACAATTTCCTGCCTGTCTCTTGATATGCAATTAGCTATTTTTCGTGAGATGCATTAATGCCGCACAGCTCGAGACTATGCACATTCTTAATAAGATTCTGAGTCTACAGTCCCCTGTCAAAAGACCGTTTACCAACCTCACGTTATTATTAAATAGTCTGTCGGATAGTGTTGCCATGTCCTCTCTTTTGTATCTATAGGTTAGGTTAGGTTAGAGGATCTGTACCTATCATTGGGAAAAATACCCCAGAGGTCAAAATGTCCTAGAAGAGACAGAGAGAGAGGATCGTGAAGGCGATAGGGAAATTGGAAAACGAGTGGAGGTAGGAATAAGCAACGTAGGAAAAAGGGTGCACCACAAACACGTAAGAGAGCACGCCCTAACACTTCTCAACCAACCCAACCTATTTATTAATCTATGCAGAGCCTTAATATCGGATATCGACAAAGAGCCCATGCCTTCGAAGAACGAGCTCAACTTACTAAAGGCTGGACAGTTGCAGGGGGAGTGTTCGATAGTCTCTAACTCTTTCTCATCGCAACATACCCTGCAATAGTCCGGTTGGGATCTATTCCAGATCCTTGTCAGCGACCTAATCTCGTAGTGTCCTATAATGAAGTCTAGTCAACCTAGTTGAATTGAACATATCTTTCGATGGCATAGACATTCGCTTGGAAAATACCAGCGACTTTCCCCAGGGGATGGGAACATTTTATTCTGGGACCAAACTCCTGTGCCAAGAACATTGGAACATTGGTATAACGGCGAAGTCACCGTAGTCCAATAGGTAGTGTGTTGGCTTATTAGACGTAAGGCCACGGTTCAAACCCCAGGTCAGACATCAAAACGGAATCTGAAAAAATATTTTTTCGGAGAATTCCTCTCAGCAGATTTCTGGCAAAAACTCTGAGTGTAAATAAAATTGCCATAAAAATTTTCTCACAATTCTATCGTTCGGAGTCGACTTTAAATTGCAAGTCCCGCCACTCGTGTTTAAAATTAACGCACACAGCATAAGTGGTGTGAGAAGCTAACTCTATCATAGAGTCTACTGGTTCCACCACGCCACTTATGTCGATCATAATGTTTACATGAGCACACCATATCATAGCCAATTTTAATTCATTTCTTTTTGTTGTTTTTGTTATAAAAATGCCCTCGTGATAGTCGAGGATTATTACACCAACAAAAACAAATTGTTTAACTTTTTTCATGTTGAAAAATTTGCTAATTTTGCCGACTATACGTTCATACACATGTCGTAGAGTTTTTGCTCAGCTAAATTGTATGTAATTAATACCGAGTGTATGAAACGTTAGTTGATGACAGCGCAATCAATCATGCCTGTGACATGTTGGTGTGCTAATGAGACCGAAAAAAACGAGAGCGAAAAAAGAATCACCACATGTACAATATTTATTACATAACCAGCCCTCGTATAATAGTTGGCGTTATAATTTAATGCTTTTAACATGATACTGTTTTTATTTAATTAACATTGTATGATGTATACCAATACACAGATAAGATAAAAATGCGAGTGTATTGGTATTAAAATAAATGAATGAGCATTTCGCTGATAATTTCATATTTTTCTTTTGAAACGATTATTAGTTTAACGGAACTAGCTTTACAGTCGCCGTGGTGTAGTAGGTAGTCGTGAGAGTAAATAAAATTGCCATGAAAAGTTTCTCAAAAATCTGCCGTTCGGAGTCGACTATAAACTGTAGGTCCCACCACTGTGTGTGAGAAACTAGGTTGTAATCCTGACTAAAGGGTTGTAATGACCAATTTTGTATATATGTATGTAGCTTTACAGTTAAACGATTATCTTAAAATAACACTTTCGTCACTATAGAATACCGGCTGGCAGAAACGGTCTTCTCTGGACCTACTATTTAAGAAACTATTGCACACAAATGCAGTATCATATATACGAAGACGAAGGGACTGTATTTATTTGTATCGGGTGGGTCATCTGTCGGTTTAAATTTGAATTATCGGTTATTTCGAATCTGGCAATACTTATATCATTCTATTCTCTTACAAAATCCTGTACATTATCTCCACTGAACGTAATGAATCGATTTAAGCTTGAGTAACGTTGGAATTTATTGGAAATTCATTTCCAAAACAAAGACAATTGATTGGAAATTGCACGAAAATGTCGTACAAAATTTGGTTACAGAGAAGGACCAACAATGCTCGGTAAACGCAAGTTTATTACTAAAGTTCATGAAACTGGTTTCTTTGTTAATGTGACAAGAGAATAGCGTGCTCGTACAGTGCGTATGCTCGAAAACATCGAAGCTGTGGCTGAGACTGTGCATGAAAATCTAACAACTTCAAATCGCCATCGTTCTCAAAAATTGAGCATTTCACGCAGCAGTTTACGTTGAATTTTGCGAAAAGATCTTGGTATGACGTCTTACAAAGTTCAATTGGTTCAAGAGTTGAAGCAGCATCACCATCCGCTTCGTTTTCGCTAGATGAGCCAACGAAAAACTGCACAATGATGTAGGTTTTGCCAATAAAAATCGTCTTTGCGGATGAAGCTCGTTGCCATCTTGGTGGGTACATTAATAAGCAAAATTGCCGTATTTGGGGCTTAGAAAACCCACACGTGGTCTTACAGAAACCTATGCACCCATTAAGAGAGACTGTTTCATGCGGCTTGTGGAGTGAAGGCATAATTGGCCAATATGTCCTTGAAAAAGAGGACGCCGCAATAAATACGGTCAATAGAGACACCAATTGCACCATGATTTTCGATTTTGTACCCGCTCTTTATGGTATTGCTGTGAACGATGTTTGATTTCAATAGGGTGGTGCAACTTGTCACACATCTCATGACACAAATGATTTGTTGCGTCAAACGTGTGATGGCCGTTTAATTAGCCGAAATGGTGACGTCAATTGGCCGCCAAGAAGCTGCAATGTGACACCGTTGGACAATTTTCTGTGGGGCATCGTTAAAGAAAAGTGTTATGCCGACAAAGCACAGACAATTGAGCATTTGAAGACCAACATTCGTGATGTCATTGCGGAGATACGACCCCATACATTCGAAAAAGTACAAGAAAATTGGTCCGATCGAATGAGGTACAGTGAGGCCAACCGTGGCAGCCATATGAATGAAATAATATTCCATTTCTAATTGGAACAATTGTACTTCACAACAATAAAATAAATTCGCCAACATTTCAAAACGTTTTTAAATTTAAACTTTTAAATGGTCCACCCTATATAATAATTTCTTACATACACACTGCATGTAAGAAGTGCTCGCAATTATTCAAATGCTAAATGAAAAGTTTCTGCAGGATAAAGTTTTCGATAGATTTTATAGCGTGTGGCGCTACGTATAATATGAATACGAATATGAAAACGGGAACAACAATAACATTTGCATTAACATTAGCTGCGAATAAAAAGTACAAAAAGCGAGGAAAACTTGAATTAAAAAAGGAAAAACGGATATGAATATTGGCTGAATTAGTTTAAAAACAAAAACAAACTTCAACTACAATAGCAGCGATGATAAATTACGTTTATTTGCAACGAACTAATTATGAAATTAAAAAAGTACATGAAATTAATGAAATTTATAAGAAAACTACAAAAGACACATGGCGGCATTAAGATTGTGTCTGCCAAGTAATTGAAAGACAAAATCAGATGCGTCCTCACAGTGAGGAGTTTTTCAAATTCTATTTAATTTAAACTTATGAGTCATAATGCCCTGCAGATATGTGGATCAACTGTAGAGAAAATTTACTTCAAGGCACATGGTGCAATTTTACAAACGTCGTATTTACATATACGTTTTTCCAATACTTTAAATACCGCAGTAAACTTATCAGCTGAGTGCCCTAGTAGACTGTAATGAAAAAATTATTAGAAATTTTCTAAATACATACTAGGTATTCAAAAGTGTTGAGTTACAAATTTTAAAATGAAACATTTTTTTTTAATTTTTGAAACGACCCAAAAATATTCTGTTTTGATCGATGACATTTCGTCATAAGTAAGGTTAGATTAGCGGGTTCACGGCCAAGTTCACTCGGTGGCTTGTATGGTCGATTGTGCGTGAATCCGGCCAGTTCCGTTAGTGGTACGTTCGCGACCACCCAGATCTTCAAACGTTCTGTCACCCAAAAACGGATGACGTCTTTTCTGAAATGCATGACACTCACATAAAAGATTTTCTACCGATTACGTTTTCTCCACATAATGGAAGCTGCTACAGTATTCCTTGTGGGGTAGATCGAGCTTGCCAGCGAAACTGCCAACAGCGCAGTATCCTGTTAAAATTCCTTTTAGAATGCGAACCGTTCTCTTGTCCAACTCAAGTTGTTCTCTGGTTCTCCCGCTATCCACTGCTGGACAAAGCACTTTTGAAATTCGGCAACCAGGTATGTTGGACCATCCACAGTTTTTGTCATATTCCAGGCAGAACTTCATGGTTTTCAAAGCGAGGAACTGATTCATACGAGTTTAGCAAGCCTTAAGTGACTTAAAAGAGATACACCATTAAGAGGATTCTGCAGAGATCGAAACAAATGAAATGATAATTATTTGAACGGAATGATAGTCGAATCTGTCCAATAGAAGGCTTTCGAATTGTTGAGATTCAGCTCCCGGCGAAGTGCATGTACCATTTTTTGCACCGCGGAACTCTAAATTTGGTAAAGTTTGCACTTTTATAGGCGAAAACTTTTTTTTTTTTTGGCATCGATCAAATAGGTGATAAATTCTTCAGACAGGGTTAGAACTCTACTATACAGACTAGCAGCATATGCTTTCTTAAAACCATCACAAAACACATGAAGGATTAAAATTAACCCAACGGGGGATGTTAATTCTTTCGATGTAAAAGTAATCATCGACACACTCATGTCATTTGTTTAATTTCATGGGTTTCAAACAATCGTCTCAATCAGCTCTGTCTTTTCAATTTTGATACATAAGAATCACAGCAACGATTATGTTAGGTTCCAACGGGGTCGCCATAGTTTAGTTATTTGATGCAAAACAGAACATTTTGTGACCTTAGAGAAATCGTTTATTGGAACTAATTTAGAGAAACATGCTTTAATGCGCGACTTCAACGTAAACTGAGACTTTTGACGGTACTGGCGTATGATAATATCAAAAATTCAGAATTCAGTAGATGTTCGAATGGCAAATTCTCAATAAGGCCTCTATCACTCTCACCTCTATCAGATTAGCAGAATTTCACGATTACGAATCGCTTCTACAATAGAATGCAAACCGGCTAGTATGTCATTCACATGCATTTTACTTTCGCAAAATCTCAGAAGCAAGAGTGTAGTTCCGTTTACCCTCGTCAGCTAATTAATGCAAGGTTCTTGTGGCCAAAAATGGGGCATAGGTAACACTAAATGTACTGTTTTCAAATCAAAATTTTTAACATCATCCTCCGAGTTCCCATGGCAAAATTTTTCGAATTTGAGACGATACCAATCCAATGATGCATCCTGAAAAAGTCAAAAACCGTTCAGGCTCTACTAAAGCTTGTATCGTTTCGCTTGGGGTTTCTATTGATCCGGCGTTAAAATAAAAGGCATATCTTACTGAAGAGCTCATTGATCGAAACAATCATCACTAAAAAATGTTAAGTAGAACCATGGTAGATTTTCAACATGCTGCCCAGGGTAAGGTTTCCTCAATAACTTGTTCATATTGGGCTTTAACCTCGGGACTCAAGTCCACAGGGGCTTCGAAGTTAAAGGGTAACGCCTCGATATGTTAAATCGGTATTATTTAGTCCTATAAGTATAGTGACGGTAATAATTGTCACAAAAGTGATTCTCAGGCAACAATACTTTCGACTTGGGTACTTCCTCCAGAATCGACTACTTTTCGCCTCTAATTCTAATTGTACAAACAAAAGATGAAACAACGGTATTTAACAGCTATCACGGAACTATTTTGCCAGTCAGAATCCTATCAAAAACGTACCGTTGAGCGAACAAAGTGTTATTAAATTCCTTTCTAACCTGCAGCTGCATAATCTGGGAGTAAGTATCTCCACCCAATAGAAAATATATCGCTAACAGCGTATGAGTCAGTAGCTCTTCAACATCATATGCATCTGTTGTCAATTTCAACGCTGGATCAATAGGAGGTACCAGCGATGCGGTACCAACTTTTTTCTAGTACACCTCTTTGGAACATATGGCTTCCACAAAGCATTTCAGCCTTGTTTTCGTTTCTGTAATCCATTTTTGTTGTTATCCCTAGGCAAACAGGAATGGTCTGCTGTAGCAATTCCCAGGATAATGGGAAGCCATCTATCGTTGTCTCGAAACAACTCTCTCCGAGTATTTGTTGTTGTGGTGGTGGAGAATTTTGCTGATGTTGTCTCCTACCTCTTTTCCCCAAAACTTCAGTAAAACGTGAAAGGTTGTTGCAGTCGGCCCAAAATCCACATCACAAAGTGATTTTTCGGAATATACTGGTGGATTGGTCCCAAATACGTCCCCATTCATCCAGAAGTGGCTTCATCGCTGAAGATGAATTTTCGATGAAAATGAGGGTCGGTTGCCAACTGCTCCCGAGCCCATTCAACCAATACATACATTGTCTATGGTCGTTTATGGTGATTTAGTAAAACAAACTGAATAAATGTTAACTTATTTTACAGATACTAAGGTGGTTCTGCCAGTAAACAAAGTATATGTTATCGACAAGTAGGGACGTGCGGCGTATTCGATCTCAGATTACGGCCGATAACTATACTTCTGATATAGTCAAAGAACTTATTTATCTTGGCTCCACCGTTACCACCAAAAATGATGTCAGTCAGGAGCGTAGGATCACTCTTGTCAACAGGTGCTACTATGGTCTCAATAGGCAATTGAGTAGCAGAGACCTCTCTCGTACGACAAAACTAATATTCTACAAGACGTTCATCCTACCCGTGTTTCTTTATGGCGCAGAGGCATGGCCCCTATTAAGTGCTGATACAGCAGCCTTGATAGTATTCGAGAGAAAAGTACTACGTAAGATCTTCGATCCAGTGCGAGTTGGCGATGATTTCCGTATCCGATGCAACAGTGAGCTGTATGAGCTCCTCAACGACATAGACGTTGTGCAGCGTATTAACATCCAGCGGCAGGGCTGGCTCGGCCACCTTGTTCGAATGGTGGAGGGTGATCCGGCGAGACGGGTATTTGATGCGGGGATCTGCGGAAGTCGGCGAAGAGGACGACCTTGTTTGCGTTGGAAGGACCAAATTGATTAATACCTGTCATCGATTGGTGTGACCAACTGGCGTAGGCGTGCAAGAAGCAGAGCTGATTGGAAGGATATGTTACGGCAGGCCGCAATCCCTTAATCGGGTTGTTAATGGCCAATTAAGTAAGTAAGTTATTTGACAGATGTAGCTTCAAGAATCTTTAGAAGTCCCTGTTGGAAATGGTCTTCAAAAAAGTCTTAAGCATACTCGCTGTATGTAGTCTGTTGTCTTGGTAGGTAGTGTGTTGGCTTATAAGACGTGAGGCCACTGTGCAAACCTCAGGCCAGACATCTCCAACAAAACGAAAAATGAAACAATATTTCTTCGGGGACTTCCTTTCAGCAGATTTGTGGCAAAAGCTCGGAGAGTAAATAAAATTGTCATGAAAAGTTTCTCAAAAATCTGTTGTTCGGAGTAGGCTTTAAACTGTAGGTCCTACTGCTCATGTATAAAAAAATTAACACACACAACAACACATGGTGTGAGAAGCTAGGACGTATTCCTGACTAAAGAGTTGTAACGGCCAATTATGTATGAATGCCCTAGATAAAGTCCCTTAACGAAATTAAATTTTCTTAAAAACATTTTAATTTTAAGGAATTTCCATAAAAATTTGATTCTTTGCAATAAAGTTTTATTGGAAGAAAAACTGATTTCGATAGGAGAGGATTGTTATTAATTGTGTGTTGAATTATTTTTAAAAAGAAAGAAAGAATAAAAATTCGATAATATTGTGTAAATATTTATTGTTCCTTTAATGAATTGTTCATTTTTATCGAGTTTATCTTGAACCTCTGCTGCTGTTGCTGCTTGCAAAAATCTTTCTTCCAGCATTTGAAATGTGCAAAATATTCCAGCTGTCATGTGAGTGAGTGTATCCCGTTCGTCATTTAATGGCATACGGAAGTAAAGTAAAACGTGGACATGGCTAAAGTTATCGAATTTAACCAGTCGCAATTGGTTAAAGTGTGTTATGTCTGATGGCAGATATTTTTTATTAAACTGTGTCTGAGTGTCTGAGTGATTTTTGTATTTATCTTGTTTACCTGTTTGTTTGTTTTTAAAAAATAAAACCACAAGTAGAATAATGAAAATGAAAGAAAATGGCAGAAGAAGGATATTGCAAAAGTGCACTATAGATGAGGTATTAAAACGGAAATGTATTCATGAAGTCACAACGTAAACTCACGGCACAGCTTGCATCTGCATCTGCATCTCCATCTGCCAGCCAGCAATCTGCTTTGCTACTGAGGAAAAACAGAAAAACAAGTCGTTTATTTAAACTGTCATGGCAACATGTGTTCGTTTATGTCTGTTTTTGTTATTATTTTTGCAAGGATGCATTTTTTCTTCTCCACTTTAATATACAGTTGTGTGTGTCCTCACAAGCCAATGCCTGGCTGGTTGGTATATCACACAGAACGAGCAAACCTCTATGTAAACAAGGATTTCCTTTATTCTACAAAACAAACTGAAAATTTTAGTTTTTCCTTCTTTGCTTCATTTTTCTCTGCCAAGCAGCAGGACATTTATATTCTTATTTTGATTTCTACTTTGTTTTTCTGCAGAATTCTTCCATAATTTTCCTTATTTTTCTGACCAATTTTCAAAGGTAATGAGAGACAATGAATTATGGCTGGCCATTGAAGTGAAAAAGAGCGATCACAGTTTCAGCAAAGATCGAATAAAATGAATATGTTTGCATTGAATGCGTAGTACACTGACAGCATAATACGCTGATATTGAATTCATGCAACACATGGTGTTGTACAGTTGACGAAGAGTATTTCAAAACAAAAAAAAAATTTTGATTTGACAACACAATACAATCCAGAACCATTAAGGCCACAATTTGTTTTTATTTTTTAAGAGAGCGATAGGCCTGAACTAGAGTATCAATCCCAAAAATGTATTCCGCTTGTACCACTTCATAATCAAACCAAGTTTACCCTACGGAGCCTTAGTTTAGAGATTGAATTTAGAGAAATTGAATCAACAAGCCGTCGTGATCAAGTAGGTAGTGTATTGGCTTATTAGACGTGAGGCCTTGGTTCAAACCTCAGGCTCAGGTTTAGCTGAAGATAAACGTAATATGAAAAAATATTTCTTCGGTGAGATCCTCTCAGTAGATTTCTGGCAAAAACTCTGAGAGTAAATAAAATTTCAGTGAAAAGTTTCTCAAAAATCTGTCGTTCGGAGTAAATTTAAAACTGTGGGTTTCGTTACTCATGTATAAAAATTAAGGTACATAACATAAGTGATGAGATAAATTAGGTCGCAATCCCGCTAACGTAGCAATGAGATTGGGCATCATAAGAACATGGGAGTATAGAAACTATGATGACACAAAAAATGTGGGTATTGACCATACGGATATACCTATTGACTACACCATAACTGAACCCGCTGGTTCGATTGTGGTTTTTCAATGCACGCACTGGATAGATGCTTTTATGGAAATGAGCACATCCTTCAAATGTTCACAGAGGAATTCCGATCACGTGACAAATTCAGCTGTGGAATATTCTCTGAACTACAGATCTTCGCTTCCTTAATCCAATTACTTACATACATACATAATTCGTCATTACAACCCTTCATTCAGGATTACGACCTAGCTTCTCATACCACTTACGTTGTGTGTGTTAATTTTATACATGAGTGGCGGGACCTACAGTTTAAAGTCGATTCCGAACGACAGACTTTTTTGCGAAACCTTTCATCGAAATTTTTAATTTACTCTCAGAGTTTTTGTTAGAAATCTGCTGAGAGGAAGTAGCCGCTGAATTTTTTTTTATATTTCTTTTCGATCGAGATGTCTGACCAGGGGTTTGAACCGTGATCTCAAGGCTAATAAGCCAACACACTACCTATTTGATTACGGTGACTCCCGATTACTATATTACTATTTAGGCTAATATTATGGCTATAATGGCTGTTGCTGTGCAAAATCGGTATCATTGTATATCGTATGGTGATATACGCATGTTTACCGACAGTAAAGCGGCCGTTATATCCATAGAAAATGGGTATACCATGTGTAGTTTAGGTTTTGTTAGCGGTTAGCTTGTCGTTCCAGGCAAGTTCACCCGGTGGTCCATATAACCTTTTTTGTTACCCAGTGTGAGACAAGCCCCATTATCAGGATCCATTAGTGGCGGGTTTGAACCACCCGGAGCTCCGGATGAAAACGGGCATTTCCCCTAGTGGCACGATGACGTGTGTTCTAAAGTATAAGGCACTCGCATAAAAGGTATTGAATGGATTCCGTTTCCTGTACCATGTGTGAGATGAATGAATGCCGTTAGAGAAATAGGGAGGTTGCCTTACTATAGGTACCTGGACTTGGGGATATTACAGGTATCAGCATAGCAGGCGTATTTGTAAAGGCAGGTACAACGTATAATTCAATGAAATTACTACGTAAAATTGCGATTTTGCAAACAAATGGTCTTACTAAAGTGCCAATCGTTTCCAGAGAAAATATGGTTTAACGAACCCACTTCCAGACAGGTCAACCAAACCTATAGACATATATATGCATTGCATAGCTGTTATAAAGGCATACTGGCCTCAGCGTACATATTCCGCACAACGACTTCTGCATAAGGTAGAACAAAGAGGTGGAAGGTTCAATCACAGTACATCTTTGGTTAACAAATATTTATTGACAGAACTTGTCTAGCCGAAGATAATTTAAATAGAATTCACAACTTTATACAACAATCGGGATAGCTGATACATGCAAGCCAATATTCTTTGTAAAACGCGCTATATAGGATCCAAGTAAGTTATGGAACTCCACTGTGGCTATTGGCAAAACTTAATTTATTTAAACCGTATAGAGGTCTTCATACATTGTATAATACTCACTCTACTTTGAAGTAGATACAGCATGGCTGCTGTAATATTATTGTTTGGAAACAACTTTTTAACTATGCTCTTAGGTCACACTATCGTGTAGAAGGCTTTTAGAAAGTAATGAATTTTATTGTAATCCTGCGAATATTACAGGAAATGTTTGTTTCCAAGAATTACCACCTCTATGTCATTTCGTTATTGTTCCTTGAGTTCAGACAATTGGACCAACGTCATTTGATCAGATCATCAAGTGTGAAAAAGTTTCAAAGGTTATCAAAATTAATGAGCACCTTTAAGGGACGCTTCATCTACACCTGAACAGAATAGATACAGGGCATGTATTGAAAACATCGAAACGATGGAGAATTTTTTGTGTGATTATCCAGTTTTAGTAACTTCGGGATCTAAACATTTTGGTAAAGACACTAAACTAGACACAACTTAAATCAGAAGAGTGGACTGGAAAAAGATAAGAAAGCACGACTAATACCATACATTAATGGGGAGTTTACATAATGTCGATAGGCATGAGACCCTTGATTGATCTTCTTTATCCTTTATCCGAATAAAAATATGCCATTCCGATTCGTGTTCCAGCATGGTAATTATACTAACTGTATTGAAAACTGAACCAAGAAGTGATTTAAAGATAACAATATAAATATGTTAGACTGGCACTTACAATCTTACTCCGATGGAGAACTGAGAGAATAGTGTCCTACAAATTGTGATACGCTTTCGGAATTATTTCAGGTTGTATGACATGATATATTGAATGAGGTATAGAAAAATCTTGTTAAGCATATGCTTAGACGATATCTACCAGTTTTAAACAATGTTAGAACTTAGATTTATTGTTGTATTGTGGCGGAGTGGTGTAGTATTCAAAACAGCCTGTCTACAAGTCGAGAAGGCTGGATTCGAATCCCAATGGATTTGAAAAATAAATAAAATAAGCCCAGGTTCAAAAAAAAAATCGAATTAAAAATTAATTGGCTTTACCCCCTCTAATACAATCCATCTAAGAAACCCCATTGAAATGAGAAAAGAACAAAATTACAGGGAGGTCAAGTAGTCGCCGTAGTCTAGTAAGTAGAGTGTTGGCTTATTGACGTAAGTCCACGGTTCAAACCCCAGGTCAGACTTCAAAACGAAATATAAAAAATATTCTTCTGGCAAAAACTCTGAGAGTAAATAAAATTGCCATAAAAATTTCTCAAAAATCTGTCTTTCGGAATCGACTTTAAACTGTAGGTCACGCCACTCATGTATAAAAATTAACACACACAACATGAGCGGTGTGAAAAGCTAGATGGTAATCCTGACTGAATGGTTGTAATGGCCATTTACATTATGTATGTTGAAATGTTCATGAGCATGGTATGATTTGGTAGAGAAATTTTGTTTCTCAAACATGAAAGTAGTTTGAAGTCGCCGTAGTCTAGTAGGTAGTGTGTTGGCTTATTACACACGGGGCCACGGTTCAATGTGTGTTAATTTTTATACATGAGTGGTGGGACCTACAGTTTAAAGTCGACTCCGAACGACGGATTTTTGAGAAACTTTTTTTCATGGCAATTTTATTTACTCTCAGAGTTTTTGCCAGAAATCTACTGAGCGGAAGTCACCGAAGAAATACTTTTTGTATTTTGTCTTGATGTCTGGCCTGGAGCTTGAACCCTGGCTTTACGTCTAATAAGCCAACACACTACCTACTAGACTACGGCGACTACTAGCTGGAACAATAATAGATTAACGAAATGGAACAGAAGGCAGAATAATAACCAACGGGTACATATGAAAACAACAGCAGCCAACCGGATAAGATGGAAAATACTGTGTGGAAGCCATATGCTCCCAGAGAGTAATGAAAAGAAATTGTTATATTATTATTCTATTTATAACTATTTGGACAAGAAAATGAGGTGTCCTTATTTTTTTCTAAAAAAAAAAAATAATTTAATAAAAATTATAAATCTACAAACCCATAATGAAATTTGGGATAAGGGCAAATGCCAATTTTCTCATTTTAATTCATTACTTACTTACTTACTTAATTGGTCATTACAACCATTTAGTTAGGATTACAACCTAGCTTCTCACACAACCCATGTTATGTGCGTTAATTTTATCCTGGAGTACCCGGACCTACAGTTTAAAGTCGACACCGTATGATTGATTTTTTGAGGAACTTTTCATTGCAATTTTATTTATTCTTAGAGTCATTCACCTAAAGATTTGAGAGGAAGCGGCTGAAGAAGTTTTGTAATATTTCTAGACATGATAAATGAATAATTGTTTCATTGTTTAATGTACACACTCTTCTCATTATTTTTCTTTTTAGTTTCACCCTTGCCTAGTGATTAAAACTGCACCGAAAGTATAAACAAAATCATGATGATTTTTCTTCTTTCCAGCTGTAATATTTTATCCATTTTTTCTTCTCCTAACTTTGCTAAATGGATGAATGATTTTCAACTTGAGGTGTTTTTTTTCGTTTTTGTAATTTTTTGTTCTTTTTGTGCAGTTCTTTCTTTGAATATGTAACTGAGGATATATGAAAACGAAGGAGAAAGCACCTGTGCAAAAAAGGAGGAATGCAAATCGAAATAAATTTTTACCAGGACATCCTGGTATTGTGTAAATTGGCGAAAATATTAGCAAAACATCTCTAAGAGCTTACATTAGTAAATGAACAGCAATAAAACGGCAAAGTGACACACAAAAGCTCTGCAAGAGGAAAAACTAAAAAAATCCAAAATTTTGTAATTTTGTAATTTTCATTATAATTTGAATTTTCTCCAACAACTGAAAATTAATACATTTTAAATACATCCTCTGAAGATAATCTTACAGATTCTGCCGTTTGAGGCCTACTGCAAAAGCGTGGCGGCTGAGGTTAGTGGGCGTCTCTGGGCGACTGGACAATGGCGTGCATCGGGCATTAGCCATACAAGGATACTTGGAGAAATTGATATTGTCGGAAGCAGTGACTACATGACACCGCGATATGACTTCTCAATGAACTTTAGGACATCCATTGCGGAAGGGACGACTGCAGGAAACGGCGCATCTTGCAAGGGGCTCCGCACAAATTTATACCAATGGCTCCAGACTGGAAGGAGCCGTTGGAATTGGTATTTATTCGGAATCAATCGGAATATCCAAGTCTATAAGGCTACCAAATTACTGCAGCGTCTTTCAGGTGGAAGTGTCAGCAATTCAGGCTGCAGTGAAAATTATTGTGGACAAAAATGTTCACAGGCGAAAAATCACCATATTTTCCGATAGCCGAATGCGGTTAACAAGGCACTGGATTCTAGTGCAATAAACACCAAGACGGTGTACGACTTGATGTTTGTATCACATGAGTACCGGGACATAAGGATATTCCCGGCAACTGCAGAGCGGATGAACGGGCCAGAAGGGGTACGACCAACGAACTCTCTGATGAATTCTCTACTTTGGGGATCGCTTTGGGTATCTGCAAGCTTATAATTGACAATGCAATCGTCGATAGATGTCAACAGTAGGTGGGCAGCTTCGGACAAGGGCAGAATGACGCAAAAAATCTGGCCAAGGCTGGAGAGGAAGCGGGCGGTGACTCTGCTTAAACTCCAAAGAAGTAGGCTCAGCACTGTTATCGGGGTTATTACAGGGCTTTGCATTAAAAGATCACATGCGAGGTGTATTGGTCTTGGACACCTTGCGAATGATTTCTGCAGAAGCTGTGTAGATGAGGAGGAGGATAAGACTAATCTTTACCTAATGTGCACGTGCCCAGCACTTGGTCGTAGGAGAAAGAGGCACCTGGGTGCCTACTACATGGAGGATCTAGATGAACTGTCATGTATGGATATTGGTAGTCTGAGTCGCTTCACCGGAAGCTCCGAGCGGTTCCTGGCATAGGGGGACAATGTAAAACTGTGGTATCACAATGGGCCCTGTGTGCGGCCTAAGTGTGTCCGCTCATGATTCCAACGGGGAGACAGCCACTTCTACCTACCTGCCAAAATACTTCTTGCTTTGTACACCTGTTTATAGTTTTGTCTTAACACCCCACCTGCATTCAGTTTAGACTCCTTTATACAGCCTTTATGGCACAATTAAAAAATGTTAAGCATTCTGTTTCTGTGTACTCCATTGGAAAAATCCTTTGTTTGTGAACATATTTTTTTTGCCTTTTTCTCTTTGTGAAAAAGTGTTGACTGACCATTTCATTGATTTCCGCTTGAATGTATCAGCATATTTGTGAGAGTTAGTGCATTCAAAGTCTTCATTCGAAATATGGAGACTTTGTTTGGTTTTCAAGTACTGCCAGTAACAGCGTTACAACGTCAATAAGCTGCATCGTCAAACAGTTAATTTACAAGGCAATTTTGCTACAAACGCACGAATATTTGCGATTTTCAACAAGAACTTCTATTATGTGCGGAGCTGTGGCTGAGAGTGGGCGTGAGAATCCATCAACATCAATTCGTCATCGTTCTCAAGAATTGAACATCTCACGCACAAATCTATGTAAGAATTTTGCGAAAAGTTTTCGATATGTTTAGGTTTAGGTCGGAGTGGTTGCTCTGTTATCACAAAGCTCACTTGAGCACGTTGTGATGCCACGGGTGAATGCAGTCCCTGTACTGACTAAGTTCCACCAAAATAAGGGAAGAGGAAGAAGTTGGTCAGCACAAGGGCTGCACATCAAAAGCGCGACTACCCCACACTGGAAAACCAGCCAGAAAGTTGGATGAACGAAGCTATATCCTTGATATCAATAGATGATAGCTCCGTCAAGCTGACAAGAAATGGAGAGCCAAATAACCTATATCTACACCTAGCAAGAGACGGGCACTGGCAAAGAAAGTGGATAACAGTCTCCTCTTCCTCAGTGGACCTGCATTCACGGCAGAAGTCGTTGAAAAGGAGCCTCATTCTTTCCGCGTGTCTACCCATGACACAATGACCTGTAATCGTGGCCACTGTCGTTGAGATGACGTCACGACCAAGACCAAGTAATTGGTTGGTACGCCTTCTATCCATCAAGGGCCAGGTGAGTCTAGCAGTGGAGCAGCACTATGACGCCTTACAAATTTCAATTGGTTCAAGAGTTAAAGCCACATGACCATCCGTTTCGTTTTCGCTTCGCCAGAAGGGCCAAAAAGGAACAGCACGATGATGTCGATTTTGGCATAAAAACAATCATCTTTTCGGATGATTTTCATTATCATCTTGGTGAGAACGTTAAGAAGCAAAATGGCCATAAATGCAGATCAGAAAACCCATACGTGGTCTTACAGAAGTCAATGCACCCATTACGAGTGACTGCTTGGTGAGGCTTGTGAAGCGGAAGCATCATTGGCTCATATTGCTTTGAAAATGAGGATGGCGCAACCATGACGGTCAATAGGGACACCTATCGCACCATGATAACCGATTTTTTTTGTACCCGATCTTCATGGTATTGATGTGAACGATGTCTGATTTCAGAAAAATTTTCGTAATTGGGGCTCAGAAAACCCATACGTGGTCTTACAGAAGTCAATGCACCCATTATGAGTGATTGTTTGGTAAGGCTTGTGAAGCGGAGGCATCATTGGCCCATATTGCTTTGAAAATAAGGACGACGCAACCATTACGGTTAATGGAGACACATATCGCACCATAATAATCATTTTTTTTACCCGCTTTTCATGGCATTGATGTGAACGATGTTGGGCTTCAACCGGATGATGCAACTTGCCACACATCTCATGCCACAATCGAATTATTGCGTCAAACGTTTAATTAGTGAAATGGTGAAATCAATTGGCCGCCAAGAAGCTGCAATGTGACATCGTTGGACTATTTTCTGTGGGGCGCCGTTAAAGAAAAGTGTTCTGCCCATAAACCAGAAGCAACTGAGTATTTGATGGTCAACATTCCTGATGTCATTGCCGAGATAAAACCACATACACTAGTGCACGCAAATTTGTCCAATCGAAAGAGGTACTGTGAGGCCAGCTGCGGTAGTAATATGAACGAAATAATATTCCATCTGTAATTGGCACAATTGTACTTTACAACAAAAAAAAGTACTCATAAATGTATAATCGACTGTGAGCCTCTGCTTCATTCTTTTCAAGGTGTTACTAAGCATTGGATAACTGTAACGTAATCATTGGCCTTGGTTTGTTCTTCTGCTATAAGCCAACTTCGAATATTTTTTTTCTTTTTATTGCAGTTTAAATTCTTATTGCAGTTCTACGTGTATTTGCGCATTTTAAGTATGTCGTTAACAACACGAAATCTTTTTTGAAACACCTGCTCTCTTTAACCACTTTAAAGTGGTTTTCAGTTAAAAACTTTAATGTTTTAAAATATCAAATACACAGGCACACACAGCAAATTGAAGTAAAATTTAACTGTGATGGGTTTTGTGTTAAAAACGCATATGAACAGCTGGCAATAACATAATATTCTCTACGAATTTAATCCGTAATAATCTAATAAGTAAACGCAACAAAAACTCAACTGTACTTTACTTTTTGTTGTTTTCTTTTTGTTTTTGTTTCATATTTTTATAAGACTCATGGAAAATATGCCGTTGTTTATAGAATTTTATAACGAAAATGTTTAAAATAAATGGAAGCAAATATTCTATTGCCTGCTTGCAAGAGAAGCATTTTGAAAAACCATTACCATTAAAACACCGTATTTATGTATGTACGTAGAGTTTTAATATTTTTATTTCACTGGATGAATGCTTTTTCTCATAAAAACAAGAACAATAAACGAAAACTAGAAAATATGCTCAAACACAGTATTACTAACATATTCACAATTTTTAATTTTTTTTGTTTGTTTGAAAATGAAAAAAATTAAGGAAGTAATGCCTGCACAAAGTAAGTTGAGGCAAATATGACAACAGTGGCCTCTACAGTTTAAACAGCGGGTGTTTAAACCACTGAAACAATTCGTACTATATGAACATGTATTGGATGTAGTATGTAGGTGGCGTTTCCAGAAGTTGACATTGCCTGAAGGATACTTCTTAGACAGATTATTTGAAGGAAGATTGCAATGTCCGTGGTTTAGAAGGTGGTGTGTTTTCTTATTAGACGTAAACCCAGGGTTTGCGCCCCAGGCTAGAC
The DNA here is from genome assembly GCA_958299815.1 of Sarcophaga carnaria. NCBI lineage: Eukaryota > Metazoa > Arthropoda > Insecta > Diptera > Sarcophagidae > Sarcophaga > Sarcophaga carnaria. The sequence continues at coordinate 41,669,456 of OY283153.1, read as the reverse complement.
ATAAAGACAAAATACAAAAAGTATTTCTTCGGCGACTTCCTCTCAGCAGATATCTGGCATAAACTCTGAGAGTAAATAAAAATGCCATGAAAAGTTTCTCAAAAATCTGTCGTTTGGAATCGACTTTAAACTGTAGGTCACGCCACTCATGTATGAAATTAACACACACAACATTAGTGGTGTGAGAAGCTAGATGGTAATCTATGACTCAAGGCCATTTATGTTATTTATGTTGAACTGTCCTTGGGCATGGTATGATTTGGTAAAGAAATATTGTTTCTGAAACATGAAAGTAAACCTACATGCTATATTGGCATGCCATATTCATACATACATACATAATTGATCATTACAACTCTTCGGCCAGGATTACAACCTAGCTTCTCACACCACTATTGTATGTTTTAATTTTACCCATATGTGGCAAGACTTACAATTTAATGTCGACTCCGAACGATAGCTTTTGAGAAACTTTTTCATGGCAATTTTATTTACTCTCAGAGTTTTTGCCAGAAATCTGCCATATTCACTAAAGATGAATTTTTTTAAATACTATCCTCAGAATGATGTTGACCATTCTATTAGGTCTATCAAAACAGAATTCCGAACTTTGGCAGTTGGTTGCAGCCATATTGTTAAAGCTACATTTGTCAAATTAGTTTTCATTTATTCAGTCTATTCTGCATGATTATTATGGACGAGTATAACATTCAAATCGTTATAATCGTACGATTAAATTGTCGAATTTCGGACGATCCAATCCAATCCACATGTGATTCAAGAGCGTTTATAATTTCTCACCCACCTGTTGTTTTATTTAAATTTAAAAATGGGAAACGCTTAATGCAGGACCTGATAAGTTTATCGCCGTCCTGTTGAAACCACATGCTGTTAGTGTCCAGACCATCTAATTCAGGTGAAATGAGGTTGGTAATTATCGACCTATAAAACTTGCCGTTGAAAGTGATGGATTGGTCAAGGTCGTTCTCTAAGCAATATGAACCGCCAGCCCAAAATCCACAGTAGAAAGGGAATTTTTTGGTATAATGCATTGAACACTCTGAGATCTCAAGTGGGTTAGTATAGTTCATGTACCCTTTTAACCAGAAATGGTCTTGGACACTTTGCGAATGATTTCTGCAGAAGCTGTGGAGATGAGGAGGAGGATGAGACGGTTCTTCACCTACTGTGCACATGCTCGGCACTTGGTCGGAGAAGAAAGAGGCACCTGGGTGCCTACTACATGGAGGATCTAGATAAACTGCAATGCATGGATATTGTCAGCCTCAGTCGCTTCATCGGAAGCTCCGAGTGGTTTCTGGGATAGGGGAGAATGTGAAACTGTGGTATCACAATGGGCCCTGTGTGCGGCCTCAGTGTGTCCGCTCATGACACCATCGGGGGGACAGCCACTTCTACCTATCTGCCTAAATACTTCCTGCTTTGTACACCTGATTATAGGTTTGACTTATCACCCCACCTGCGTTCAGTTTAGACTCCTTTATACAGCCTTTATGGCACAATTAAAAAATGTTAAACATTCTGTTTCTGTGTTCTCCATTGGAAAAATCCTTTGTTTGTGAACAAATTTTTTTTTGCCTTTTTCTCTTTGTGAAAAAGTGTTGACTGACCATTTCATTGATTTCCGCTTGAATGTATCAGCATATTTGTGCGAGTTAGTGCATTCAAAGTCTTTATTCGAAATATGGAGACTTTGTTTGGTTTTCAAGTACTGCCAGTAACAGCATTACGACATCAATAACCTGCCATGTCAAACAGTTAATTTACAAGGCAATTTTGCCACAAACACTTTGAACACTTTGGGATCTCAAGTGGGTTAGTATAGTTCATGTATCCTTTTAACCAGAAATGGGCCTCATTGCTGAAAATGGGGGTCAGATGCCAACTACTAATTCCGGCCATTCAGTGGAATTTGCTGGAATTTGAATTTTGTATGAACGCAGGCTTATGATACAATGCAAAAGTCGTGACGTTGTATTCTGAGCGCACATACACTCTTAGAAAGTAGCGACAGATCTTCCGTTTTGTCGATGTACGAATGTGGATTGATAGTTTGATGAACCAGTGAGATTCACCACATTTCGACACGAGAGCGATTCGCACTCCAACAGGAGTTCCAAGGGGATACTGCGCAATTTCGCGGACTAGTACAGTCTGCCCCGCCATGATGTGGAAGAAACGGAATCAGTACAACACCTTTTATGTGTGTGCCCTGCACTTCATAACAGACGTTATTAGCATGGTTGCGAACGTGCTACTTAGGGAACAGGCCGATTTTATCTGAAGCTCGGTGTGAAGCTCGGCCCACCACTAACGAATCATGACAAGGAGGCTTACCTTACAGTGGGTAACACAATGGGCCATATGGGCATCGAGTGAACTTGCCTGCGAACGGTAAGCTATCCGCTGACCTAACCTAAAGTATCCACCACATTGCGAATAGTTTTCTCGGTAGGAGAATTATGGTGTTCGTTACTTGAGCAAAGCGCGAGGTATGTTGTCCGAATAGAACATCCATTTTGATTAAACAATTTTATTATTTCCATGTGTTGTCCTTCAACAGCGATTTGGAGAATAGACTAAATAAATAGAAGTCGCCGTACTCTAGTAGGTAGTGTATTACTTACTAGACGTGAGGCCACATTTCAAAGCCCAGGTTAAACATTTGCATCAAAACGAATAATGAAAAATTTTTCTTCGGCGACAGCTCCTCAGCAGATTTCTGGCAAAAACACTGAGAGTAAAGGAAGTTATGAGTTATGGGTGTTATGTTATGGATGACTAAATAAATAACAATTAATTTGACAGATGTAGTTGCGACAACATAACCGTTTTCAACTGTCAAAGTACGGAGGTCCCCTGTTGGGAGATCTGACGGAACTAATACACTGCAGGTGGAAATTAAAGAGACATTAACTACTTGAACGAGTAATCCGTACTTCATGTAAACTTTTTTCGGTCATATAACTATACCAGCAGAAGTTCATTAAAACGTTTTTTAAAATTCTCCAATTAGCATGAAGTCCCTTAGATAGGTTAATAATGTCTTTGGTTGACAAGATTTATTGATTTGGTATTTCAACTCCGATTATTTCTGTGATGACCTCAGCTCGAACAAAAAAAATTTAAATTTTTTTGTATTTCCCGAAATGACTTTTTAAAAAACCTGAAATCAACATACAAAACTTACCTGTTTATGGCTCAAATTGATTTTGGCAGTGGAATCCACTATTTTCACATTTTTTTTTGTTTGTTTGAGAAGTGAAATGTTGCACATCCATCACATATACTGGTAGTGCGGCATGACAATGGATAAAACGTAGTCAACGTAGTCAACGTTTTACTTAGATTTGCATATCAAAAAACAACAAAAAAACAACAAAAAATGTTAAAATGAATGAAAAAAAAAACTGAAATTGAAACGTATACACGGAATATATGGCGAAATAACAAATATTTCTCGCTCGCTTTTTTTTATACCAAATGGTCCCTGCTGGACTACTCTCTGCTGAAAATTTAAAGTCAAAATGAATAAACGTGGGGAAATGCATAAAAATCCTGCCAAACAAAGCCAATGAAAATTCCAAAAAAAGAATGCGAATGGATGGATGGATGGGTTGGCTATTTTCTTTTAGATTTTCCGTGGCGTTGTTGTGTTTTTTTTTTTAAATTTTTCATTTTCGTTTAGGCATAGAAATACGAAACATTTTTAATAATTGGGTTAAAATGTTCAAAAGCTGTTGCTCTAATGCAATTGTTCCAATGAAGTTTTTTTTGGTTCTTTTTTTGTTTCTTTTGTAGGCAAATCTATGGTAAATCCCTGACTGAAAACAGCTCAAAATGTAAAAGCCATACGTAGTGTTTTGTGTATTTTTATATTAAAAAGTGATCAACTAAAAAAAATTGTGCATATTGCAAATAAAATATTAGAATGAAAAGCTTTTATTACAATTTTACTTAGAAATAAAATTTTTTTGATTAAAAATACAACTGATTTAGCAAGATATGTACCTACCATGGTAGATACGTTCCCTTGACTTAAATGCAATTGTGTGAAATGAAATCTAACGTACTTAATCCCTGAAAATTTGAAATGTCTTAATATTCTAGAGTGTAGATTTAACGCGAAAGACAGCACAAATATCGGAAAAATTTGCATCTTATAATACTTTTATACAGTGGGGCGCTGTATTAGTTAAAGTGATTGACCACAAATATTCAATTGGTTGTGCGATCTACGTGAAAATCACTACCAAGCTACTAATATGTGCATTAATAGCTTTCACAAACTTTTTGTAATACATACATACATACACACATACATACAAATCCATTTAAGAACCAAATCCATTTAAGAGGAGAATAATATCGATTGTTGCAACGTCGATAATGTTATATACTTACCCAATATGGTCGGAGGCACTCTCCGTGGGGACGACGAGAAGGAAACTGTCATCGATGTATCGTCTAAGCGCGATTAGACAGATAAGTGGCTTCAGGACAGTGCCTGATGAAGCGGTACTGGTATTGGCAAAGACAATACCGAAAGACATATTGGCGGATGAGATGAGGAGGATATACCTTCGCCGTCTCGTGTATCCAGGACAAACAGCAGCTATAAAGTCGGAGGAACGAAGGACTTCCATACACAAATGGCAGTCACGATGGGAGAACAGTTTAAAGGGAAGATGGATATTCCACCTTGTCCGTGATATAACCCATTGGATGGAGTACAAACATTGCGAGCTGGATTACTACGTGACCTAGTTGCTAACTGGTCATGGATGCTTCAGGAAGTACCTGAAGGAGGAGGAAGATGCGGAGCATATTTTAGCATGCTGCCCTAGATTTAGATGCCCCGGGCAAACGAGTTTAGGCCAAACCGGCTTATGGAAGATGTGTTGAATTCTAGGATTCTATGGAGCCAATACAGCCAGAGATTGGCTGAAGTTATGCAGGAACTCCGAAGATTGGAGGAACAAAGGAGAAATTTAATTTAGTGTGATAGAGCTTTAAAGCTAACCTGTACGTAGGCACCAGTGATGGTGAATCGTGTACTCTTTTGTTGGAACAAAAGTGTCCCACCTCCGGCCCAAGACAACAAAAAAAATATATACATAGATACATGCATACATCATTAAGCCATTATTACGACCAAACTTCTCATACCACTTATGTTTTGTGTGTTAATTTTTTATACTTGGGTGGTGGGACATACAGTTAAAGCCGCCTCCGAACAACAGATTCTTGAGAAACTTTTTCATGGCAATTTTATTTATTCTCAGAGTTTTTGCCAGAAATCTGCTTAGAGGAGGAAGTCGCCAAAGAAATATTTTTTCATATTTCGTTTTGTGGCTTACTTGAGGTTTGAACGGTGGCCTCACGTCTAATACGTCAACACACTACTTACGAGATTATGATAATATGCCTACTATATCATCGATTTATTCGCATCCAAAGTTTACGATAACAGAAGGGCAATATGAAAGTCTCCTGGCAGCTGGCGAATATAATGCGAAACATACTTTTTGTGCATCTCCTCTGGTTTCTCCTACAGTATTGTTCGATACTACAGCCAGCATGGATTTGGACGTCGTCTCGCGTGGAGAACCAACCTATTAGGCTACTGACAAGAAAATAGTTTCAGATGTGAACGACTCCAGACTAACAAAAAATATGTCCAGAGACTGGTTGAAACTTAACAGAATTGGTCTTTGGATCACTCGCCTACTATTCTTTCTTTCTGAAATCCGTATGATTTTGTAGCAACGCAGTTTAAGGTCCTCAGCTATCAAACCATTCAACAATTATCGATTCGATATCGATAGATCTCAAGCATCTTTAAAGCATTCGATATCATTTTTTTGAAAAGAAATTGTTTATAAAACTTCATTTCCTTTAGCTTGTATATAACAGCCATCGTTTAGGCTGTGATTTACGGACAAAATAGTAAACATTGGTTGGGTAGGGCACCATCTGCTGTTTTCTGCGGATTTAGACTCGAGAGATACCATTTCGAAAAAATATTCAAGGGAAAAAGGTTTTTACACCAACGATGAAATCGTTGCACAAATAAATATAATGTTGAATGAATGATGAATTCGATGAATTTTTTGGAAAATGTAAATAAAAACAGATTTTTCTTGGAAAGAAATTACATATGATTTCAGCCGTATAGCGTAAAATTGACATTGCGGCAAATTGATGGTTTCTCAATGTAAGGGAAAAGGGGACACTATTTATAAAGAATAATGAACCAACTATTAAAGTCGCCATAGTCTAGTAGATAGTGTATTGGCTTATTAGATAAGACATCTGCTAACGAGTTTTTTTGCAAAGAATATTCGTGCTTTCGATTTTGTTCACATTTCCGATTGGTGATGAGTTTTATGCGGGATTCCATAAATTTATAAACTTAAGAGTGTCCAGGTAGTCTAATGGGTAGTGTGCTAGACTATTAGCGTGAGGGTCGAGGGTTCGATTCTCACCAGAAACTCTTCATCGAGCATATGGTCAAGTTACTCCGCTCTTATATAATTAGAATATAATTTGTAATTGTATTCCAATTAATAAATAAATGAATAAATTTAAACTTAATCATCCATATCGCCGTGGACTAGTAGGTAGTGTGTTGGCTTATTAGACGTGAGGCCAAGGTTCGAACCCCAGGTCAGGCATCTATAACTGAAAGAAATATGAAAAAATATTTCTTCGTCGACTTCCTCTCAGCCGATTTGTGGCAAAAACTCTGAGAATAAATAAAATTGCCATGAAAAGTTGCCAAAAATCTGTCGTACGGAGTCGACTTTAAACTGTAGGTCACGCCAGTCATGTATAAAATTAACACACACAACATAAGTGGTGTGAGAAACTATGTCCATAATCCTGACTGATGGGTTGTAATGACCAATTATGTATGTATGTATGTATGAATTATCAAGTGACCATATATAAACAATGTCGGTTCGAATACACCCCGCTATCTATAGGAAATATATATATACGCGTCTTTAGGAATAAATAAAAGTAACTGAAGAGTTGGAATGACCAATTATGTATGTATGTATGTATGTAATATAACACCCATCATTTGTTTAGTTGCTCCGATTTTTTAAATTTTCGATTTGGGACATATGTGTCCCTGTTGTCGTTAAAGGGTTAATTTGTAATTGTTAATTGTGTATTGTAATTAATAGATTAGTTAATAGGCATTGCAATTATATCGTATTCTAGTTGTTTTTTAAGAAATGTTTACAAATTTTCTTGTGTTCTTCTTGGGAGTGTCTCTAAATTATTAAACATCACTGTAATCAAAAAAAATACAGATCAAGGTGAAAAGTTTGATAAACTTCATTTATTTATTAATTTTTATTTCTTTTTTTTAATAATAAAATAAAAAATATAAATAAAGACGCCAAAAGAATTTCATCGTATTGAACTTTGTACAACGGGGGCGGCAGAAGAAGCCACAATGGTGAAATTAATTTCTGAACTATAGTCTGTTGGCATTTTGCGGTGGATGTACGTGTTCATTCGTGGAATATAATTTTTTCTTCGGTTAACTTTTATGCCACTTTCATTTCATTTTTTTAAAGGGCATTCCGAATAAAATTAATTTTACGAAATCAAATCGAAATTTTTCAAAAAAAAAATATGTTCACAGTGTATGGTAACTTAAAATTGGAATTGATTGCGTTGTGTTGTTTAAAACTAATTTTAGTTGTTGATTATAAAAAACAAATTTAAATGAATATGTATAACTCAGTTTGCTATTTTATAAATAAATTTCTGGATTTCTTTTTTTTAAAAGCACAATTGGAATTAAACTCCAATTAAATATTCGTTGTAAGTAGACAAAGCTTTTCAGAAGAATTCATAATTATTTGATTACACAAAAGAACACCATGGTCTCATACAGATAAGGTATGATACATACATACATAATTGATCAATACAACCCTTCAGTCAGGATTAGGACCTAGCTTCTGCTCGATTCCTACATAAGCGGCAGAACCTACAGCATAAAGTCGACTCTGAACGACGGATTTTTTTAATTCTCTTCATAGGAAGTTTTTATTTGCTCTCCGAGTTTTTACCAGAAATCTCCTGAGAGGAAGTGGAGACGTCGAGATTTATGGAAAAACTAGCTGTACTCTGCGCGTGTTGCTGCGACACCAACTAAAATAAATTTGGAGGAAAGACATTACACAAATGTCCAATTAATTTTGAATCATTTTATTCATTTTGTTTCCCGTTGTCCTGATGATTCAGATGAACATGCGCAACAACTTTGTTAAAGAATGCACTGTTTACGATTTAATTAATTTTGAATAATTTTCAGTGGCGCCGCCTGTCGGGAATTGGTCATACTAACTTAGAAACCATCGTCGGCTCATGCGCAACAACTTTGCTAAAGATCATAACATGATCAAATGCATAGTTTACGATTCTATAAGGTACATACAAACAAACATTCATTTTTATATATACAGACTAAGGGAGGCGACACGCCCACTACAGCCAATCCGCCCATTTTGTTCATATATATGTCAAAGTCGTCCATACAAAATTTGAGGACTCTAGCTGTTGCAGTTTATCACGACATTAAATACTTATTGGGTATGCGGGCGTGGCACCTCGCCTACTTGAAATTTTAAAATAAAAAGTAGCCTCCTTCCAGACATACAGGAAGATACTGTTAAAATTTCAAGAAAATCTATCCAGCCGTCTATAGACTTCAAACAAACAAACAAACCGACAAACAAATAAACACAAATTCATTTTTATGTATAAGATTCTGGTAACACGATTTATGGTAGCTGGAATGAAGTTATCGGTCAATATCTACTTATTTTAACGTAAAGTTTACAACATTTGTGTGTGTATACATGGGTTCATAAATTTTTCTTTTCTGTTTTAAATCTTTCAAAACAAGTATGAAGTATCGGCAATCATTTCTTTTGATTATATCCAGCATTCTTCGGGATCGCACTATATTTCAAACAAGTTGTGGCTTAAGTCAAGGGGACCGCAAATTTCTGATGTATCTAAAAATTCCATTTTATATTTTTCTAAATGGTCTTTAAATTTCAATCATATATTTTGCAAATTGTATACAGTCTTTCAACAGGCACTCTGACAGTTGATAATGGCCATCTGTCAAATTAGTTGTCATTTATTCAATCTGTTATGTGTCGGCTTATTAGACGTAAGGCCAAGGTTCAAGTCCCAGGTCAAAACGAAAATATAAAAAAATATTTCTTCGTTGTCTGCCTCTCAGCAGATTTCTGGCAAAAACTCTGAGAGTAAATAAAATTGCCATGAAAAGTTTCTCAAAAATCTGTCGTTCGGAGTCAACTTTAAACTGTAGGTCCCGCCACTCATGTATAAAATTAACACACCAACATAAGTGGTGTGAGAAGCTAGATCGTAATCCTTACCAAAGGGTTGTAATGACCAATTATGTATGTATGTATGTAAACACCAACGACATGAGCTTTCAAAAGGACAGTGCTACATCCTACAAAACTCATACTACATTGGATATTTTGCAAGAGCATTTTGAGAGCATGGTCATATCACAAACCACAAACTGCAGTGTTCCTCAAAGCCAAATTCAGCATAATTTTTGTGCCAAAGTAATGGAAAATGTTACACTTCAAATGTGCTCTAACCAGAGAAGCAGTAACAGACATCGTTTTTATATTGGATTCATAATGGCATCTGTAGGTCTTTAAAACGAAAAAAAATTTCAACAATATCTCACAAACATACATACATAATTAGTTATTACAATCCTTCTGTCAGGATTACCACAGTTTCCCACACCACTATTGTTGTGTGTGTTAATTTTATCCATAAATAGCGGGACCTACACTTGAAAGTCGACTCCAAACAACAGATTTTTGAGAATATTTTATTTTTACTCTCAGAGTAAGTCCGAGAGGAAGTCACCGAAGAAATTTCGTTTTGTTGCAGATGTCTGTATCGGAGTTGATTTGTTTTATTAAAATTTTACAAATGTTTTACTCCATGTGATCTCTAATATTTTCTCCACTTATATTCGATCGAAAATAAAGTACAAATGACTTTGTCCCGTAATCTGTTTTGAAGCTTCGCGACCATATACAGGAGAGGAAGAAGGTGCTTATTGCCGACAGTAGAGTGTCCAAATATATTGGTTTGACAGAGCGCCCACGCAATTTGGCTTGTGTTGCACTGTTTGCTACTTTAACAGAATGTAGTGGAGCAAAAAAAATTTTGTTCCCGGAAAAACTACATTCAGGTTGGCACATACGTCGATTGTCACACAAAGTATTACGAAGAGAATTGGTTCTTTAACTGCATTATTCGCATGTAGAACTCTCTTCATACAAAATATCTTTCCAGCCCCATGCGCTGACCTACTTCTTCGATGAATTTATTGGAATTCGTTCAGCACAGGAGCTATCACTTCAATCTACCTGCCTACAATAAAAGTAGATTCTTTTTTCATACCCCCATTAACCTATTTTCCAAATTCTAACACAGTGCACAGTGCATAAGGAATGCAGCATCCCCCTCGTGTTTGCTGTGCTAAAACAAAATATTGTTCTTACCGTCCTCGACAAATAATTACAGAGAATGACTTTAAAACTCCCTTTGTTGTTTTTCTTTTCAGTTATTGCTGTGCAGTTCCTTTTAAACATAATGATTCTGTTAAAACCCACCAATTCTTTGTAGGCAACATTTTTAAATTCCTCTTCTTTTTTATGGGGTGCTCTTAATGCACAATCTATGTTGGAATAACCTAAAGCCTTTATATGTTCATATAAATTTACTCCATACATACATAGGTATGTACATATGCATGTAACGGGTGATTTTTTAACTATTATCTTTTTGGCAACACTGGTTTAAACAGCTCACGCACATTTCGTGTTTTGTTTCACTGTCAAACATCTTCAGTTTGGCCTATAATTTAACCATGAATCGTCTTACAAACGGACAACGCTTGCAAATCATTGAATTTTATCATCAAAATGCGTGCTCTGTTAAGAAAGTTCATCGCTTCTTTCATTTTATGGTCAGTTTAATCGACCCACTGAAGCGGCTATTCGGGCTATTGTGACTAAATTTCGCACCAAATTTACGTTGTTGGACATTAAACCACCAACACGCTTAGGTAGAGTGCGAACTGAAGAAAATATCGCAGCTGTATCGGCCAGTGTTAATGATGACCATCAATTATCGATTCGTCTCCGTTCGCAGCAAATGGTCTTCTGTTACTCAACAAAGTGGAAAATTTTAAGAAAGGATTTAGGTGTGAAACCTTTCTAAATACAGCTGGTGCAAGAATTGAAGCCGAACGACCTACCGCAACGCAGAATTTTTGGTGAATGGGCTCTTGGAAAGTTGGCCAAATATCCACTTCTTTATCGAAAAATTGTGTTCAGCGACGAAGCTCATTTTTGGGTCAATGGATACGTAAATAAGCAGAATTTTTGATTTTGGAGTGAGGATCAGCCAGAAGCATTGCAAAAGCTACCAATGCATCCAGAAAAAGTCACAGTTTGATGCGGTTTATGGGCTGGTGGCATCATTGGACCGAACTTCTTCAAAGCTGCTGCGAATCGTAACGTAACTGTAAATGGTGAGCGCTACCGTGAGATGATATCCAACTTTTTTTTGCCCAAAATGCAAGAGCTTGACTTGCATGACATGTGGTTTCAACAAGACGGTGCCACATGCCACACAGCACGCGTAACAATGGACTTATTGAGAAGCGAGTTCGGTGAACATTTTATTTCACGTTCGGGACCGGTCAATTGGCTGCCTAGATCGTGCGATTTAACGCCTTTAGACTATTTTTTGTGGGGCTATGTTAAAGCTCATGTCTATACAGACAAGCCCGCTTCAATTGACACATTGGAACACAACATTGAAGCATTTATTCGTGAGATACCGGCCGAAATGTTGGAAAGAGTATGCCAAAATTGGACTAAGCGGATGGACCATTTGAGGCGCAATCGCGGTCAACATTTGCATGAAATAATCTTCAAACATTAAATTATATGGACCGTATTATCGATTCAAATAAAGATTTCATGCATTTTTCTGAATTTTATGTGTTTTTTTTTGAAAAATTTTCCTGTAGCTTTTAAAAATTCACCCATTATATACATGTATATTTGTGTTTAAATACAAACATAAACATATCTGTGCATGTGTATTGCAATATAAACAATATCAACAACAAATATTCGTGTGCATTTAACGGGAATGAACAATCCGCTGTTCTTGGTTTTTAAGCCATCCTTTATGATGTTGTTGTTGGCTATTGAATGTTGTAGGCTTTTCTTTTGCAGACATGAAATTGTGTTTGCAACAAACCGTTATTGTTGGCGGTTAAAATGGTTCAAGTTTAATAATAACATTTTATATGTGTGTGTTTATAACCATACGCTGTGTACAGTCAAAGCCAAAAGTATTCGATGATAATTATTATTGAAAATGTCGAGTTTTGTTTTAAAGAAAAACCAATTAAGGTTATTTTAAATTAAAAACAAGGCTATTTAATCTTAGTATGAAAAATCTTAAATTAAATTTTGATAATTAATTCACTTAGAAATGAACACAGTAAGAAAACTTTTATCTCTTCTGTACTTTTACACATATTACTTCAAGCAAAATACTACCAGAAGTGTGGAACAGTGGTGGAGTGTTTTATCATTTTAAATATTACTTCAAACCCAACATTAGGTTTTTAATTTAGAAATTAATGACCATTAAGTCTGATGGGAAGTTTGATGGCCTTATGCCATAACATTTCTTTGCTTTTATGCGGCTTATACATACATACATAATTGGTCATTACAACCCTTCAGTCAGGATTACTGCCTAGCTTCTCACATCACTTATGTTGTGTGTGTTAATTTTATACATGAGTGGCGGGTGCTACAGTTTAAAATCGACTCCAAACGACAGATTTTTGAGAAATTTTTAATTCAATTTTATTTACTCTCAGAGCTTTTGCCAGAATTCTGCTGAGAGGAAGTCGCCGAAAAAATAACTTTTTGTGTTTTGTTTTGATGTCTGGCCTGGGCCTCGAACCCTGGCTTTGCGTCTAATTACCCAACACACTACCTAGTAGACATCGGCTTATAAGTTAAATTGAAAAAAGTCGAAACTAAAAGTGTACTTAGTTTTTTGCTGAAGGTTTTATCAGTATGAGATTACCATAGTCTAGTATGTAGTATTTTGGCTTATTAGACGTGTGCCCACGGTTCAAACCCCCGGTCAGACATCTCCAACAAAACAAAACATGAAAACATATTTCAGCGGCGACTTCCTCTCAACAGAGTTCTGGCAAAAACTCGAAAAGTAAATAAAATTGACATGAAAATATTTTCAAAGAAATCTGTAGTTTGGAGTCGGCTTTAACCTGTACCAACACCATGTATAAAATTAACACGCACGACATAAGTGGTTTGAGAAACTATGTCGTAACCCTGACTAAAGGTTTCTATTGACCAATTATGTACGTATGTATGTGTCTGAGATATTGTCGACATTTTTCATTAGTTTTAAAGGCCTACTGATGCCAATATATGTGTGGCAGTATGAACAAATATTTCTCCGGCGACTGCCTCTGAGCAGATTTCTGGTAAAAACTTTGAGAGTAAATAAATTTGCCCTGAAAAGTTTCACAAAAAAAATCTTTGAGAGTGAATAAAAGATTCTCAAAAATTTTTCGTTCGTAGTCGACATTAAACTGTAGGTCCCACCGCTCTTGTACAAAATTAACACACATAACATGAGTGTTGTGCGATGCTAGGTCGTAATCCTGACTGAATTATTGTCAGTATAAAATAAAGATTCGTGACATGTGTAAAGGCCAGAAATATTCAGAAAATTGTGCAATGTAACAATGTTTGCAACTCATTGAATTTTATTATTAAAATTTATGTAAGGATTTATTATTTATTTTCAAATTGCAATACAATTAGAAATAAAATAATTACAATGAGGCTGAGTAACTCAGACCTTATGCTCAGTGTAGTATAACAAACCAGAGTCTTTGGAGGAAATCGAATCCACAACCCTCACGCTAATAGTCTAACACACCACCAGGGCACCCTATCATAAAATTATTGTTAGTGAAGATGCGCATTTTTCGCTCAATGAGTATGTTAGTTCAATACATATTAAAGGCTTCATTGATGGCTGCGGTGTGTGAGTCGGTGACAGCAGTGGTCCATATTTCGTCACATTTGACGAACAATGAAAATTACATCAATTTATGTCACAAAATACTACGTGATGATTATTGATTTACTTGTGTTGCACAAAATGAAAAAGTTAGACTTGATTGACATGTGGTTTCAAGAAGACGGTGGCTGCATTATGCCACACGGTCCACGATACTATGAATTTGTCGAGAGGCATGAGCTGATGAGCAATTAGTAACACGTGTTATTCATTGATATCATGAGGTTTGATCCCACAAAACTATTTTGACGTCGCCGTAGTCTAGTGGTTTGAGGCTGAAGTCAAACATTTGTTCATAATTAAAATTGTAATCCCAATACATATAGGGTGTTTTTTATAGAGGTATAGAACTTTAAGTTGCAATAAAACAACGATGGATTATTCGATTGACACGAATTTTATTTATCCGAAAGGTAATCTTGTGGCATTACATTTTAAATATGATTTCTGGCATATGACCGCCACGGTTGGCGCAGATGTAGTCCAATCTGGACGTCCAATTTTCGATGACTTTTTTTAACATTTGTGGCCGTATATCATCAATAATACGGCGAATGTTGTCTTCCAAATGTTCAAGCATTTGTGGCTTTACCGCATAGACCAATGACTTTACATAGCCCCACAGAAAGTAGTCTAGCGGTGTTAAATCAGAAGATCATGGAGGCCAATTCACAGCTCCAAAACGTGAAATTAGGCGGTCACCAAACGTGTCTTTCAATAAATCTATTGTGGCACGAGCTGTGTGACATGTTGCGCCGTCTTGTTGAAACCACATCTCCTGGACATCATGGTTATTCAATTCAGGAATGAAAAAGTTAGTAATCATGGCTCTATACCGATCACCATTGACTGTAACGTTCTGACCACCATCGTTTTTGAAAAAGTACGGACCAATGATTCCACCAGCCCATAAAGCGCACCAAACAGTCAGTTTTTCTGGATGTAACGGTGTTTCCACATACACTTGAGGATTACCTTCACTCCAAATGCGGCAGTTTTGTTTGTTGACGTAGCCATTCAACCAGAAGTGCGCTTCATCGCTAAACAAAATTCGCTTATGAAAATCGGAAACAACGGTAATCTCGTTTTGGGCCCATTCGACGAATCTACGCCTTACTTGATGACCGTTTGGCTTCAAATCTTGCACGAGTTGGATTTTGTAAGCACGCAAACAAAGATCCTTCCGCAAAATCTTCCATAGAGTGGATGGACACAGATCCAATTCCTGTGCTCGATGGCGAATGGACTCATTCGGGTTTTCCTCAATACTACGCTCTACAGCAGCAATAGCTTCTTCTGTACGCACCGTACAGCGTCTCTGGGGATGCAAGTTATCAATAAGAGTAAACGTGGTGCGAAAACGTTCCATGGTTAATCGAATTAACTGCTCTGATGGACGATTTTGTCGACGATAAATTGGACGTAGTGCGCGATACGTTTTCCGCACAGAACCATTATTTTCGAAATAAAATTGCACTATTTGCAAGCGTTGTTCAGGCGTGAGTCTATTCATGATGAATTGCCAAACCAAACTGAGAATAAATCACTTGACAGCTGTTAAATCGGTCGCCATCTTGAAAAGTAATGCCAACTTAAAGTTCTATACCTCTATAAAAAACACCCTTTACATATGTACATTCATAATTGGTTATTACAACACTACACAGTAAGGATTACGATCTAGCTTCTCATACCACTTATTTTGTGTGTGTTAATTGTGTACATGAGTCCCGCAGGTCCCGCGGTTTAAAGTCGACTCCGAACAACAGATTTTTTTATTATTACATACATACATACATAATTGGTCATTACAACCTTTCAGTCAGGATTACGACCTAGTTTCTCATACCACTTATGTTGTGTGTGTTAATTTTATACATGAGTGGTGGGACCTACAGTATAAAGTCGATTCCGAACGACAGATTTTTTTTGTGAAACTTTTCGGGGCAAGTTTATTTACTCTCAGAGTTTTTGCCAGAAATCTGCTGAGAGGAAGTCGCCGAAGAAATATTTTTTGTATTTAGTTGTGATGTCCGGCCTGGGGTTTGAACCCTGACTTTACGTCTAATAAGCCAACATACTACCTACTAGACCACGGCGACGCAACCCTCTAAATTTACGATTACAGAAGGGCAATTTAGAAATGAAAACTGATAAACACAATGCGAAATTTTCACTTTAAAGATCTCGTCTAGTTTCGTCTAGAGTTCGATTATTGTTTGATGCTCTAGACAGAATAGATTTGGACGTCGTCCACGTGTAGTGTAGGAGTAATCTATTAGCCTACTCACAGAAAAGCACTTCCAGATGTGATCGATTTTGGAGTAGTAATAAATACAATACCCAGAGACTGATTTTTGACTGATTCTTGAGAAACTTTTTCACGCCATTTGTATTTACTTTTCGAGTATTTGCTGAGTAAATCTGCTGAGAGGTAGTCCACGAAGAATTATTTTTAATATCTTGTTTTGTTGGAGATGTCTGGCTATGGGTTTGAATCGTGACCTCTCATCTAATAAGTCAACACACTACCTACTGGACTATGGCGACTACATTGTAATTTCAATATTTTATGAATATCTGCTGAAGTCAAACTGAAGGAAATATGAAGAAACATTTCTTCGGCGACTTCTACTCAGCAAATTTCTGGCAAAAATTCTTAGAATAAATAAAATTGCCATGAAAAGTTTCTCAAAAATCTGTCGTTCGGAGTCGACTTACAACTGTAGGTCCTGCCACTCATGGAAAAAAATTAACGCACACAACATAAGTGGTGTGAGAAACTAGGTCGTAATCGTAACTAAAGGAATGTAATGACCAATTATGTATGTATGTATGTATATATGAATATCTGCTAAACGAGATCATACAGGTCCATTGGCTTTAGCCTACATCTCGCCTTGTCGTGTTTTCTTTACAAAAGTTAATGTTGCTCTGAAAGCGTTTATATTTGACTTTTTGGCATACAACTAAAGCAACGTCCTTTCGTCATATATTTTTTTTGTTGTTTGTTTGCATTCATAATTAAATTGAAAATATCGACAATTTATGCATAAAAATTTTTCACAAGACTGAAGCCACTGTAGGATTCTTACGAAAAGTTTTCCTTTGAGTGGCTTTTTTAATTCATTGCATTTCTTAATTTCCAACGCATAAACAATTAATTTATTAAACTGTTGCACTTTTAAATAAAACGGAGAAAGTTAAAGAGAAATTAATTTTTCAGTTTTTTTAACTCTTTTTTAACTCCTTTTTAACCAAACCAATTTGCTATTTCTTTAATTAATTAATCAATTACGAGTATTGAAAATATTGGAAAAATAATTATAAAAAAAGAAACATTTAAGAAATACTGAATGCACGCACACATAAGAGGTCTTATCTTTGAAGAAGACATCGATTAAAATTAATTCGTGAGAAATTTTTAATAAAAATATTTAACCGAGTATTCTCGCTGAATATATCAAGCCTGCCGAATATATCATGTAGCCACTGCTAAAGTGAGGGGATAAGAGATTAGGATCATCCTCTCTTTTATCGAGAAGATGATCTATGACTGTGGGAGATTGGTCGCAATATCCTTCTCATGAACCAATTATCGTATTATAATAGGATAGGAAATTTTCCATACAACTAAAAGCAATGTTGGAATACAAGCAAAAAAGTGATATACCACCGAAAATCGCTTTTTCATTAGCAGAAAATAAAGAGAAGGAAAATATTGGATCGAAGAAGTAAAATCATTGAAAGCCCAGCTTACTGGGGCAAGATAATATAATTTGCTCTGAGTGGGGTTCAAGTGGATAACTCAGTTAAGTCTTCTGCTAAGAAAAAAACTTCAGCTGGAGGCGAACAAATATAATAGTATGTTCAGATATGCACTTTTATTATTCGGTTTATTGAGTACAATATTTTAAGTGTTCAGGCATAATAATATACGCAGTTCAGCTCCTTATTTAATATTCATTTGATAGTTGGTAAACAACACAGCTGGTTGTTTCAAAAACATTGTTTTTATTTTGTTTTTTTATTTTGTTTTTTGTTTGAGTTGTCAAATATCAACAGAAAGTGTTCGGATAATTCAAATATGCGCACGGAACATACTTGTGCTGTATTTTAAGTTTTGCTCAATTAATTACAATTTGCGTATTTAATGCGCAATAATTAATTGAAATTTTGTATGAAATATTGATCTCAAAATAATGGCATTTATTACGATCTACGCAATAAAGGTGCATATCTGAATACCCTATAAGGAGATGCTATCTTAACGTCGTAGTTCTAGTAGATAGTGAGTTGCGTTATTGGAAGAATTTTTTGTCGATGACTGCTTTTCAGCAGACTTCTGGCAAAAACTCTAAGAAGTAATAAAATTGTCATGAAAATTTTCGCTAAAATCTGTTGTTTTAAACTTTATATTGTAGGTCCCGCTACTCATGTATATAATTAATACACACAACATTGTTGGTGTGAGAAGACAGCTCGTAATAATAGGTTATGTATGAATCATAGACCTATAGTGCTCGTCACTTAAAGTGATGGCCGCACCAAAGAGTGAATATTTTCTTGGAATTCATGTGAATTGATTTCGTCCCAACTTTGAAATTAATTTTTCGATGACTATTAGAGTCAGTTGCCAACTTCTCCAGAGTCCAACGACACACGTCGTTATCTATACGGATGCACCTTAAGCTCCTAGGTCAGTTAAAATTTCTACGAGCTCAGACTGAAGTCACAATGCAAAATTCATTAAGTTGTGGTCTGCGAAAGACAAAGTTATTGTGAGAGATGCGAAATTGTCTACCTCGGATTCTTCTGAATAGACCTCTCAGTAGAAGGATTATGGCGATCGTAAGATTCGCCAAACGAGTGGTACTTTGCCCCAATAGAAAAAATATGATGTCCTTGGTGAGTTGGCCAAACATATGAAAACATATTTATTCGGCGAGGAGCTAGGTCGTAATCCTGACTGAAGGGTTGTAGTGACCAATTAGGTAAGTAGGGAATACCTAATGGTAAAAACTACGCAGACTAAAGCTAAAAGACGCGGTTAGCAATAAATTGTTACTGTACGTGATGGAAGCGAACTGAGGTTACTCAATTGTAAGCTACGAATATATGAAATGAAACTTGATGGTGATGATGATGATCAAGAAACTCGTGGAAATTATATCTTTCCGAAGAAATTGCGCTAAGCTGAGGAAAAAAGTAAAACTCGTATTCTTTAAAAGGGTAAAAATCCTCATTGAAAAGTGTAGCAAAGAACATCATACTTATAGCAAATTGAAATTATACGAAACAAATTTACTGGACTACACACAATCGATTACTCACTTTGTTTCGATAGAATATGGGCTACACAGTAGCATTTACCACAGCTTTTCTTTAGAGTTAAACATATCGGTTGTCATTTAGGACTCAGCTATATAACTGTCAGTCTCCTGTTAGTAGTCTCAGTTTAAATTCTCAAAAGTCTGGTCATTCGGAAAATATCAACCAGGATATTCTAATTGAAAGCAAAAATGTTGTTTGTAATCATTTCACCCTTTATATTCGTTTTAAACAATTATTCATGACATTATGTTTAGAATATAACATCATCCGTAACGGCTTCTCTGGGTGAAACGCTGTAACTTGTGGCTTATTCGATACAGCTGGGAAAGTCCCACAAGAAACAGTCTAACAAGAGTCTCAGTAGTCAATGCACATCATGAAATTACTATGTTCTCCAATCCCTGGTATCCAGATCATTTAATTCAGGGCAAAAGAAGTTGGTAACATTTAACCTGTAATGCTCGCGGTTGAAAGTGATGGCATGGACAACGTTCTTCTTGAAACAATAGGAGCCGATGCCGCAGCCAGGTCAAAATCCACACTACACAGTAAATTTTTCGGAATACTCTTGGAACACACGCGTATTGATCTCATTCCAAATTAGACACATATATACATACATAATTGGTCATTACAACGTTTCAGTCAGGATTACGACCTAGTTTCTCACACCACTTATGTTGTGTGTGTTAATTTTATCATGTTTTTTTCATCATATAACAGTTTGAAGTCGACTCCGAACGACAGATTTTTGAGAAACTCTTCATGGCAATTTATTTACTCTCAGAGTTTTTTCCAGAGGAAGTCACCGAAGAAATATTTTTGTATTTCGTTTTGATGTCTGGTTTGGGGCTCGAAGCCTGGCTTTACGTATAATAAGCCAACACACTACCTACTAGACTAATTCCAAATTTGACAGTTTGGTTTTTTCTCCAGAAATGGCCTCATATTGCACATGCATAATATCCAATATGGCACGAGCTGAGTGGCGCGCATTGTTGTCCTGTTGAAATTACATGTCGTTGATGTCGTGTTGATCCAATTCAGGCCAAAAAAGATTTGTAATCATCGAACTATAGTGCTCACCGTTGACTTCGTTTAGTATGGGTTGAACGGTCTTAGATCACATTTGGATTGATATCGTCCCAACTTCGAAAATTATGTAGCACGTATGCATTCATTGAGAAATGAACCACATCGCTGACAATTAGGGTCAGTTGCCAATTGCTCCAGATTCCGTTAATGCATGTCACTGTCTCTAGTCATGCACATTTGATCATTAGGTCAGTTGAAATTTGTACAGGTGCAGACTCGAGTTAAGTTGAGGTCTGCGAAAGATTATGTTCTTCTGAAAAGCTAGGTAGTAATCCTGACTGAAGGATTGTAATGACCAATTGTGTAGGGGAGCGGGTATGTAACTACAAGCCAACGCCACTGATTGGTTTCAACTTGGTGAAGCCCAGGGCTATCCTTGTAAGTACTACATGCCAAGCAGCTCACAGCCTCCGTATCTTAGATCAGGCGCTCCCCGGGTACTGGTACTCAGCATCCGCAGGGTACTTGCTAATGTGAGAAGGCAAGATTGGCGATTCGGCACGACCTTGACTATGTATGGAAAATCGATTTTGAAGATGACGCGATTGGGCTGACGTTTGTTGCATTCTGTTACCTGAGTACACCGAATGAAAACCCGTCGAAATGGTTTTAAGGCTAATGTTGCAGACGCCTCAGTTGCATGGCTTCAAGTACGTTCGATTATCGTCGCCATTTAGTTGGTGATGTAAATTTAGTTGAGATGACTCCTAATTAGTGTCCGACCTGTCTCTGAACGCAGCTCCCATGAAGATTTGCGTTAAACCTCGCGAGGACCTCACTGAAAAAATCCCAAACAACGGCGAACTCTCAGGGCACATCTGCGAGGAGCACTGGAATTGAGAAGGGTGGCACGACACCAAAATCTGCACAGGAAGGTGCGCAATCGCATACACCCCAACCACTGCACAGTTCCCCCAGACAGCAGTCTATATGCAAGATGAGAAACTCAGAGGAGGAGACCCTTACTAAGTGCTAAAGTGTTATCCGCAGGATTAGAGGGGCAATGACGAGGACAAGGAACATCAGCATGGAAGTTCAAAGCGGAGTATCGGAATTAGAGGATCTCATTGACATAATGAGGGGCTGTAGAGAAAACTGGAAGACTGTAGAAAAGGAAAAGGAAGCGAGTAAGGCCCTTGAGAGCGCCAAGAAAAACAGGAACGACTGTGATGTCTCCACATCTGTGAGTTCCCTCAACAAGAGAGGCGCCTCAAGCCCGGCGGAGATCCGCCCGGAAAAGAGGTCGAGAGGAAAACCGACAGACACGACACAGCTCAAGGAAATATTAGAGGATGAAGAATGAAAAAAGTAAAGAGCAAGAAATTGGTAGAGAAAGAGAAAAAGGAGCGACGAAAAATTGCGAAAGAACGTCCAAAAGCTGTAATCATTCACCCAACCGAGGGGCGCAGTTACGCTAATGTTCTGAGGAACATACGGAGCAAAATAAAACCGGAGGAATCGGTGATAGCGATACGCGCAGTGCGGAAGACAAAAACAGGCGATATTCTCGTCGAGATGGGTAAAGGAGGCAGAAGAGACGAGTTCAGGGAGAACCTTAAGACCGTTCTAAATCAAAAGCAACCGTAAAGGACCTTGTATCTACGGTCACTTTGGAAATTCGGGACCTTGATGCCCCCACAACCACCGAGGAAGTTCTGGCAGCGGTACAAAGGGAAACAGACGGAACAGACCAGGATGTATCCATTCGCCCAACGGAGGCCAACAGCAGGGAGCAAAGGAGGGCCTTCGTATCAACCTCCGCGAGCCGTGCGAAGGTGCTTCTGAAACCACAGAGTATCATGATAGGCGATGTTCAGTGAAGAACCGATGCGTTGTTTTCGGTGCTTCGGAATAGGTCACAGACGGTGGGAATGTGTTGGACCGGACAGGTCAAACCTATGCATGAAATGTGGAGAAAATGGACATAAGAGAAAGGAATGCCGAAATGCATCGAAATGTTGCATATGCTCTGATAAGCCGGGAAAATCTCTGCATCACCTCCCGCTTACGAAAAGCAGCATGAAGATATTGCAGCTGAAAATGCATCGAGGGAAGGTGGCTTTTTCTTTGCTATCGCAGATAGTCAGGGAGTATGAAGTTGACGTAGCCGTTATAAGCGAACAATATGCAACAAAAAATAGCGGATTCTGGCTGGGCGATGAAACATCTACAGCAGCTATATAGATAACGGATAACCAGGGCCCCCGACCGAGAATGAACGGAATGGAATTACGTTTCCTTCAACTTTGCCAAACTACTGGATCTTAAACTCTTAGTTCATAGGTTTCAGTATATTGTTGTTGTTGCTGCAGTTGTGTTCACATGCGATTTACGATTTCAAAATTCTTGATAATTCTTGATACAAAAGTTGCCTTGTTCGC
The DNA here is from genome assembly GCA_958299815.1 of Sarcophaga carnaria. Lineage (NCBI taxonomy): Eukaryota > Metazoa > Arthropoda > Insecta > Diptera > Sarcophagidae > Sarcophaga > Sarcophaga carnaria. The sequence continues at coordinate 41,646,375 of OY283153.1, read as the reverse complement.
ATCTTATAAGAATAAAACTGTCGATATCTTTTATCTTTAAACCAATGCAGCAAACAATTGTTTTGTGTTTTTTTTAATTCTGCTTAAAAATACTGGATTTTAAAAATACAGCTTGCATGGTTTGCTGAAGAACACCCAGAATAACATGTTAATACCAGAGAATCTATGAAATCCTATTCATTCAATGGATTCTGAATAAAACATTTCCTTTTTCTCGATATTGTTTACATGTATGTACGAGTATATGTACGATATAATAAATCAACAATTGATTTCATTTCATTCATTTCAGGCATATGCTTCTTTGAAATAAGGTATGAAAAGAAATGAAAAAAAAGAAAAAAAATACATCCGTGAGCTCATATTTCCAGCTGTTTTTCCCTTTTAAACGATTGCAAGAATGAAACACACTCTGCTTTACAATTAACGAGATTTCAAGGATATTTCAAAGGAAAAAAACACACAAAAGGATACTTACTTATTGCACATGCCGATTTATTTCTATCGAATTCTAATTTAAAATTGTTATCGACTTTGTTCGGTTGAACATCAAATACCAAAAAGAAAAACTAAAGTGGGGAACAATTAAAGATTTTCAAATGAAACAGCTGTTGATTGCTGGCTGGTCTGATCCTTTATTCCGGCTGCCTTTTGTTTTCGATCATAGTCTCTCTCTCATATTTGTTGTCATTATTGATGGTGGCTTGAAGACAAGTTACATCTGTCTAATTATTGTTTTTGTATCGGCTGCAATATGCGTTGGAAACCTTTTCATCTTGTATTGTTGATGCCTGGTGTGCGTGCGTGTTATGTTGCATGATGCATGTCTTTAAGTTGGGATTTATTTCATTAAATCGGTTTATTTTTTATTTTTTTGTTCTCCTTGTTTTTTCCATTTAGTTGCCAGTGTTTTCGTTTGTATTTCGGTTTTGTAACCCTCAATGGATTGTCTGAATTACGTGTTCTATGCACTTCCCTTATTTTAACTCCTTTTGTTTCTTTTCTTACCGTAAATATCTGGTATTTTTACAGGTTTTGTATTCTGTTTTTTGGTTTACAATTCAATATTTTACCTGCTTTTAATGCACACAGTGGAATCTCGTTATAACAGACAATCTCTATCCTGAAACAAATGCTCACATTACTTGTTACAATAATACTATGTTCAGACGCGCACTTATATTGAGTAAATCGCAATAAACGCCATTTTTTTCATATAAAGTATCAATTAATTATTGCGCAATAAACTTAAAATGCTGCACTGTCATAAGTACGTTCAGTGAGCATATTACAATTTTCCGAATACTTTCTATTGATATTTGACAACTCAAATATCAACAACGACAAACAAAAACAACCAGCTGTTAGGTTTACCAGCTGTCAAATGAATATTGAATAAGAAGCTGAACTGCGTCTATTGTTATGTCTAAACACTTAAAATATTGTAATCAATATTTTAATATTGTAATATTGTAATCACGGTGGTATTGGGATTCCCCTAAATCGCACACTGTATTGATACTTGGTGTATATGTATGTCTGCAAATGAAACGGCCATTCACCAACCAAAAGCGTTGCACTATATAGCGATAGTGTATACTATGTATCTTTTTCAATGCTCTTTTGTTAGTCTTCTCCAGAATAAAGATACCAACTGTATTTTCCGAAGTCGCAATCACAGTACGAACGCATCTTTCCTGAGTCACAGTTGATTTATTAGTCGTCATCAACGTTACTAGATGTGTACATATGTACGTGTTAAGTTGCCTCGTTTAGCGCTGGAACTTATTGGAACGTATCGCCCGCGTTAATCGCGGCCTTACTGTATTCTACTGTACGTATTGCCTTAACAAGCTGTCATATTGGGAAGAGGGTCATCTGCGCTGAGTACAAAAAAAAACGGGAAAGAGAGACTTAAAGAGAGGGCAAAAATAATATGAATGATTGAGTTAATGGAAGAGTATCAATGAATGTCAATTTAAAAATTTGCAAATAAATTACAATCATTCCGCCATTCATTCATTCGTTCATTCATTCATCCACTCATTCATCCATTCATTCATTTATTACTTTGATTTCCTAAGGTTATAACAACAAAAATAACAACTTTTTTATTTTTCTTTTTATTTTGTTTTTGTTGTAAAATGCAGATGATGAAATTAAATTATCTTCTATGAAAACAAATTCCATAATATATGAGATTTTTTTTTTAATTTTTATTTTCATAATGATGAATGGCAATAAAATGCTGCATCAAGGTTTCCCTTGAGTGGCCACAATGACAACCAATCATTTCCGTATTGATTGATAAAACAAAAGGACAAAAACAAAACATGACATAGATGGAGCGATTGATATTTGATGTTCTTTTTATATTCTATTTTCCATTCCCTTCTTCTTTACCAATGGACTTCATGCCTAAGTTAATTTTAATATTGAAATTATAAGGGAAATAAAAAGTACTTAAGTACTAAATAATTTATATAATTTATTTAAAAGTACATACCAAAACTACTGTAATACAAACATACATAATTGGTCATTACAATCCTTTAGTCAGGATTACAACCTAGCAACTCACACCACTTATGTTGCGAGTGTGTTGAGTGGCGGGATCTACAGTTTGAAGTCGATCCCGAATGACACAGTTTTTGAGAAACTTTTCATGGGAATTTTATTTACATTTTTACCAAAAATCTGCAGAGAAGAACTCACTGAAGAAATATTTTTTATACTTCGTTTTTTGGAGATGGCCTCATATCCAATAAAAACTGTAATTGGTTTGCCAATAAATTACCTTTCCAGTTCGTTATTTACTCAAAACCATACCTGTTAAATTTCGATTACGATTAGTAATCAATTACATTACTTTTTAAAAAGAATCGTAATGAATATATAATTCTATGAACAATTTTTTCGAATTACTAATTGATTACGATTATCCAAGAATCAAAAAATAATTATTATTACTGGCGATTAGTCTAATAATCAAAAAGAATCAAAAGTAGTCTAAAAAATAATCAATTTGTTTTCAATAATTCTTTTTGAATATTTGAAAATAATTGAAAGTAATTTGAATTGAAAGTAATTTTTGAAAATTATTTGATTACTTTTGGATTACTTTTGATTCTTTTAAATTATTAGGCTAATCGCCAGTAATAATAATTATTTTTTGATTCTTGGGTAATCGTAATCAATTAGTAATTCGAAAAAATTGTTCATAGAATTATATAATCATTACGATTCTTTCTAAAAAGTAATGTAATTGATTACTAATCGTAATCGAAATTTAACAGGTATGGTTTTGAGTAAATAACGAAATGATTATTTTTTGATTATTTTGTAATCGTAATCAATAATTAACTATTTTAACCAAAAATAATCGTAATTGCAATCATTATTTCATCATTCAAAAAAAGTAATCAAATTACTAATCATTGCGATTACTAATCATTACTTAACAGGTATGCTCAAAACTACTGCAGTAGTTTATCAAATCCTTGGGCCTAGGTCTTGCACAGTATTCGATTACACCATTCACGATTAATCGCTTCGAGAGGTTGTGTATTGTTTGATGCAATTGGTAAAATGGGTTTCAACGTCATATCAAGTGGACAGCAAATCTAATAGCAAACAGTTTGAAAGAACGTCCTGGATGTGATAAATTCGTGGCTCCTTTGGATCTGTATTCCGACCATATCACAATCATCAGTACTATAGGCACAAACGATACATAGTCAATGGTAAAAATTTTGAAATTATAGTTACGCCAAATCACCACAGTGTAGTAAGCAGTGTGATAACTTATTAGACCAGAGTCCGTGTTTCAAGCCCCAGCTCAGGCATCTCGAACAAAACGAAAATATGAAAAATATTTCTTTCGGCGATCTGCTCTCAGCAGTCTTCTGGAGAGTAAATGGAATTACCATGAAAAGTTACTCAAAAACGTCGTTCGAAATCTACTTTAAACTGTAGTGGCTCCACTCAACACACTCAACATGAGTAGTGGGAGCTAGTCCGTAATCCTGACTAAAGGGTTTAATAACCAATTAAGTAACTTACTTACGCGAATCAATCTGCTAAAGAATGAGAATTAAAAAAGATTTTTTGTGCCCATTGTCCAGTGAATATATTAAGGATATAAAAATGCTTATGGATTGTAGCAAACCTTACGCATAGAAGGAAACGAAAAGGCGGACAAACTGGCTCAGAAAGGATCGGAGATGTCTGAGGAGGGGATATATGCACTCTTTCGGATATACTTTTTCAAATTGGAATTCAAAATAGAATTCAACATATTATAAGTGATCCAATATTGGCCATATGGGCCTATGAACGGCAAACTCACCGCTCAACTAACCTAACTTTACGCATGATGAACAACGTGCTTCTTCTATAAATATAAAAGTGACGAGATATACTGCACTTTCTGTTGAATGCCGCATGACACAGGTTTCAAGAAGAAACGATTTTAATGCATAATATAACTGTAAGAAGAAATAGCTACACCTCGATCGTCAAACAGCTTCTTACCTATAAATGTACCGTATGGACATAGCAGCATTCCTTCTAAAGTTTCTCCGTTGGTATAAAAAGTGCCAGCTTAGGCGACGACATTGGATATTATCCTTACATTCCTTAACCAATTGAAGAATATGTAAATAAGGGGGCGGTTGGAAGCCTCATTGGACTAAATGAATTAGGTCTAGTGAGTCCTCAACTCGATCTGCAGAGGGATCTAAGCTAACGGGTTATTTAGCCACAAATCTGCTTCTGTAATATAGCAAGTGTTATAATATTTGATTGGAAATTCTCATTGGGTTCGAATAAACTTTTTGATGCCTGTCTATCTTCACGGATGTCCTTATTTGTGTCCTTGTACGTATCATACAGCCTTCCAACCAAATGAAGTGTTTTTCAGAAGAAAATGCTAGAGACTGTTGAAGTCACTGAACTACTTAGAAAACATATACCAAAGAGCTCAGGAACAAAAATTTATGTATATAACCAGGCAGCACTGGAGGGACATAAAATTTCAGATTACATCTAGTCTGAGAGTTTACCATAAGAAGTTGCTAAGCTTCCTTTGATTGGATTATCGAATTAGATTATGCTGGTACCTGATCAATATAATGGATATGAAGTTGTAGATCAACTGACAACATCAGGATAGAAGAGAGGTTGCTGAAACCACTAGTAAGTCTTTTCTTAAGGATTCACTCATCAAACGTGCACGAAGATGTAGATCGTACTATGTCCAAACCTCGATTCTAAAAGAACGAAATAAGCTATTTTAATGAAGCATATATAACACGAATATCTCTGCTCTCTATAGGCTATGTAAAGAGGCAAAAGAACATCATATTTTATGTCATTGTCCTTGACTACAATACGCATGCAAAATGGGCGTAGTAGTTAAAAGTAAAGTAGTTAAAGCTTAAAGATCTAGTAAGAGATATAGACAGCCTATCCTTCTTGCTTTTCCTTCTTTCTTTGCTAACTCTTCTTTCCATTTCCTTTCTTTACTTTTCTCTCTATCTATCCCACTGCAACAACTGACTCTATTTTTTGTGCTATGTTTTGTTCTTCATATTATCAGTTTTCTTCCGATGAGTTTTTTTTATAGACCACCTGGATCATCAATTGAAGGAGTGCTGCTGCTGTCATAACTTAGCTTACACCTGACCTTTAGGGTAATTTTGGTCTCTTGAAACCCATGGTATTATATAGAGTTTCTTAACAATCTCCCGAGCTTCAGCGCATGTAAACTTGTTTGTGTAAGTATATATAATAATATAGTCTCCCAACCGGGACTTATGAACAGCTGATAACGGCCATCTTGTTGAAGTTACATCTGTCAACCTGGTTGTCATTTTATTCCATTTGTTTTGCCAACTCATCATGGACAAGGACGAAAGTCGAAAACGTGTATTCACTGAATGGGCTCTGGAACCCTTGGCCTAATTTTTAATGTGAATTCATTCTCAGCGTGGAGGTTTATTTCTGAATAAATGGGTACAGGATTAAACAAAATTTTCGAATTTTAGACGATATCAGCCCACATGCGATACAAGAGTGTCTAATGGAATCGGTTCCCATTTCTATGAGAATATTACTGGTCATTATTGTTAATGGCTAGTGCCATATGTCGATGGTTATCAACTACTTTTGACCTGAATTTAATGATCAAACAAACAACAGCAGTCGTCACGCAGACGATATTGCAGCTGTTATCACGGCTAGGAATACGGAAGAGGCGCAGCAAAAACTGAGACGTCTTATGCTGAGAACAAAAACATGGTTGGATTCCCACGGTCTAGACCTGGCAATGCATAAAACGGAATTGCTGCTAATCACTGGTCGTCGTATCACTTTGCATGTGGACATGAGTATTGGAAACGAGGTAATTAGGACCAAGAGCTCGGTGAAATACCTGGGAATAAGGTTGGATGCCAGACCAACATTTTCGTATCAGATTCAGTACTCGGCTAACTAGGCCCAGAAGATCGTTGGACAGCTCAGCAGATTAATCGCGAATATTGGAGGCCCGCTACCGGCGAGACGGAGACTCCTAATGGAGGTTGGAAACAGCATTATGCTTTATGGGAACGAAATTTGGGCCGAAAGACTAGATGTTAAGAAGCGGGCAAACTCATTTCTATCGGTACAGAGAACGGCTACATTGCGTATCGCGTCGGCATATCGTACAGTGTCCGCTCCAGCCGTACTGATGATAGCATGTATAATCCCTGTGGTTCACTGGCAGTGGAGTGGATGGAGATTTATAAGGCGAAATCGGCTGGAAATCACATAACCGGTTACTTCAGGGAAAGTACCATTTCAAAATGGCAACAACGATGGAACGAGAAGGATGGACGGCGAGACTTATTCCAGACATAGGGCCATGGATTGGTCGGAAATTTGGAGAGGTAAATTACTACGTTACACAGATGCTATCGGGTCACGGATATTTTAGAAAATATCTGCACATCATGGGCAAGACCGCCTCCCCTTACTGTCTTTACCAAGAAGGGGAGGTAATTGATGACGCAGAGCACACTGTTTTCGAGTGTGCACGCTGGGAGAGCTATCACTCTATACTGACGTCAATAGTTTGAACGATCACAGCTGCTAACATTGTCGAGATCATGATTGCGAGTAGTGGAAATTGGACCTCGGTGGTGAATTACGTAGAGCGCATTCGGAGACGGAAAAAGAGAGATCTTGAGGCTGCGGAACAAGTAAGCATGTCGGCATAGGTGATACTGTCACACGTGCCAAGCGAAACCGAAACGGTGATTTAGACGAAAGCAATACTGGAGACGCTTAGATGTCTCCTCAACTTTCGATACGCAATCCGGACGCAGATATAGACATGGAGAGGCCAAAGAGCCAAAAGGACTCCACTCCGAAGTAATACTACCGTAGTTCCGGAGTGGACAGAAACAAGTCCACAGGAGACGAGGGGGGGATTTAGTGGGTGAGACCCACACACACGGAGGATGTGATGACTTCCTCTATGGTGCGGTTAGGTACATTTACCCCTCCTCGGCGTAAAAAAAACAGCAGCGGTCAATTTCAAACTTTATTTATGCGTCAGAGTATTAACAAATTAAACATTTTGAATGAGAAACTGAGAAGCTAAACGATGTTATATTTCACATCTAATAGTGGCAATGGGTATTTCAAACCTCTTAAAAAATGTCGATGATATCTCAAACGCACTTTGTTTTTTCAGTTTAAAATAGGAAGCGCGTATAAAAAGATCTTATGTTAGCCCTGTTGATATACCGAAATGATGACCGCGATTTTTAAAGTCCATGAAATATCCCCCGGGTTCAAGTTTGTAACTACGTAGGGTTTTGGTTGTTCTGCAGAGAAAGTCTTATTACCTCCATAGTCAATCGTCTTAATTAATTTTGCAAATCTTTTCATTTTCATCAATCAAATCGTTTTGTTTCCATTCCGCATTGTGCGAATATTGTAAGAATTTGCAAATGAATAATGATTTATTATTTAAAGCATTGAAGTGCAAAATTCTTTTACTTGAGAAAATAAATGGAATTCTTGTTAATGGCCAGAAACAATCAAAATGTTAGGCAAACCTAAGAGAAAAAAATCGTTTAACCCTTTTTCTTACGGCGAGTCTATCTGAAACAGACGAGCTGTTAATTTAAGCAATTTCAGTTTTTCAAACAAAATCAAATCATGCCTAAAATAGCAACAAAAAAAAACATCATGTACTTAAGCAGTTATTTTCATTTTTTTATGAAATCCTTTTAAACGCTTAAACACTTGCTGCTATCAAGTGGGTGACCGTTTCATCAAATCAAATCAGAGAATTAGACCTAAAAATCAAGTTGAATCAATGAACCAGAAACTGTTTTTTCTTTCTTTCCTTCTTTTTTTCTTTTCTTTTTCTTTTTTACAACTAAAAGAAGGGCAAATAGATGAGAAAAAAATTTGCAGATTTTTTTTTTTTTTTGAAGAAAGGCAAAATGATAAAAAGAAGCTGCTTTGGCTGACCGGTTAAAAAATGATGCTCCTGGCTGCTGGTTGCTGCCTGCTGACAAACACAACAACAGTATGTAGCCTTGAACGGGCAAAGCCAAAGAGGAAAAAAACACAAATTTTACTGACTCACCGAAAAACACGTTACTGGCCTGGTGAGCGCACATATTCTGTATCGACTTTTAAGTCCTAAAAGGTTTTAGTTTTCGTTGAAATTTTTTTTTTATTATTATTCTTGATTCTTTTTAATTCTTTTTTATTTCTTTCTTTTATTTTTTAACTCAGTAGTGAGACAAAGAAATAAAGCACATGCTGACCACTGAAGCGTACGCAAAAAATAATACGAGTACATATCTGAGAAATTGCAGCTTGTAGTCTTATTCCTGCATGTGTTTTGGTTTTGTTTTTGTTGTTTTTGTATTCTTTTATTATACAATAAAAATACGTTGCGAGTATTAAATGTAAGACAGATATTGTATTTGGATTACTGGAAAGAAATGGAATAAAATACGAAACATTAATTTAAGGCCATTAACAGTAACAAGTACGCAACGATTATTCGTTGCTTTACAAATGTGTTAATGAGAATTCAGGTTAGGTCAGCAGGTAGTTTTCTACAAGATTGGAATCCTTCGCCTTTGAAAATACAGTAACAATCCACAGCATATTTAAGAGGGCAAGGATGCAGAGATCGAATGTAACGCTTAAGGAATCCGGCAAAGTGATGACGTTTGTGATATCATAATCACAGCAATCCTAAGCTTGTATTGAAACAATTTAAACTCTGAATGTTTACCCTGGCTAGACCATTGCATGGTATAAGCCTTCAGTTAGAATATCCAATAGGCTTCCATTGATCATATGACTAAGAACAATGAGTCTCTCGTCAGTACATAGAGTGCAATAGCCAGTAATGACACAAATTACGACAATAAGCGTGTTGCTCTAAGCATGCAGCTTATGAATGGAATTCCCAATGTAAAGACGATTCACCCAAAATTTCAAAGGTTGTGCAATTAGCTAAAATATCAATGTATTCCAACAGCCATATAGCAAATATTGTACATACATACACATGTAATTAGTCGTTACAACCCTTCAATCAGGAATACGACCGAGCTTCTCACACCACTTACGTTGTATGCGTTCATTTTATATGTGAGTGGCAGGTCCTACTGTATAAAGTCGACTCCGAAATACAAATTTTTGGGACATTTTTCATAGCAATATCTTATTTACTCTCTGAGTTTTTGCCAAAAATCTGCTGAGAGGAAGTCGTCGCAAAAACGTTTTTCATATTTTGCTTTTTTGTAGATGTCTGACCTGACGACTTTCAATGTAGAGACATTTCACCCAAAATTTCAGTGGTTATGCCACATCCATTTAAATCATCCACTGTGCAGTTTTCTGAAATACCAATGTATTCCAACAGTCATATGTTGTGAACATTGTAGTCCTCTGCAATTACTTTGAGTGATTCGCGACTGCCGAAAATCCTCCTCTATGTGCTTATGTTATAAAGCATAAGTACAAAATTTATTGGAAATAAACGCATATATCGGATGTTTAATTAAGCGCTTCTTATATTTAAATTTAGATGAAACAAAGTGTGTAATCGCTGTAGTCTAGTAGTTAGTGTGTTGGCTTATTAGACGTAAGGCCACGGTTCAAACCCCAGGTCAGATATCTCGATCAAAACCGAATAAGAAAATAATATTTCCTCGGTGACTTCCTCTCTGCAGATTTCTAGCAAAAAGTCTGAGTGTAAAAAAAAATTTGCCATGAAAATTTTCCTAAAAAATCTGTCGCTCGGAGCCTTCCTTAACATGTAAGGCCCGCCACTTATGGATAAAATTAACACACACAACATAAGTGGTGTGTGATAGGTTGTAATATATGTATGTATGTGTGAGATATCACCGAAATTCTTTATTCGTATGGAGGACTTATTGCAGCCGTTGTGTGTAGAATATAACATCGATTCAAATGTTCTCAACTTATTCTCTGTGCGGAGAGCAATTTAAATTTGTTAAATTTTCCATTTATCTCGCAGAATTTGACCGATGGGTTTGCAAATAACTGTAGGGAAATACTGTGGCTTGTAGCTTATTCGAATACTTGCGACTTATGAAAAACCCGCAGAATAAAGTCTAACGGAGTCAAGTCACAAGATCTCGGTGGCCAGTTCGTTTCACCTTCGCATGTGATGACCATGACCTCAAATGGATTGAATGGAACATCCAATAGTACGAACTGCGGCATCCAAGGCGAAAGAAGTTGGTAATCATCAAATTATAATTCACGCCTTTGACAGTGGTGGCCTGGCGAACATTGTTCTCAAAGAAATATGCATCGTTGACACCGCCAGATCAAAATTTACACCAAACAGTGAGTTTTTCAGGATACATTGGACGCTTTAGGATCTTATGAGGAATGGTATCATCTCAAATACAATTTTATCTGATAAGGACCTCATCGCTGAAAATGATTTTTCGATGAAAATGTTGCCTGAATAGAACACCCATTCAAATAAAAAAATATTATGATTTGCACATGTAGTTGAATGCCATGACCAAAATACATACAGTGAGCGTCAAAAGTGAGTAAACACCACTGAAATAATTCATTTTTTTAGGTAGCGAGAAAAGTAAATGAGAATAGTCGAATAAATTTCCAAAAATAAAAACGTTTATCTGTTGCTTACGGAATGTTAAAACAAAAACAACAATTCATGATAAAGGAACTTTTTTTATAATTAAGAACACAATACAAAATTTAAAATTATAGTGGGTGTTGACTCACTTATGGCGCTCACTGTACATACATACATAATTGGTCATTACAACCCTTTAGTCAGGATTACGACCTAGTTTCTCAAACCACTTATGTTGTGTGCGTTCATTTGTATGCATGAGTGGTGGGACTTACAGTTTAAAGTCGACTACGAACAACAGATTTTTGAGAAACTTATTCATGGCAATTTAATTACTCACAGAGTTCTTGCCAGAAATCTGCTTAGAGGAAATTGCCGAAGAAATATTTTTTTTTCATATTTCGTTTTGATGCCTGACCTGGGATACGAACCCGGGCTTTACGTCTAATAAGCCAACACACTACCTGTTAGACTACGGCGACTTCACAGTGCAGCACATTAGAAATGTAAAATTTTCCAAGAATCTGGCTGAATTTGACATGATGTTTTGGCAAAATAGACTGAATAAATGATGAGTAATTTGACAGATGTGGCTTCAACAGGATGGTCGCTCGTTAGTCTCTGTTGGAAGGCCCTATATTTTGAATTTTAATGCCACTGATTATGTAAAAAAATAAATCATGGCCAAACCATGCCGGTATTTTACAAGACAAACCTTTATGTAATGTCACTTCCAACACAAAGTTGTAGAAAGTAACCCTTAACGTGTATAATACCTCGCGTCAAATTATTTGATCTGCTACAAGCAATACGGTGGCTGTGGTTTTCGCTCTATTGGAGACCTGTTGTCGTTATTCTCCGCATTTTGTTTGAAATCAATCAATCCACCGATTTTTTTATGGCTTTACACATTTCATTAACATTGAAAAGAATGTGACTCCATGCATATATCGAGCTTTGGCACGAATCGCACTATAAGGATTGCCATACGTGGTTTTCTATGAGATGACTTCAATCAGTAATGCAATTTAGCTTCTCACATCACACATTTTGTGTTTGTTAATTTTTATCTATGACTGGCAGGACCTATAGTCGACACCGAACTACAGATTTGAGAAACTTTACAGGGCTTTTTTACACTCAGAGTTTTTGCTGCTGAGGGGAAGTCGCCTAATTTTTTTTTCCATATTTTGTTATGTTCCAGACTTCAAAGCAGGGGTTCGAACCACGGGCTATAGTGTAATAAATCAACACACTACCTACTAGACTACAGCAATTTCTTGTTACAATCACTACATATATCAAAACTGCCTGCAGTAGGATGTATAATCTAGAAAAAAGAAAACAAAGATTAAATCAGGTAAGATTGGTTGGTTTTTTCATTGCCTCTGCTCTTCTTTATTTTGGCAAATTATTAAATGTGTCTGAAAAGAAAAAAAGGAAAACGAGAAGAAGAAAAAAACCGTTTGCACCTGCTACTTTAGTGCATCCACTTGATTTTTTTTTTGTTTTGGTTGTCTTTCTGCACTACTACGAGTATTGCCACTTACGATACTTACTTACGACTGCCACAAAATCTACAACATCTACCGTTCGTTGTTGTTTGTATTTTTGCTTCATGTAGATGTTCTTGTTGCCATTGTAATTATTATCACTGCCAATGGCAAACACAACAACAGCAATAGCAATAACAATGGCAACAACGCTTTGGTGGCAGTAGTACTGCCGCTACAACGCGAATATTGCATGTAATGACGACGAGGACGAGGACGACGACGACGACGTTGTTAAAATATTTGTTCTCGCATTATTCCTGTTCTTTTCTGGTTCTCTACTGTTTTTCGCTTGCATTTATGTTTTGCACTTTATGCTACATTTTGTGGCAATGTCTATAGATTCACCTTTTATTGTAGTTGTTGTCATTGCAGCATATGTATGTTTGTTGCTTACCAGCTCTGGTTCATGTTTATTTCGACCATGTGATTAGCGTTCACCAGAAGGTCGTTTTATTTATTCCACTTGTTTTTTCCATTTGACTGTTTTATTTCGTATACGGGTAGTTATTATGGGTGACTAGAGTCGCTTTAAAACTGCTTAAATTAGTAGGATTTTTGGTTTTTATTGCAGATAAAAATCTGCTTAAACTGCTTACGAATTAGAAGATTACATTTACGTTCTCTTTATATCAGATTAGCTTTACATATTTGACATTCGCGTAAAACATACCCCAACAAAAAAGGGAATCAGTAGCTCAAATTTAGGTGAGTTAAATCCATAGCGCAGTGTTTGAATCTGAATAACGAATTTAATGAAGAAAATTTCCGACACCGATGTTGTATCCATTAGGGCTTAATATCTTCAAATTTAAATAAAACAAAATGTCGCCCTAGTTTAATAGACTAAAGTCCATGATTCAACTCCCAGCTCAGACATAACGGTCTGAGAGTAAATAAAACTTGCCATGAAAAAATTCTCGAATCTGTTGTTTGCGATCAACATTAGACAGTAAGTTCCGCCACTCACGGATAAAATTAAAACACAACATGAGTGGGTGAGAACTTAGGTTGTAGTCCTCACTAATGGATTGTAATAACCTATTAAGTATGTAAGCCGACGTGAGATATATTATTGAAATTTTGTATTCGTTTGAAAGGCTTATTGATGCCATAATTTAAGGAGTGTAATATCTTTTGTAGTCGCCTTAGTCTAGTAGGCAGTGTGTCGGCTTATTAGACGTAAGGCCATGATTCAAATCCCAAATCAGACATCAAAACGAAAATATGCCTCTCAGCAGATTTCTGGCAAAAATTCTGAGAGTAAATAAAATTGCCTTGAAACTTTAAACTGTAGGTCCCGCCACTCATGGATAAAATTAACACTCACAACATGAGTGGTCTGAGAAACTAGGTCGTAATCCTGACTGAAGGGTTGTAATGGCCAATTATGTATGTATGTATGTAATATCTTTCAAATACAAAATATCTAATTTTTATAATTCTGGCGTATATATAAAGCTTGGCATGTGTTTGTGTATGATTTCGGTAAACAGTTCATTTCACGTCTACTTAAAATGAGCATGACCTCAAATTTCACGTGCATAATATCCAATATATCGTGAGCCGTGTAGCATATCGTTGTGACACATCGTTGTGCTGTTGAAATCACAAGTCATTGGTGTCCAGATCATCTAATACAGGTCAAGAAAAGTTCGTAATCATAGACCTATATTGCTCGCCGCGGACGTCTTTCTCAAAATCTACACCAAACAGTGATTCTTTCTGAAGGCATTGGATGGTCTGGCATCACATGTGGATTAATATCATCCCATGATCGATAATTTTGGTTTGTTCACATGTTCATTCAGCCATAAATTGGTTTCATCGTAGTACTATTGTGCTCATTGAAGTAATATTCAGACCTGAGTAAAAGCTATAAACGTTGACGCTCTACGAATCCGATAGTATGGTATATCGAAAGAAAATTTATTGACAGTCTAAAGAGTGTGTAGACCACATTCTAAATCGTCCTCGAGTACTGCGAATGCCGTCTCTGGAAGGAACGGAATAGTGAATATCGGTGTTATTTTTTCAGACGACTGCTTATTGGACCTAGCCTATCCCTTAGCTATGTTTGTTTGCACTTTACAACGTTTTAACGATGGTTGTTAAGATTTTTGGTAAATATTTAATTGCAGCGTGTGGTTTGTGTCCACAGACACTATCTGATAACTAATTTTTTTCCTAAATAAGAGGGCAATTGGTACAAGACTTCGTCCTAGTATGATCCACTGAATCTATTCGATCGAAACTAATCTGCTTGGGGATTTCTCACAAGAATTGGAAGCAGAGAACTCTGGTTCTCTATAATGATCATTTTCAGAAATTTCTTGTATGGTTTTAAATCTGACTGTAAGATAGGCTGTGAAATTTTTTCCGAAGGCCTCGACTTTAAGATATCCCCTCATAATCCACAGTGTTATGTGTAATATCATAGTTTAGCAGGCAATGTATTGCATTTTTAGACCATTTTTCAAACTCCAATTCACACATCGCGAACAAAACGAAACATATCTTCTCCTAAAAACTCTGAAAGTAAATACAATTCTTATGAATAAGTTTCTAAAATCGTACGGAGTTGACGTTAAATTGTGGGTAATGGGTGGTATGATAAGCTAGGTTGTAACCCTGGCTAAAGGTTTTAATGATCAATTAAGTAAGCAAGTGATCGCTATCTACCTTACTTACTTAATTGACCAATAACAATCTTCCAGGTCCCTCTGCTTCTTCCGCGCCTACGCCAGTTGGTCCTCGATTTGGTCCTTCCAACGCATACAAGTTCGTCTTCTTCGGCGACTTCCGCAGATCCCCGCATGAAATACCCGTCTTGGTGGAGCATCCTCCTCAATTCGAACCAGGTGGCCGAGCCATCGAAGCTGCTGGATATTAATACATTGCACAACGTCTATGTCGTTGAGGAGCTCATACAACTCGCTGTTGGATCGGATGCGGAAATCATCGCCAACTCGCACTGGACCGAAGATCTTACGTAGGACTTTTCTCTCGAATACTCTCAAGGCTACTGCATTTGTGCTCAACTGTACTAATGATGCTGCAACTTTCTTGGGGCAGAAATTGGATTACAATGATGTACTTGATAGACCAGGACCTTGGGAAACAGCATAGAGATTTCAGTGATTTTTTTGGAAAATTGTATAGAGATTGGAGCGATTAATAGAAGAGGAGTATAGTGTATTCAACATTAGATTAATTACACTTTCAGCCTGGTTCTCAGCGCTCTCTGCTGGCCGATGATGCTGATTGCCGAGATTGTCGAATATGACTTGCCAGTTTATCAAAGCCGACACTCTCTCCTATCCCCTTTATATTGTAAGTACCATCGAATTTATTCCAATTGACTTACAAACAATTTTTAGTGGTGCTTTCTATGATTTTCGTTGTTGATCACATAGAGAGTACCCTGTATGGTTTATTGAACGTACGGATTTTCAACTTTTAAAATCTTGATTTCATGGTGAACACTTTATTGCATTCTAGGCTCAATCAATACATCATACCACCTACCTCGTTAATTGAAAAATGATCTGCGATAATTTTTAGAATCACTTAAACTCATCCCCTCCTCTTTAAGTTTTGTTATCGTAGCTAAAATTTTGATTGTTCAGCTTTTATTCATTTTGCTTATGTTCTATAAAATCCTGATCGTACGGTTGTAACAATAAAAAAATTAAATTTTTCATATTTTCCTTGAACCAACCAAAAACAGGTATTTCCTTTAAAGAAATATTAAGTTTTTGTTTTTCGTTGGCATAAAAAATTCTGCATCGTATGGTATATTCAGGTCTTAAAGCAAGAAAAAATGCTTTCAAGTTGTAGACTTCACTTTTAAAGGTAGAAAAGTGACCACCACGCTGACATAAAATGGTATCGCATAAAAAAGACTTTTTGACATTAAAAACTGTATCTCATGACAACCAGCTTCTGTTGTCCTGGCAACCAATATGATGCCATGCCATCGCAACTCTAAAAAGGAAAACAAATAATCTTTGATGCTGCAGCAAAAGTACAAAATGGCCATGGACACTGGAAAACAATGCGACAATATGCTGATAAAGGCTTTTAAACATTAATTTTTGGCAACAAATTTTAAATTTTAATAATATTTTGATTTTGATAAAGGAAAGTTACTTACAAAAGGGAAAAACTATGGAAACTATTGTTCTCAGTAATCTGTACCTTTGGATCATAAACTTAAAGAAAGAAAGAAAAATTATAAAAACACAGAGAACTTTAGAAATGAATGAAATTAAATGATTAACGTTTGCAAACAAATGTTCAATCAGAATGCAGCAATAAACTCCGCTTCTTATCAATTCGATGCCGTCTGCTTGTTAACCGCATCAAGCTACTTACTTACATACGTACTTAATTGGTCATTACAACTAT
Organism: Sarcophaga carnaria; assembly: GCA_958299815.1. Taxonomy (NCBI): domain Eukaryota; kingdom Metazoa; phylum Arthropoda; class Insecta; order Diptera; family Sarcophagidae; genus Sarcophaga; species Sarcophaga carnaria. Next base: position 41,629,248 of record OY283153.1, on the reverse strand, counting down.
TTAGCTAGGATTACGACCTAGCATATTACACCACCCATGTTGTGTATGTGTACGTGTATGTGGTGGCACCTACTATTTAACGTGGACTCCGAACAACAAATTTTATCAACTTTTCAAGGAAATTTTATTTTACCTTCGGACTTTTTCCCGAAAGACTAATGACAGGAAGTCGCCTAAGAATTATTTGTTTTCATGTGTGGTTTTTTTGAGATATCTAAGCTGGGATTAGAACCACGTGCTCTCGTCTAATAAACCAACACACTACCTATTACATACATACATACATACATAATTGGTCATTACAACCCTTCAGTCAGGATTACGACCTACTTTTATCAGACCACTTATGTTGTGTGCGTTAATTTTATGCATGAGTGGTGGGACCTACAGTTTAAAGTCCTTTCTGAACGACGGATTTTTGAGAAACTGTTCATGGCAATTTTATTTTACTCTCAGAGTTTTTGCCAGAAATCTGTTGAGAGGAAGTCGCCGAAGAAATACTTTTTTCATATTTGATGTCTGGCCTGGGGCTCGAACGCTGGCTTTACGTCTAATAAACCAATACACTACACACTACAATGGAAATTCATAGCAAATAGTAAATTTGAAGGGAATCATTCAAGGCTTGAGGATTGCCTTCTCTCGAAATATGGTAATATTGCCTCTTGACGTAGTCATTGATCAGAATGCTCTAGAGTCTAAGGAAGGTCGTTTATCATCAATTCTTATGTTCATGATACACATAAGCCAACAAGTTGACAAGTTGGCGACCAATCAACATTTCGGCATCTTTTTGTTGTCGTAATGGGTTCGAAAGCGATCAATAACTGCACGTACTACTTGCTGATTAGGCTGATTATGTTGATCGTAAGGCCTTTGCGAAAGGATTTCGCACATTTTGAAAGATTTGTTCTGATTTTAAATGCTCTATGATGGGCAGCTCACAACCATACTGAACAGAAATCCAACAGAATCAACCGTCAAATCAAAGTTTACATTACCGATAATTATTTTTCAATGTTGACGGACGTTGACAGGTGTCCATTCGTGAGCTCAATTTTGTCATATTTTTCCAGTATTTTGGTCGATGTCTCATCAGTAGCCACTGTAATATTGTCTTCCAGAACTGTAATTTAGTGCCTTCATTTTTTTTTGACAGCTTATGGACAGTAAGTCTCTATAAGAAATGCAATTTGAACTGGAATATTCTGTGAACGATTTTAAAATTCAGAAAATAAAAAAGCAGCTGTTACTGACGTGATCCTACCTAAATACGTACCTACTTTATATCGAGAAAACATACACTTTGCAGATTTCCATTTAAATGGAAAGAAGGCATATAATCATATTACATTAAAAAAATGCCTTTAGGTTAGTGAGGTTAGGCCATCTTTGACAGTTAATTCCAAGATGACAGAAATTGTGAAGTTATTGACGTCTGCCTCTTCATGGAAACAACCAGGCACTGACACATGAGGCGAAAAAAGTCGTCCTCCTTAGACCCACAGTTCTGTAGAAATGGTTTCAGCAAATGCCAAGTCAATCAGCATGCTTTCCCATAGGACAGTGGTCGTAAGAATCGTGCTCTGAATAAGCTTGGAGCAGCTGGATTTAACTCTAGCTGAGTTTAGCTATATTGCACATATCTTCCTACTGCAAACGAAATTGAGCCTCCCTAGTTTAACTGAAATAATTTTAACACCAATACCCTTTAACATATAACAATCGTGATGGCAATTTTCCCACCTTAAGCCTCTGAATCTTCAGACCAGAACTTCCAAGTTGGAATTCTAAAAGCATTTATTTTACTCAGAAAATTAGAAGAAATTATATAATCGACCGTGAACTATTCATATTTTTCCAAAAGACTATAATCCGCTGGTTGGGCCAGGATTTAACTGCATTGCGCATCAGCCATCAGCTTTAATAAAAGGTTAGAATGAAGCCAATTAAGTAAAGCAAAAAATACTTTAGTTGTAGTGGAACACAGTGCACTGGTGATCTTAATTTGACTCTTAATTTGCAGTAGCATTAATATTTCCTTCACTTTCAACAAACGGGAGCATCGTTTGAGCAAGATTTCATCTTCTACTGCCCAATAGTGTTAGTACGTGATGGTAGGTTTAAGCCTACAAAGCTTGCCCAAGGTGCTTTTATAGGCATAGAGCTCTTTGGTCGCTCTCTTTACGCTTTCATTTATGTTATCACCCATGAGAGCTTGTGGTAATATTAAAGACAACATTAGCGAATGTTGCTACTGGGAGTCATTACTTTGTTGAAGACAATTCACTTGAACATGCATAGCGGCCCGTTGTGTTGCCACAGGTAAGTGCAATCCCTGAATGGATGGAATTCCTTAAAACTCATTGAAGAAATTGGCCAACGTAGGGGCTGCACACTAAAACACGGCTTCCCTATGCTGGAAAGCAGTTTGAAAGTTTAATAAGTGAAGGCATAACCTTGATATCAAGCGATGATAACTCCGTTAAGCTATCAAGGATTGGAGAATCAGACAAGCTAAATCTGCACCTTGCAAGAGATACATACATAGCATAAAGTAAAGGGTAACCGTCGAATGTCTATCCATCACCTCCGGAGATACCTGGTGTTCTTATAAAATCGTATATGTAATGTGCACAATTAAGGTTTACATTCATAAATACATAATTAGTTATTACAACCCTTCAGTCTGGATTACGACCTAACTTCCCACACCACTTATGTTGTGTGTGTTAATTTTATACATGATTGGTGGGACCTACAGTTTAAAGTCGTCTCCGACCGACAGATTTTTTTGGGAAACTTTTCATGGCAATTTTTATTCACTCTCTGAGTTTCTGCCAGAAATCTGCTGAGAGGAAGTCGCCGAAGAAATTTATTTTTTTGTATTTTGTTGTGATGTCTGGCCTGGGGTTTGAACCCTGGCCTTACGTCTAATAAGACAATACACTGCCTACTAGACCACGGCGACTTCAAGAGATAGACATTGACAAAGAAAGTGGATAACAGACCCACAACCTCGGCAAAAGTCGTTTGATGGGAGGTGCAATCTTACCACGAGTCTTCCCGTGATGCAATGGCCTGTAGGCATAGCCCCTATGATCAAGAAGGCATTGCAATCAAGTTTGAGTAGTTGGCTGGTATGCCTCCTATATCCATTGTGGGTCAAGTGAGTCTGGCAGTTTAGCAAGATTCCTCTTTGACCCAATAACTAAGTGCTAACTGTGGAACAGTCGACGCCATTTAAATCACCACTTTTCACCATTTACGTAGATTTCGTGAGAGCCGTTTATTGTAATTTAGAGTGTGAATAATTCCTTAATAAGTTCATAAGTTCATGGTAATTAAAGTCATTAATTTGTCTGTGAATTCGTAATAAAACAAGAAACGAAAACAAAAGGAGAAAATGAAGAGAACTGCAAACAAAGTTTAATTTGAAGAAATATTTGTGAACGTAAAAGAAAATATTTCAATTTGTGTGCGATTTGAGTATATTTTGCAATAAAAAGAAATTAAATTCAATAATTCGTTATTAAGGTAAGCAATTACCCAATTAGCACTGATGTTTAAAGAATGCAATGGAGTCGTTTAAGTATCATTTACACATTCAACGAATCCATTCAATTAAATGGTAATAAAGACATCTGAGTCTGAGTACTTTTTAATTGGAGCCTGTTAAAATGGTCTTCAAATCAATTGACAAAATTGTATTGAACTCACCATCTTGAGTTGATTTTTTTAGTTTTATTATATGGCTTTCTTTCAATCTCTTTTAAATAAAAACGTTCAATTCAATATTAAAGTAAAAATATTTTAAACTATTATTTGCAATAAAATTGTATTCCTTCTTAAAAATTATGTTAAAATGTCTAAAACAAAACAACAACAAAAACAAAAATGAAGTTAATATAAGAAGGCCACTTACTTAAATATTCACTTCAGAATTCTTAATAGCAGTCTACCTACCATTCACTCACTGAGTCAGTCAGTCATTCATTATAAGACATTTTAAGCAGGAGAAGACGAAGAGAAAATAACTGACCAACCAACCAACCAAGCAACCAACCAACAACACAAGGATAACGTCAAACTCAAAAGTCATGCAAACCACACAATTAAAACTTGAATAAATAAATATGAAATGCGTTACCATCACAGGTAAAAATGCATCTGTAACTGAAAACTCACTCAAGTGTATGAAATTTAAAGAAAATAGAACAAGACCACAATGCAGAAGAAGAAGAAGAACAAGAACGTAATACTCGTTTAAGTAATTATTTTCAAAGTCAAAGTTCATTCATTAAAAAAAAAAAACCCAGCATTTGAAAGCAGAAAATGAAAACAGTTCAGCGCAAAAGTTTGTGGAAAAACGAAATGAAAAGCCATTTAATCCTTTTGATATTAACGCTTTAACTGTTTAATTTCGTTTTACAGCTTTATTATTTTCATCGAAGACGAATATACTCGTCATAACAAAATAAAATGTTTCAGCCTGTAAAAGTAGGCCATTATGACTAAAAATCATATGCTGCATGTTGTGTTTTTTCAAATATATATTTTGTAATGGTACTTCTTTACATACATACATACATACATAATTGGTCATTACGACCCTTCAGTCAGGATTACGACCTAGCTTCTCACATCATTTATGATGTGTACGTTAAATTTATACATGAGTGGCGGACCTACAGTTTAAATTCGACTCCGAACGACAGGTTTTTGAGAAGCTTTTCATGGGAGTAGTATTTACTCTCAGAGTTTTCGCCAGAAATTTGCTGAAACGAAGCAGCCGAATAAATATTTTCATATTTTCAATTTGATGTCTGACCTTCTTTGAATCGGATTGATGTTTGAGCCAACACACTACCTAGTAGTCGCCGACTTCATTAGAATTTCTTAAACTTTCAATTTAAAACAGGCTTTTGGTCTAATATGTCCATTTTTAACGACTCTTATTGACCTTTTTCAGGAGAAAAATTCCAGTCAATTCGTTGAATAATAATATGAATTCGATTTGTTTTCGCCATTATGCGAAAAAAAAGTTATTTTACTCTGACGAGTATACTCGACATAAACAGTTAAAAAGGTTAAAAATACGATCACATGCTTTTTCTCTAATATAATGTAAATTTCTTTGATTTGACAAGAAAGAATAATAGTGGGTAGCCAAGCAGTAGAATAGTTATTTCTGGTAACTTGAATATAATGGGTGATTTTTTAAGAGCTATAGGAAAAATTTTCAAAAAAAACACATAAAATTCAGAAAAATGCATGATATCTTTATTTGAATCGATAGTACGGTCCATGTAATTTAAAGTTTGAAGATTATTTCATGCAAATGTTGACCGCGACTGCGCCTCAAATGCTCCATCCGCTTAGTTCAATTTTGGCATACTCTTTCCAACATTTCGGCCGGTATCTCACGAATAAATGCTTCAATGTTGTCTTCCAATGCGTCAATTGAAGCGGGCTTGTCTGTATAGACATGAGCTTTAACATCGCTCCACACTAAATAGTCTAAAGGCGTTAAATCCCACGATCTAGGCGGCCAATTGACCGGTCTCGAACGTGAAATAAAATTTTCACCGAACTCGTCTCTCAGTAAGTCCATTGTTACGCGTGCTGTGTAGCATGTGGCACCGTCTTGTGGAGACCACATGTCATGCAAGTCAAGCTCTTGCATTTTAGGCAAAAAAAAAAAGTTGGATATCATCTCACGGTAGCGCTCACCATTCACAGTTGCGTTACGATTCGCAGCATCTTTGAAGAAGTACGGTCCAATGATGCCACCAGCCCATAAACCGCACCAAACTATGACTTTTTCTGGATGCATTGGTAGCTTTTGCAATGCTTCTGCCTGATCTTCACTCCACAATCGACAATTCTGCTTATTTACGTATCCATTGAGCCAAAAATGAGCTTCGTCGCTGAACACAATTTTTCGATAAAGAAATGGATCTTCGGCCAACTCTCCAAGAACCCATTCACCAAAAATTCTGCGTTGCGGTAGGTCGTTCGGCTTCAATTCTTGCACCAGCTGTATTTTAAAAGGCTTCACACCTAAATCCTTCAGCAAAATTTTCCACGTCGTTCAGTAACAGAGGCCCAATTGCTGCGAACGGCGACGAATCGATAACACAGCCCTGCAAACTTGGACTTTTTTTTGTGCAAATAAGATGGCTTCAGGTGTTTTCGAAGGCATTTGGCGCGCTAAACACGAATCTGGTTTCAAAAATTTTCATCACGTCGCTGATTACAGATCTTCATTCAGATTTAAAAAATTCAAAATGGCGGATCCAATCTGGCGGTCAAGTAAATCTGATTAATTTTTATAAACCTCGACCGCCATATTGGATCCGCCATTTTGAATTTTTTAAATCTGAATGAAGATCTGTAATCAGCGACCCTAAAAACCCCTGAGTAACAATTTTCAAGTAAATCTGATTAATTTTTAAGGACCTCCGTAATGTGTTTCTTTTGCTTTTGCACCCCTTGACATAAACCCACCCCCTGCTTTAAGGGTGTATGCAAACAATTTGGCTTTGGGCTCATTTTAAAGAGCAAAGATCAATTGTCAATTTCTAACAATAGCGATGGTTCTAGCACGTCGGTGTTGAGCTCTACAATGTTTCAAAAATGACCAAAAACGCTATTTTTAGGGTTTTCAATCCCCTTTTTCTCGAAAACCTGACGTGATGGAAAATTTTTGAAACCAGATTCGTGTTTAGCGCACAAAATTCCTTCGGAAACACCTGGACTAATCTTATTTGTAAAACCCATGCAGGGCTGTGTAATTAATGGTCATCATTAACACTGGCCGATACAGCTGCGATATTTTCTTCAGTTCGCACTCTACGTAAGCATCTTGGTGGTTTAATGTCCAACAATGTAAATTTAGTGCAAAATTTAGTCACAATAGCCCGAATAGACGCTTCAGTGGGTCGATTAAACTGACCATAAAATGGAAGAAGCGCGCGATGAACTTTCTTAACAGAGCACGCATTTTGATTATAAAATTCAATGATTTGCAAGCGTTGTTCTTTTGTAAGACGATTCATGGTTAAATTATAGACCAAACTGAAGATGTTTGACAGTGAAACAAAACACGAAACGTGCGTGAGCTGTTTAAACCAGTGTTGCCAAAAAGATAATAGCTAAAAAATCGCCCGTTACAACTTGCGGCATATATTAAGGAAAGGGTATTAAATGGGCTTATAGAACTTACATATTTACAATACAAGACTTCAGGAACGGAGCAACTATTGCCATTCCTAATAAATATAAACCGTAGTAGTCTACCTACACACTAACAGTCTGGCGGAGGTGTTCAACTCATAAGTGAGCAAAAAGGATACAACATACTCAAAATCCTTCAGATCAATTAATCTAACTTCATGTTAAAAACAACTAAGAAAGGTGTGGGATATTATAAAGGGTACCTTTCCATCCAGGCAACACGTTTATATGGCAGATCTTTATATCAGCTCTTGTAGATTTAGGGGGAAACCAGATTCAGAAGCCCTTAAATGTGAAGGAGATAAACACATATGTATTTCATATCATAACATATAGGGCTCAAATGAAGAACTCTCCTCACTAGATCATAAATAAGTCTTTAAATACAAAAGGTGTATATCATTCGATATCCAAATAAATGGTTGAAATTCTATACATTCGCTCTGTGGAAATATACACAGAGAATGATTTGAGTATGTTGTGTCTGTTAAGAAAGTTCATTGCGCGCTTCTTCCATTTTATGGTCAGTTTAATTGACCCACTGAAGCGGCTATTCGGGCTAATGTGATTAAATTTTGCACCAAATTTACATTGTTGGACATTAAACCACCAACACGCTTACGTAGAGTGCGTTAATGTGTTAATGATGACATCAATTATCGATTCGTAGCCGTTCGCAGCAATTGGGACTCTGTTACTCAACAACGTGGAAAATTTTGCGGAAGGATTTAGGTGTGAAGACTTTCAATATACAGCTGGTGCAAGAATTTAAGCCGAGCGACCTACCGCAACGCAGAATTTTGTGTTAATGGGCTCTTGGAAAGTTGGCTGAAGATCCACTTCTTTATCGAAAAATTGTGTTAAGCGACGAAGCTCATTTTTGGCTTAATGGATACGTAAATAAGCATAATTGTCGATTTTGGAGTGAAGATCAGCCATAAAAAGTCACAGTTTGGTGCGGTTTATGGGCTGGTGGCATCATTGGACCGTACTTCTTCAGATGATATCCAACTTTTTTTGCCTAAAATGCAAGAGCTTGACTTGCATGACATGTGGTTTCAACAAGACGGTGCCACATGCCACACAACACGCGTAACAATGGACTTATTGAGAGGCGAGTTCGGTGAACATTTTATTTCACGTTCGGGACTGGTCAATTGGCCGCCTATATCGTGCGATTTAACGCCTTTAGACTATTTTTTGTGGGGCTATGTTAAAGCTTATGTCTACAGACAAGTCCGCTTCAATTGGCGTATTGGAAGACAACATTGAAGCATTTATTTGTGAGATACCGGCCGAAATGTTGGAAAGAGTATGCCAAAATTGTACTAAGCGGATGGACCATTTGAGGCTCAGTCGCGGACAACATTTGCATGAAATAATCTTTAAATATTAAATTATATGGACCGTACTATCGATTCAAATAAAGATTTCATGCATTTTTCTGAATTTTATGTTTTGTTTTTTGAAAAATTTTCCTATAGCTCTTAAAAAATCACCCATTAAAAAGACACAGCCAGCCTTCTCATTTAATATTTTAGCATACGGATTTCATTAAAGTCGCCGTAGTCTAGTAGGTAGTGTGTTGGCTTATTAGACGAAAGGCCATGGTTCAAACCCCAAGTCAGACATCAAAAATAAATATAAAAATATATTTCTTCGGTAACTTCCTCTCAGCAGATATCTGGCGAAAACTCTGAGAGTAAATAAAATTGCGTTCAAAGTCGATTTTAAACTGTAAGTCCCGCCATTTATGTATAAAATTAACACACACACAACATGAGTGGTGTGAGTAGCTAGGCCGTAATCCTGACTGAAGGGTTGTAATGTCCAATTATGTATGTACATATATGAATGTATACGGATTTCATATTTTCTTTATAATTAGTTATTTTACTTTTGCCTGCCATTGTTCCATCAGGCAACTGCATACATATGTGTGCTGAGTTAATCATTTAATTGAAGCTTATCACCCCTAAATGCACTTTAAGGATATTAATTATTGCAAATAACTCCCCACTGATATTTCAAATGACTAACCAAATACGATGCAATAAAGCAACAACAACAACAACATTAACGACAATATTCAGAACAACAATACAACCATAATTAAAGCCATGAATATAAAAAAATTATGCATATTAATAATATTATTATTACCGGAGAAACATTAAATAAGCAACGGGTACATGCATGCGTTTTCTACGTGCAACGTGCAACGGTGCAGCGTAAATGTAAAAATGCATTTGTAACGTATTTTTGAAAAACGTTTGTTGGTTCTTGTAACTGATGTCGTTGTTGTTGTTGCTGTTTTAGTGTTTCGAGCACGGAATGTCTGTAGTACGCAGTACAAAACCTGTGTGTATTGCATTTAAGGAGAAAGATTGCATTGATAAAAATTAACTTCATTTTCATTTGAGTTGTTATGCAGTTTTTTTTATTATTTTTGGTCGTTTTTATTTTAATTTTAATTCCTTCCCATTTTTTTTGGTTGTTGTTTTTGCATATTTGTAGGGAGAAAATTAAATGCAACTACAACCACAACAACATCAACAATGGTCACAAAAATACATATGAACAACAACAAAAAGCAGGCAGAAGAAAATAATAAAAATGTGTAAACCGCAACAGTAACAACATGTAGCATGCAGCAGTCCACAAAAAAAAACAAAAAAAAAATTTTGCAACTTAATCGCTGACATAGTGTTACACACCATTAACTCCGCAACATGCTGACCATAATATGGAAGTGGGCTTGTATATCTATCTGCCTTTTTTGTTTGCCTATTGTTTTTATACTTATTGTTTTTGTTGTTGTTAATGCAACATCTCTTTACTGCTACATCCACATACCTACCTACCATATATGTACGATATAAAAGTGCCACATGGTGGAATGTATAATGAAAATCAACTGACAGTTTTATTCATTCACAGACATTTTACGACTACCATACATACACAATAAATTTTCATGTTCATGCTCCTTTACAGTGTGCCTCTGTATACATATATGTGTGTGTTTGTCTGAGCATTTGTAGAGAGAGAGCGAGATAGCGAGAGAGAGAATGAAAAAGAGTTTAAAATAGACAGGAATTTAAATTCAAACTACCATACAAACCATTACAAAGACAATTGTGAAGAGATAATGAAAAACATACACTCTGGCATATTTTAATATTCACACATGCATATGTATGTATGTACGTGTATACATTAACATATGCATATGCGATTATGCTCATAAGGGATACGCAACAGTGGTCCTGTTTTACATTTCATTACGGGCATTAGAGACATTAGCTTAAAGTCACCGAAATACTCTGCAGTATTTTAAATTTAAGCCCGTTTAATTGGTTTCAACTGTGTAACAATACCAACTTCACTTTTTTTGTGTTGGCATTTCTATTTTATTTTATTTTATTTTATTTTTAACAACGTTATCTCTTTTTAGTATGTATATTCCTCTCACCAAAAAAGAAAAAAAAAACAAAAACCCCTGCACTCTAATGAGCACTAGAGGATTTGCTAACAATGCCAAATTAGAGATTCCCTTTAATATTTAGTTCAGTTCAAAAAAATTCGTTCTTGCTAGCCCGGGCTTAATATATAATAATCACTATAAAACAAATAAGCTAGTCAAAGCCAACTATAAACTGCGCCATACACCCGACAGAACAGACAGGGACATGACAGAAGAAACAGAAACACATACCTACAGGATAGGTATGCTGAAAAATGGACAGAACCAGATAAAGCGATAGTCAGTACTGTTTCTGTAAAGCTCGTTCTAATGTTCACTGATTAACGTTACTCTCTGTTATCGACGATTTAGTGAAAGTATGGTTGCTGCACCAGGCACTTCCAAGGCATTTGGTAGAGCATGGCATTTTGTGTAGCTCGTTCAAATTTATTGCTTTTGCAGTCGATAACTCATTCTCTCAATTTATTTAGAGTTTTCGCAAGCATCAAAATATCCGGGTTGATTTACATATATGGCATTCTAAAGGGCCAAATAACTTTTTTTTTTGAAAATGCTTAAAAAAAAAACCTACTGAATATTTTCTCATATTTCTTTTTTTATTTGAAAGTACAATCCTTCCGGTTAGTAATGGAAAATAATTTCTTTCAAATGGCTGCCTCGGCTGGCCATGCAGTAGCCTACACGATCGGTCCAATTTTTAAGCACATTATCGATTGTGTGCAGCTGTGTTTCACCAATGGCTTCACGACTATTGTCCTTTAAAGCGTCAATTGTCTCTGGCTTGTCGGCGTAACACTTATCTTTGACGGCACCCCCACAAATAATAGTCCGACGGTGTCAAATCGCAGCTCCGAGGTGGCCAAACGACATTAGCTCTGCGACATCAGGACATCAGTAGCGCCGTCCTGTTGAAACCAAATGTTACCAATATCCCCCTCTTCAATTTTTGTGAACAAAAATTCGTTCAACATGGCCGATAATGATCGCCATTGACTGTAGCGGCCACTCCTTGCTCATTTTCGAAGAAAAATGGCCCAATTATGTCTCTGGACCAAAATCCGCACCAAACAGTGACTCGCTTTGGGTGTGTCGGCTTTTCAATGTATGCGTGCGGGTTTTCTGTGCCCCAAATGCGACAATTTTGCTTGTTTCCATACCCGCCAAGATCAAAATAAGCTTCATCTGAAAAGATGATTTTTTTTGCCAAAATTGGCATCTTCTGGTGTAGGCTACTGCATGGCCAGCCGAGGTAGCCATTTGAATGAAATTATTTTCCATTATTAACAGGATGAATTGTACTTTCAAATAAAAAAAGAAATTTGAGAAAATATTCAGTAGTTACTTTTTAAAGCATTTTCAAAAAAAAAAGTTATTTGGCGGACCCTTTATCAGATTAGTTCAGGGACCCTAACAAGGTTCTGTTCCATCTCCAATTCTATTTCTAATTTGTTTAATGCTCTACTTTTTAACTTCAAATTCTATCCATTTTTCTTGAAAATGCAGTAGTCGCTGTAGTTTAGTAGGTACTGTGTTGGCTTATTAGACGCGAGGCCGATTTTCCAATCCCAGGTCAGACATCTCCAACGAAACGAAATATGAAAAAATATTTTTTCGGGGACTTCCTCTCAGCAGATTTCTGTCAAAAACTCAGAGTAAATAAAAAATAAAAATTGCCATGAAAAGTTTCTCAAAAATCTGTCGTTTGGAGTCGACTTTAAACTGTAGGTCCCACCACTCCTGTATAAAATTAACACACACAACATAAGTGGTGTTATTTTTATACATGAGTACTGAGACCTACGGTTTAAAGTCGACTCCAAAAGACAGATTTTTGAATAAGTTTTCATAGCAATTTTTTTATTTACTTAATTTATACACTTAATTTATGTCAGACAATTTGTCTGTCCCTCTGCCAGTGTCACGTGTCGTCTTTGTTGTTACCTTCAATGTCACCGAGTAAAGGAAGCTTTATCAGGGTAACCGTCGAATGTTTCCCCAACACTTCCGGAGATACCTGATATACTTATAAAATCGTATATTACATTATAAGGTTAACATACATACATATGTGATTGCTGATTGCAACCCTTCAGCTAGGATTACAACCTAGCTTCTTACACCACTTAGGTTGTATGTGTTAATTTTATACATGAGTGCTGGGACCTACGGTTTAAAGTCGATTCCGAACGACAGATTTTTGAATAAGTTTTCATAGCAATTTTTATGTACTCTCAGAGTTTTTGTCAAAAATCTGCTGAAAGGAAGTTTTCGAAGAAATATTTTCTTCATATTTATTTTCGTTGGAGATGTCTGACCTGGGGTTTGAACATGGGTCACTTAAGACTTAATGGTATACATATATTCTGATACCGGGTTGACTTTGGTGCATATTTCGTTTTGTTCGAGATGTCTGATCTGCGTTTTGAACCATGGCCTTGCGTTTATAAGGCCGACACACCCTCTACGAGACTACGGAATGTCTTACAGATGTTCCTCTAATATAGGCTTGCGTTCAATGCTATGCTTCAGACAGTAGATTTACTAATGAAGGTCTTAGATTTTTGTCTAGAGTAGCCAATAAAAGTAGTTGTTTTGCTTGCAACTGTTTTGCTGATCAACTGTAGATTTGATGTACATGATGCTACAAATGTTTTTATCTGTACTTTATCAATCCGATATGAAGCAAATTAATACGTTTGATGCATGCAACAACTGCTTTCTATTTTTTTGTTCATAAATAAACTCACGACTAGAATATACAAAATCAATGTGTATGAAAAGTTAATTTATAACTCCACTGGCTTTAGATAGTTTTTTTATCTGCTCTTCTCCCCATAAAAGCTTTTATTTCTCCCTTTTTTTTTTGTTTGTCAAATGTAGCTGTAGCTGGTAGTTCGCTTATGTATAATAAATATGGACTTTGAAAATTTAACAACCCTTTCAAAACTACTGTATTTTAGAGTTTTAAAATAGACAAAATAGCAACAAAAACAACAAAAAAATGGAAAAATATTTTATCGGATCTCGTGCAAAGAAAGAAAAAAAAAAGCGAAATGTACGCATAAAATGAAACTTAAAATATAAACTTTATATGACAAACGACATGAATACGTTGCAACATGGAAGTAAAATGTGTTGCAGAGTAAAAAAAGGACTCTGCCACCAGCCAGCCAGCCAACTATGAAAGTGTATTTCAAAAATACCCCATTTTGCAAAAGTTCACTGAGTGTCATGTCGTTGTTGTTGTTGTTGTTCTTGCCGTTCCTGTCGTAGTTGGGCCAAGTGCAAATAGTATCTGTCTGTCTATCTGGGTGCATGCATATGGCTCAGAGAACATTATGTTCTACAAATAATAAATTTTAAAATGTATGCAAATGTCATAAAATAAAACCGACTTAACCGAAAACGTAACACCGAACAAACTACAGCAACAACACCAACAACAGCAGCAACAACTGCTATTCGAAATAAGTTGCGAGAGCAAGATGAGTTATTGACGTTGCCAGTACGCCACCATACTGTTGCATTTGCTTCTATTGGGCGATACAAGTGATGATGATGGTAGTGGTGGTGGTGGTTGTGATGGTAGTGGCGTTGGTGTTGGTATATTTGTTGTGCTGATGATGGTATTACCACTGCACTTTGCTACTTAATTGTAAAGTTGTTGCATTATTACAACCGGGTCTAAGGTAACCCATCTCTTTATAAACACATAGACATGTACACGCTTCCAAAGCTAACAAAAACGAAAAGCAATTGCAGAACAAAAGTATTAAAGTGTGCGTGTATGTGTGCGTATATATTTTATACAATTTGACTATTTGTTCTATAAATGTTTACAGAGTCTTGTTGCAGCACTTTTCATATGTGGTAGCTGCATGTGGCAGCAGGTCGCGATAAAAAACAATCGTTTAATTTTACTTTTCTTTTTACTATAAAAAGTGTTTCTCTTTTATTTTAAAAGATATGCTCGTCGTACAAACAAACAACTGAGAAATTCCCCAAGTGCTCTTCTATTTTTAATTCTTCTGATAAAAAAACAAACAAACAAATGAACGCACGGCATAAGAAGTTCCCACTATACAAACGAAAGTGCCATGCATTCAATCTATTGTGGCAAGGAAAGTGGGCAACCATAACAAAACAGCCGCCAGGGCACCATTCAAGCAACCCAGTCACCGCATTTATACACGAATTCATAGAATTTGCTTGGTTGGAAATGTTCTAACAATGAAATGTAACGTTGCCATATAAGTTTATTAAAACGGAATAATTTTGGTCAGTAGAAACGACTAGACAGAAAATTTAAATATTATTTTGTCATTAATTTCATATGCAATTTAACTCTTTTACTATTTATGTCGAGTATATCCGTCAGATCGAAATGAAATGAGTATACTCGACTTAAAGAAAAAATCGCATTCGTATTATTCTTCAATGAATCTACTGCAATTTTTCACCATATCTAAGATGGTGTACGGATGCCGGATGTCTCTGGATGGGATAGAGAGACCTTCGATGGTTACCGTCATTTAGATTCTTGAATATGGAAGCATAAAAGGTAGCAACAAAATTGACATAAAATTAGAGCTGCTAAAATAGCAAATTAAAATGAATTCATGTGTGAGATTAGAATTTCCTTGTAGAGGAGTGAACAAATAATCGCACTTCAATCAATCGTAAAAGAAAGATGGGACAATGGACCTACTTGTAGAGAGGCCAGATCCGATATGAATAAATACGAAACACAATTTAGAAACTTCATAGTAGTTATAATGGGAAGCTGGCCTCCGAGTGCACACGCGATCAGACTGGAAGTATCTGTAGAAACTTAGAACCACAGAAAATCTTCTCTGTGATTGGTTGACACTTGTAAACTTTAGATGAAGGATTCTACACCTTTATAGAACTATCAGAATGGCTGAAAGATGCCATCCAGAACATATACGAAGAAATACGAAATATCGGTGCTACAATGGAATTATCTCAGAAATACTGAATATAATTTTTGATAGAACAAAGTTTAATGATTTGTAAATGTTGTTTAATTGTTAGTTTATTAGTGGAAAAATGGAAAAATCTTACTAAACATTTCTGGCATTCCCAAATGTCATGAATCATTTTTACGCTGAAAACATATTCATTGAAAAACTCACAGTACCGGAATCACCCGTTATTATGGAATAAAGCAAGGAATACAGCACAATACTTTCGTACAATGAATTTATTGCAGAGTTCTTGGAAAGAGTAATTTCGTTAGATTAACTATTTCATATTAAGTTTTGTAAAACTATACAGGATCTTTAATCAGATTTCCTTTATTGTAGTACATGGTATGATACATTTCTTTTGAATAATTTTTTTTTTAATTTTGCTTTCGGAATTAAAATCTTACTAGAATGATCCAATAGAACTATAGAAATAAGTAAAAACTGAACCTTAAGATTAGGGTACAGTAAGCCATGGCTAGGTTATAATAGAGCTGTCCGGTCTTCAAATTATTGCAGTACGCAGTTCGAACGCCATGACATATGTTTCAAATATTACATGAATGTTAAATATTGAACTAAAATTATTTATGTCATCACAAGTAAAACTCAAGCTTTCTTTAGTTCTGAAAGTTCTAAGCTATGTGCACAATTAATTCGCTTGCACGACGCTCTCTGCGCATACTTCTATGCTGGGTGCCTAAGTACGCTTGAATACTGCCAGCAAAAAGATACTTCATTGAAACTTTATTATCTTCGAATAAGAAAATTTCAAATAAATACACTAGAAATTAGTAGCTAGTATGTTGGCTTATTAGTGGAGAGCCCGTTCTTCAAACCTCATCTCAAACATCTCGAAAAAAATGAAATATGAAAAAAATATTTCCTTCTACTTCAACTTCTTCTCAGCAGTCTGCTGACAAAAACTATGTAAAGTAAAGAGTAAAGAGAAAACATCGCCTGAAAAATTTCTCAGGTCTGTCGTTTGGAGTAGACGTTAAATTGTATGGATATCATGGATGAAATAAACACACACAGTATTAGTGGTGTGAAAAGCTAGGTTGTAATCCTGACTAATGGGTTGTAATGACCAATTAAGTTAGTATTAAGGAAGTACCCTTAAAGTAGTAACTAACTTCACAATACCTTTAATTTTATATGACTCTATCTAGAAATATCCAGCACTTGTTTCTATGATGACTTCTCATTGTCCAAGAAGTTCACAAAAAGTTGAGGTATGTGGTAGATGTTCAACAACCTCTTTGTTGTACATCTCGTCATAGTACTCCGCCCTAAATGCCTTCAAGTCTTCGACTTTGAAAAAGGCTGTAACGGTAATTTAATCCAATATATTTCTTATGGTCAATGATTTCACGTTGACCCTATTAGTACTAAAGTTATGCGCACCTGACTGACATAAACTTCTCGAAGGGTATATAAAAGACTTATGTGGAGCTTGTTGTAGCTTCTTATTTTGCAGTATCTTGAATGACGCTTCTTATTATGATAGGGTGTGGATTGATTCATTGCGATTTTACAAATCATTTGAAGTCATTATAAAAGTCGCTGTCCAAACCCATATGCAATTCATGAGCACATACATATGTACGTATGCATAACTAGTCATTACAGCACTTTAGCCAGAATTACGACATAGCTTCTCACGCCACTAATGTTGTGTGCGTTAATTTTTATACATGAGTGGCGGGAATTACAGTTGAACGACAAATTTTTTAAAAAACTTTTCATGGTAATTTTATTTACTCGCAGAGTTTTTGCCAGAAATCTGCTGAGAGGAAGTCGCCGAAGAAATATTTTTTCGTATTCCATTTTGTTGAAGATGTCTGACCTTTGGTTCGAACCGTAGCCTTACGTCTAATTAGCCAACATACTACTAGATTACGGCGACTTCGCTTATCCACTTCCTACAGTAATTCAGCAGTAGATCCAAAGTGACACTGGGTCAACAACGACAAACAAAAAAAAAAAAAAAAGAAACAATGTTGTTGAAACTGCCAGCTGGTTTGTTTACCAGCTGTCAAATGAATATTGAATAAGCAGCTGAACTGCGTATATTATAATGTCTGAACACTTAAAATATTGTACTCAATAAAGCGAATATTGACTCAATAAAAGTGCATATCTGAACATAGTATAACGCACTACTTATCTTGTTAAATTATTAGATTAAAAGTATCACTTTGTGTATGGTTGATAGAATTAAGGTGTCTTTATATGCAATTGTAGCGTATTTTTGCAACCCACAACACTACCTTTTGAACTTGTTAACCGAAAGGGAAGTTTATTATTTTCATATTGTTCTTGTCACAGTTATTGTTGTTGGTGTTGTTGTTGGTATTTTTATTGTTATTATTTTCAATTTATAATAAAAACAACTTAAAACAATAATGTCTGACTTAAATTGTTTCTGTACTGTTCAGAGTGGTATTGTTGTTGCTGTTGTGAACTTTTACTCGTTAACTTCGAAAAAAAAAATGAAAAGTAAAAACAAACAAGAGGGAGGGCAAGAGACCATAAAATGCAACGAACCGCATTTAATAATTTGTATTTGTTTTTGGGAATATTTGTATGCAGAAAATAAAAGTGTACAGCAACCAAAACAGTAGAGTATCGAGATACAAAAATGACTATCAGAATGAATGAATGAATGAATGAATGAATTGAAGCAAAAAGCAAAAACTACCTGCATTTACACCACAATGTAACCAGTGATGACAATTGTGACGTTTAAAAAACGCTAAAATCAGCTGCCTTAACCGTTTTCTTGGAGGGAGAAAGAAAATGTTATAATGGTTTGCGAATCAGATGTGTTAGAAGCAACAGTTATACAGAGCGAAAACTTGCGGATAAAGTAGAAAAATTAAATGTAAACAAACATTTATTTTGTGTTAAAAAAGGGAAAATTTTGAATATTTTTTAATTTCTTCAATGAAAACTTTAAAGATTCTTAAATATTTAAATATTAATCGAAATGTGCGTGATTTTCGGTCACAATGAATATAGTTTCTTGTGCAAGAGATAATTAAGAAGCTAAATATTACAAGATCAAAATAAGACGTACTGCTCATAAAAAATTTTTCTTGCTGAAAGTTGCCAATATTTTTTAATTTCTTGAAAGAAAAAGTTAAAAATTGTTATTGCTATTAGTTGTTTTTATTATTTATTAATAGTTTTACACAAAAATTACATTTTTTATTAACTCTCGCCAATATAAAAAACCCACCCCAAAACCTAAAAAACATAAATAAACAAAACAGACAGACAATCAGAAAGGGACAGAAATACTTTTTGGTAATATTTGCTGTCCCTTTCTTAGTATACGGTTAAATGTCAAAAACCCGAGTCGTCACTGTGTACATTGTGATTTACACATTCACTGCTGCTAACACATGGACATACATACATACATGCATGCTGTTACTGCAACATTGTAATCGGTTGGTACTGTGTATGGTTGAATGTAACGAGGAGGAGTGTATTACTGGGAAAAATATATTCTGCATCTGAATGAATATTCTGTTGCATACAATTTGTGTTAAAAACTTTTTGTTTCACATTTCATTTTATGAATTTTGCTCTCTATGTGTGTATGTGTGAGTGTGTGTGTATCTCGTTGTGTTAGTAAAGTCGACAAAGGGCAAAACACTACACAAAAGTATCAAAAAACAAAAGCAAAATCCATACAAAGTTTGAAATACAAAAAGATTCCAAAAAAGAGAACGAACATCAAATGACAAAAATAATGTCAAAATCAGAAAACAAAAAACAAAAGCACATACACACAAATTAAATTAAAATAAAAACAAATAAATACACATTGAATCACAGTCAGCAAGTAAACACCACAACAAATCTTGTTGCGCGGGTGCAATTTTAAAGCATCGCCAACGATAATAACCAAAATCCTATAAAAAAAAAAAAATTCCACAACAAAATTTTTAATGTTTAAGAATAAAACAACAACTCCATCCAAAAAAAAAAAAAAATAATTAAAAAAAAACTGTCAACTGCAAGCGTAAAAAAAATACAAAAAAAACTTGCAGCACTGCATAGTACATGTTGCTGGTGTTTTAAAATTCACAAAAACATCTGTCGTTCTGGGTATTGAAATTGAAAACAAAACGAAACGAAATGAAAAAACGTGAAAAGGCAGCCACTAATCAACCAAATGGCCGTCTGTTTGGGCTAGTCAATATTTTAAGCCACATTTAAAAAAGACTCTCTTTTAAGAGAACACTCTCATTTAAGAGAGAATAAAAAATTCCTCTTTAATTCTTTTGTATTTCATTTGAATTCTTTTCATAGCCAGCCAGCCAGCCTGCATATTTATTTGAATTCTGCATTGAACAATAATTGCCGGCTGAGTAATGAACAATAAAATTAAATTGATTGTAATTATGCTGTCATAAAATTTATTATTACCCTCATATTATATTTATGTACATATGTCTGCCTACATATGTATCGGGTCATTCATTAAGCGGTCCATATATTTAAATTTAAATGATACAAATTGTTTGTTGAGATATTGAAATTGAAGCCTTCATGCGTTCAAATGTCCGCCATGACATTTCCGTGTGGAGCGCTTTCGAAATGTCTAATTTTTTCCGTCTCTTGCGAATAAATCAGGCTTAATTTGACCGAGCAGTCGCCATAGTCTAGTAGGTAGTTTGTTGGCTTATTAGACATGAAGCAGCGGCTTAAAATTCATGTCAGAAATGTCCAACAAAAACGAAATATGAAAAAAATAATTCTTCTTCGGCGACTTCCTCTCAGCAGATTTCTTGCAAAAACTCTGAGTGTTAAAAAAAATTGCCTTGAAAAGTTTCTCAAAAATTTGTTGTTCAGAGTCAACTGTAAGTCCCGCCACTCATATATAAAATTAACACACACAACATAAGTGGTGTGAGAAGCTAGGTCGTAATCTTGAAATGGGTCAAATCGAACGAGTTCGGTGACCACTTCATATCGCCTCCACTTGTAATAACTATTCCCTCAAACCACTCATGCAGATCACCTCATGTAGCGGGGGCTGTGTGGCGCCGTTCTATTGAAACCAAATACCTTTGGTGTTCAGATCACCCAATTCAGTTCTAAGGAAGTTGGTAATCATTTTCTAAGGCATATGGACCGATGCAGCCGCCAGCTTAAAATCCTCATCAAATAAGGACTTTTTCAGAATTTATTGGCCGCTCTGGGATCTCATTTGGATTGATATCATTTTAAATTCGACAATTTTGTTTTTTTAACGTCCGGAAATTGGCCTAATCCTTAAAGATTATTTGTGATTAAAATTATAGTTAATTGCCAACTGCTCCAGAGCCCATTTAGCGAACATACATTTTTCTTAAGCAGACCTCATGTTCATCGAAGCGCGGTGTGGGCCGATCGTTTTCTGAACAAGTGCGCTTAAATTTATCGTCTCTATAGAACGATTATGACGATCGTAAAATGCTTTAATTTGACAGATGTAGCTTAAATAAGATGGCCATTATACATTTCCAAAGTACGAAATCACCTGTTTAAAGACCCAATAGCTAAGATAATTGTAAATTATATGAATTATTTTAATGAATAAAATTTTATTTTAATTTATTGGTTAACAGACATTTTTTTTGTGTTCTAAACCAGCGGCGGTAAACTTTAAAAATTCTTATGTTCCAACGATTAATCATCCTTGGCTCCTACTTACTAAACCTACTCACCCTTTGCCTCTGTATCTGAACTATACAGAGTTACAACATAAATTCGGCCGTATGCTGACTCAGAACTCAACTTTTCATGGCCTGAAATCCACTTCTCAAGGTTATCTAAATCTCGGACAACTGATAGATAGATATTTGCTTTGCTATCCTCAGCAGCTTATTTTGGACATAAGTATGTCCAAATCGGTGCAAGTATTTCTTCAAGCTGCAGTGATCAGTCAAGAACAGGATCATACAGTAATTTGGCTCGCAGAGTTTTCTCTTCAATCAAAGGGTTATATTAGCGATAAAGTGAAGTATTCACCTTCCTTTCAAGCTGATCTACCATTTATCATTACGTAACCATATGCATAGTTGGTCATTACAACCCTTCAATTAGGATTACGACCACTTATGTTGTGTGTGTTATTTTTATACATGAGTGGCGGGACCTACAGTTTAAAGTCAACTTTTTCATGACAATTTTATTTGCCAGAAATTTGCTGTGAGGAAGTCGCCTAAGAAATATGTTTTTATATTTCGTTTTGTTGGAGATGTGTGAGCTGGTGTTTGAACTGAGACTTCATGTCTAATAAGCCAACCCACTACCTACTAGACTACGATGAATACATTTTCGCTTAGAAATCCATCTCTTATTAATTTTTATGTTTAGAAAAAATACCTAAGTGAAAAGATTACGATTTCGTAATGGAATTTCGGTAAGCATTTGCATTATTTTCATATGCTGTAAATGAACGTACGTTCCATTACGTGAGAGTTCAATTAATTCCATCTTTAGGCACTCACACTTTTTTTTAGAAAAAAAAAACTGTTCAATGATTTGTATGTGTGTTTGGGGTAATTATCATGTTGAAATCTCTAATGCTAATGCATTTTGTCATAACCGTGAAACGGACGATTTTATGTAAAGATTTTAAGTTATTACCTAAGAAGCACTCCATACCATAACATGTCCACCTCCTGAAATATTTGGATTTTGGTATTTTATTAGCAGATTATGCCATATAACTTTTGAGATCAGCTTGGCCTGCTTTTCTTTGAACAGTCCATGTACTTATAGCCAAGTTTGAAGAATCTCTATGAAACACGTGCATGTTTTCTATTTGACGTACATTTTGTTCGACCTACTCGATGAATTTTATTTTATGGCCACTGTATACATTAGCTTACAAAATTTTTCACCAATTTATGTGACTCATAGTACTTTTAAAATCTTCTATTATTTTAACGATATTTCTAAAGTTTAACTTGCATTTCTATTTTGTAATATTAAGTGATATTCATAGCATTCAATTCGCCATAATGTAGAAGGTAGAGTGTTGGCTCATTAGACGAAAGCTCATTCATCTCTAATAAAACGAAATATGAAAAAAAAATTTTTCTATCGGTAGCATCCTATCTCAGCAGTCTTCTATTTTTCAGAATCGACGTTAAGCAATGGGTCCCGCCAATCACGGATTAAATTTACACATGCAATATGGGTAGTGTGAGGATGAGCTAGGTTGTAATCCTGACTAAAGTCAGATTTCTTTCAAAAACTCTGAGAGTAAATAAAACTAACATGAAAAAGTTCATCAAAAATCTGTCGTTCGGTATCGTCTTTGATCTATAGGTACCGGCATTCATTTATAAAATTAACACTCACAACATAAGTGGTGTGAGAAGCTAGGTCGTAATCGTGGCTGAAATCTTATAATATATAATAATTGATTAATAAACGTATGTAAGGCAAATTGAAGCAGTGATGCTAAGGTAAAAAAGTGAGAAACTAAAAAGAGGAATTTCAGTTCAATCTTATACAATCAACTTAATTTGGCATAACAAATTATATGCTATTTTAATCATCATAGAAATTCTTGTTAAAAATTTCTTTACAATTGAATTTTTAAAACCCTTACGATTCTATTTCTTTCGTTCATTTCCAATTTTATTCTATATTTACTTAACATTTTTATATTCCAATAATATGAAAAGAAAATTCATTATTTTCCCACCCAATAACATAAAAATCTGTTGTATTGTTGACAAATCTCAGAGCAATAGATTACAATTTCGTTACAATATTTTTTCTGTTATAGAAATAAAAATCCTAAGAGCGTACTTCACTCTCTTTAGCCAAGCATATTAGAAGAGAAATTCTCTTTTAACATCATTGTCTCGCTCTTAGTACACCAACACCAATCAACACTCTGGTATTGTAATAACAACCTGTTTGCATGAGACATGCTCTTATTATTACACCAGAACTCAGAGTATGTGAAAAGAAAAAGAAAGAAAAAAAAAAAAGAATATTGAACGTATAAAAGGACGAAACAGGCAATGAAACAACTTTAGTCCTCATTCAACTCTCGTCTAACGAATACAACCAACAGACGGTTTACGCTTATACGTTGGAATAAAAGAAAATAAGAAAGAAGAAAAAAAACAAAATTTAAAACAACAAAATTGTTGAAAAAGTTGAATATTTTTTTAACTTTAAATGTACGTGCAAATACGTGTATAAATATACAGACATACGATACGATATATATTGTATGTTAACGTATGTATGCATGCATACGGGGGAGGCAATTTTTCTCTGTGTATGAAAAGTTAAAAGTGAGAAAAGTTTACAATAGAAAAGTGCTTATGAAGTTACAGTCTTTTTGGTTTGTTTGTATGTTTTTGTTTTTGTTTTACGTTCACACAAATAAACATCAATAAAATGATTTAGAAAGAGAAAAAAGAATCAAAAAAAGTAATAAAAGGTATAAAAAAAGAAATTAAAAATTAATAAAAAATAAAGAAAGAAAGAAAAGAAAAGAAATTTTTACAAAAGTTGTGTTGTTCATATAGATCTTCTCGGTTTCATTTGAAAAAAAAAGAAACAAAAAATCTGTGAATAAGAAAATAAAAAAAATGTTGACAAATTACGGCCTGCAGGCGGTAATTATGCCTTTAATTACAGTCACTCTCTTAACGTTATGTGGCTTTGCCGGCTTATCGCAAGCCACTGGTGCTATTAACGTAATGAACAGTGTAATGCGCGATACAGCAACGGAAGTGAATACAATAGCAACGCCTGCCACTAGCGCCACCGCCTCTACTTTAAGTGTTACCGGCTTATTGCTGCCAACCTTGTCGTCAACAACCGTTAGGCAAATGATATTACGAAATAGTAACAACAACAACAAGTACAATAGCAAAAGTAACAATTTCATTGAGAACGACAATAGTGCCAGTGATAACGAGGATTCGCTTTCATACAATGAGCCATCATCGGCCGAAATTTTACGTTTTGTTAACGATAACGATGCTAACGACAATGAGTACAATAACGTTGATGAGTTTAGTGTTGCAAACAGTAAGAACCATAATCAAAATAACATTAATAGTGTTGATAACCGTTATGACAATGAAATCATTTCTGTAAAGCCCATAAGTAATTATCAAACAATAAATCACAATTTTAATAACAATAATAACAATAAAAACAATAATAATAACAATATAAACAATAACGATAATAATTATAATAACGATTATATTGAATCGTTAAGTTTACGAGATCAAGTGCGTCTGCTATCGAAACAATTGAATGTTTTAATGAATCGTCGTCGTGAGGATTATGAACTATTGGAGCATAACATACGTAAATCTCTAAGGATTACACAAAATAACAATCAACCGCATAAACAGCAGTCTCAACAATCAATCTCAAATGATTTGGATTTACGCAATGAATTGGAAAAATTGAGGTTGGTTTTCTCTTTTTTTTTTTGTTTTTGTTTTATTTTTTATTTGTGGTATAAATTTGTTTTTGATCCCAGTAACATAATACTTTTTTAATTTGTTTTTATTGTTGTTCTTGATGTTTCACAACAATAGCAGCAAATTTATTGCAAAACAAGGAGAATACCTACATACATATATAAACCTGGGAAATTAATTCTGACAATAGCAGTCAGATTGTATTATAAAAAGGTCTAATGGGCTTTATCGAACGTATTTTCCTGTATACATACATATCTATGTATGGGTCATTTCATAACTAAATAGGTGCCACAATACCCATATTTATTGGCACAGCTATTTGACCAGGATTACGGTCTGGCTCCTTACACCACATACATATGTATGTGGTGTATGTTAATTTTAGCCATGAGTGGCAGAACATACAGGGTAACGTAGACTCGGAACGACAAATTTCAAAAGCTTATCATGGCAGTTTGATTTACACTCAACTCGTTCGACAGGAGAATTTAGAGAGGAGGTCGCTAAAAGGAGTATTTCTTAATATTACTTGCTTTTTTTCGAGGTCTTGGAGATGGGTTTGAACCCGCGAGATCTTGTCACACTAGGCTACGATGACCAAAGGTTAATTATTTATTGCTCCATGAGTTCTAATTTGTCAGCATTTCGAGCGGTATCCCACTGGCTTCTGAAATATTGTGCTCCAGGACAGGAATTTTAAATTGGTTGTCTCCATACATAATATCTTACTTGATTAACTATAATGTTGGTATTTTCATTATTGCAGTCCAATGATACTGCGGCTCACCTATCAGACAAAATAATACAGTCTTTGTGTACATAGTCAACTCTTCAACAGCATCTATCAGCTCTCGCACCAAATTCGGCAAATATGTACAGCTGGAAAAAAGCCTCCTTTCTGTTTGCTCTAGAGACTGCACACATCATACCCCATTCATCCAGAAATAGGCCTAAAATTGCTGCAGACTCTATTCAGCGAACACTCGCTAATGTCTGAATAAATAACAACTAGGCTTATTAGACGTAAGGCCACGGTTCAAACTTCAGGTCAAACATCTCGAACAAAGCGAAACATAAAAATATATTTTTTCGGCCACTTCGTCTCAGCAGATTTCTGGCTAAAACTCTCTGAGAGTTTTATTTTTTTTGCCATGAAATGTAAAACATACAACGTATGCGGTGTGGGAAGCTAGGTCGTAATCCTGACTGAAAGCTTGTAATGACCAATGAAGTAAGTAAGTAAATAATTGAACAGCTGTAGCTTTGCATGGTCGACAAAGTTCGAAAAAAAACTTGTAAGATCCCTGAATTACTCATGAACTCATTTGATGGATTTCAATATGATAACAACAACTATGGCGTGATTCCTAACAAAGCTCTGTATATATCGGGAGAATTGACTTACTGAGGAATAAAATAAGGCATAATAATAAAATGTGCATCGTGCCACACTCTTCCAAATGTTGTCCAGAATTTTTTTTGTATACATTTTTGATACAAATTGAAATACATGAGATGTTGTATTTACACTTCTTTAATCTAAATTTATAGAAATTTTTCCTCTTTTAAAAACATTTTTTTTAACAGATAAATGATCGATTCTGGAATCAATAAAACTAACAAATTTTAATGGTTTCACCCCCATAAGCTTTCAGGATGTACAGTTAAGCAAAAAATTATACATTCATTCACTTTTTTTAATATTGTAAAAAAAATTTAAAAAAAAAAATAAATCATTGTGCAACAGTTTTTAAACTATCAATTTTTAAATTATAAAAATAATTCATACAATATTTGGTGGCACCTCATTGCGGCTTAAATTACTGCCTGTAGACAACGATACATTGGCGTCACCATATTCTCCGGTATGTTGGATTTAATGCCAATGATCATTGTCGTGCTTAAAAATTCACTACTTCTTCAAGCCTAAGCTTTCAGCCGAAAATCAGCCGACCTACCACAGCTATAGTTCCCCAAGCCATCTTTTTTCACCGTGTCTATGGCATTTTTTGAATGAACAAAATTTCAAGTATAACAGTTACATCTACTGTCATCAGTAATTCAAGACAGCTTTAGGAAATTCATAGAAAAACTGATTTTTTACGATTTGGCGTCAGATTGTTGCTTGTTTTCAATACTCGCGATGTTCTCGTTATTTCCAACAATTGTTTGGACAGCAGGGTGGCATAATTTTAGAACTTTTGCTTATTCCTTGTAATCATCATTTTCATTTTCACAGAAAATTGGATTTGTCTGTTTTTTTGATTTTACAAGATTAAAATTTAAAAAACTATGAGGGTTTTTAATTTTATACTCGTTTGGTTTAAATTTAATATTTTAAAGAGTGATTTTTAATGGTTTGAATTTTGAATATTTAAAAAACTAGAGAATATTTGCAATAGTGTATGATTCGATCAATAGAGGCACTACCCAAATGCAAGCATTACACTTTTTAAAATTATTTTATATAGCGTGCTCCGATTTACGTATACTTTCTGCCGCGGTATCTCATCAAGCGTGGCTGGAAAAATATTGAACTGATTCTTTTAAACGTGAAAGGCATTGCTCATTACATTTGCCTTTCAGGTACATGGTATTGCTTGTCGTATGGCATGCAACATCTTCCTATAGAAAACATATGTACGTCAACCAAGTGAAATTTTTTCATTTGACGCAAGATAGAAGTTAGCAACCATTGCATGGTACTTTGACTCATTGACTGTAGGGTCTGATGATCCCGCTGGCCCTTACATCTTACCAAATAGTGTTTCAGGTTGCATTGGCTTCTCTTCACATTAAATTCGTTAATTTTGTTCACTGATGTAACCATAAAAGAAAAAATTAACTTTGTCTTTGAAGATAATTTTTCGATGGAAAAAACATTTCCCACATGGCACGAATTTTGTCAATAAAATTGAATAATTTTCTTACGATTGTTCGTTTGTTAGTCTGTTTAAGGCGAAATAAAAAGCCGAACTTTGACTGTCACATTGTCGCTGTAGTCTAGTAGGTAGTGTGTTGGCTTATTAGACGTGAAACCGCGTTTCAAACCCCAGGTCAGGCAACTCCAATAAAACGAAATATATGAAGAAATATTTCTTCGGCGCCTTCCTCTCAACAGATTTCTGGCAAAAACTCTGTGAGTAAAATAAAATTGCCATGAAAAGTTTCTCAAAAAATCTGTCGCTCTGAGTCGACTTTAAACTATAGGTCCCACCGCTCATGCATAAAATTAATACACACAACATGAGTGGTGTGTAATGACCAATTATATAATTATGTACGTATGGATGAACTTCTTGGAAACGTGAGAGGCTTTGCTCACAAAATTTGCATCCCAATAGCTTAATGGTATTGCGTGGCGTATGGTATGCAACCTCTTTCTGTTGAAATTTTACGTCAACCAAGTGCAAATTGTTTTATTTTATACAAAAGAGGGGTCAACAATCATTGCAAGGTGCTATAATTCATTGACTGTAATGCTGTGATTTTCATCGATTTTGAGAAACTACGGTCTGATGATACCGCTATTTCATACATCCAACCAAATAGTGTTTCTTTCAGGGTGCTTTGAATGCTCTTCACACCAAATTCGGAAATTTTCAAGACCGAAATAAGTTTTGAATATAATTTGTCGATGGAAAACACCATTTCCAACACGGCACGAATTTTGACAAAAAAAAAAAATTGAATGATTTCCTAGCATCGTTTACTTGATAGTCAAAGCTAATATAAAAAACCGAACTAAGAATTTTTGAAATTGTCACAAGTCATGAAGATTTTGTTATTTACTCAAACATATATACATGCGCAATTGGTCATTACAACCCTTCAGTCAGAATGACGACCTAGCTTCTTACACCATTTATATGGGTTAATTTTATACATGAGTAGTGGGATCCACAGTTTAAAGTAGGCTCCGAACGACAGATTTTCATGGTAATTTTTATTTACTCTGAGAGTTTTTGCCAGAAATTTTCTGAGAGGATATCGCCGAAGAAATAGTTTTCATATTTATAAAGACTACAGCGACATTTACAAGGGTAAACTAAGTACCGGACAGTGAGTACCAAAAAAGTCACTTGTTTTTAGGGTTGTCATGGTGTATGTTAAATTTTTTCGCCATTTTTACTATATTTTTCGATAATATTTTCAGAATTGATATAAATATAAATCTTTTCTTTAAAGCATTACAACTTTTCCAAAACGTTAATATTTTACTCTGTATGTTGACTTTTTCCCTTGACTGTATGTATATTTGTTTTGCACAATTTGTTTTATGTTGTTATATAGTATTTAAGTTAAACCCACTGATAAGTATATCTGACCTAAACAAAAAAATAAAAAGGCATTTTTTTCAGTTGTGGTTGTTGTTGTTGTGTTTGTATTGCTGTTGTAATATTCTTTTAACCTATAAAAACTTGTTATTTTATTGACTTTGATGGACGTCTATTTTGAGGATATTGTAAAGACTATTTAATAAAATCAAAATGTATGTTACTGTATGTATGTATGTGAATGTAAGTGAGTGAGTGAATGTGTGTATTTATCTGTGTGCATGTGGGTGTGTGTATGTGTGTGTTTTGTTGTGTATCTGGGCATGACCATACATGTTAAATCATGCATAATTGAATTATTTTTTTTAATATTTTTTTTGCAATTGTATATAACTGTGTATGCATATTACATACATATGTATGCATGTATATATGTACGTATAAACGACAGCTTTTTAGTTTCAAAATTGAAATATCTATTAAAAGAAAATTGTTTGTATATGTACATAGATGGCATGTGTTAGAGAGATATGCATGCATATATATATATTTTTTTATAGAGATTTAAATCAATACATGATTTGCCATAAGCTTTGAATATAAAAAAAGATTTTAAATAAAATAAAATGTTAAGTTTTATCCCCCAATGAAATAAATTGGATTAAAAATTTTGTAATTAAAAAAACCTGACATACATTTAGGAGTTTAACTTAGTATTACATATACATGCAAACTTTGAGTGTCATATATGACTTTAATGGAGATTAAAAATATCAGCAATTGCCTTCAATAAATAAACTTTCGATACAAACATAATAATATTGTTATTATTCTTTTTAGTAACAAAATATTATTAAAAAAGAAACATATTTTTTAACACTTAAAAAATTAAAAAATCAAATCATACTTTTAGGCGTTTTTATTACTTAGCCAGGGATTTTAAGATTTTTTTATTTTATTTTATTTCATGTTTTTAATAAACTTCTAATTGTAATTGCAAATTTATTTTTCCTGTTTCCAAGTCTAATAATCGTTAAAAAATAGTCTCTTTATTTTACATGCTTAAATTGTTTTCATTTGAAAAAATAATTACGGTTTCTATTCATTACTATATCCGTTTCCTTTTTCGTTGCTATTTTTTTTTAATTTTAAATTGTTGGGTTATTGTCAGTTTAGCTTCATTCTGTTTTTATTTTTCCAAGGTATTGCACAATAAAATAAAAAGAGGGAAACTTTATTGTAAAGCTGACAGTATTTAACAACACAATTGTTTAGCAAAGTACAGCAAAAAAATAAGAAGAATAAAATAAAAATTAAAGGGAAAAAATGTTTTTTGTAAAGGTTGAATGTTTTATTTGTCAAAAAGTATTTTCCTTTTTCCATTCAAAATATTTTACCTTTTCTAGTTGAAAACTTTTCAAACACGATTAAACACATAAACCAGCAAATGTTTTCAAATAATTTAAGATGAACTTTGTCAAATAAATAAGGAAGTTGAAGGAAATTTAAAGATGCCCTGGTAGTCGAGGAAGTAGTGTGCTTTTCTCTTAAAGTACAATTTAGAACTGCGAGAAAGCATACTTCTAGGAGTTAAAGGAACGTTATGGATGCCCCGGTAGTCGAGGAATTAGTGTGTTTGTTTCTTAATGTGTTTTTGTACAATTTTAAGAACTGCGACAAAACTTTGTTATATAAATAAGCATACTTCTAGAAGTTTAAGAAAATAGAAAGTAAATAAAATTTATTATTTTTATAAAGGGCCGCTGGTTGTCGAGGAAGTAGTATACTTGTGAGTCGTTTTTTGCACAATTTTAAGAACTCCGATAAATATAAATAAGCACACTTTTAGGATTTAAAGGAAATTTAAGGGATCATGCGTTCGTTTTCTGTTTATCCATTCTTTTACTGCTTGGGTTTCTAAAATTTCTAATAAATTTTAAACAAAATGAATTACGAAAAAGAATATTTCTTCGACGACTTCCTCTCAGCAGATTTCTGATAAAATCTCAGAGAAAAAATAAAATTGCCATCAAAAAGTTTCTCAAAAATCTGTCGGAGTCGCCACACATGTATAAAATGAACACACCGAATTGTTTAGTTTGGTTACTGTTTGCTGGGTATTCTTTTTTTGTATACAATAGGGATTATTATTATTAAAGTTTTGCATACTTTTTTGCGTCTGTAGCAGCGAAAGAAAAATAAAGAGTAATTTTTAGTATTAATATTAATAATTTAAAAACTTGTTTTAAAACACAATATCCATAAAAAGGGTAAAACTCAATAAATAAGATGATAAAAAACCAACAAAAAAAAAATAGAAGAAAAGTAAAAATAAATATATTAAGCATAGCTTAAAGCCAATGTTACTTTATTGTATTAAATTACATTCAAAACTATGCTACAAAATTTGTGAAAATAAAATAAAAATACATTGATAAACAGGATAGGATATACATGCGTTATATATGTATGTAGCATAGCTTAAGGGCTGTTTAACCTTATTGTACTAAAGTGCACTAAATGTATGTTGTAATAATTAAAACACAAAATTTTAAACATGGTTTTAAATTACACAAAGATGATAAAAGAAAATGTTGACACTATTGAAACATATGTACATATATGAGAAATTATATACCAAACCTCAATATTCGAATTTTAATTAAATGAAATAAATGATATGCAGTAATTAATACGCATGTATGTTGGAATAAATATTTTATATTTCTATACTAAATAAAATAGTTTCCATTGTATTGCAGAAGAATGCTACATACTGTAGATAAACGTTACGTGAGAGATTTTTGCAACAAAAAAAAAAATATGATGAGTACTCTTTTTACCATAGCATAATGGCCATATTATGACAAAGGTGGCCTGGTACCCTTTTCCACAATCAGAAATGTTTGCAAATCAGCTCTAAATATCACAGGAGCATGGAAATATTGTAGCTATGTCCATAAATATTTTTGGATTCTGTTTATTTTGAGTCGTCGTAGTCCAAGCCTTCAACCAGGATTACAATATAGCTTCTTATATGTGTATGTTAATTTTATACATAACTGGCGGGTCTTGGCAATTTTACTTACTGTCAGAGTTATTGCCAGAAATCTGCTGAGAGGAAGTCACCAAAGAATTATTTTTAAATATTTCATTTTGTTGGAGACGTTTGACCTGGGGTTTGAACCGTGGCCTCAATTTTAATAAGCTAGCAGACTATCTACTAGACCGCGGTGTCAATAATGCTATCGTTTTCTTCAATGTACTCCAATCTATCATGATGATGCAAGAAAGCTGTGATTTTGCGGCGAATAATAGCGTTAGACTGTTTGGCTTTAACACCAACTTTTCAAGTATAATGCGCTTAGCATGGGAAGCACTTCTCATACCCAAATGACTATATTTCTAGTCTTTGTCAGCCCGAAGTTTATCACGACGGTTACTGACCTCTTAGTATAACCACAAGAATTATCACAAATCCTCCTATATTTGTTGACTGTAAAACGGCCATGGTGTTCCTAAAGTGTGTATACGACCCCTTTAAAATAATCCATGGATGCCTTGTATCAGAAAATAGAGTTACAAGAGTTACGAAGACATGGATAGTAAGAACATAGCTGACGCTCAACAAAAGCTGATACAATAACTAATTTTAACGAAGTCAACTACAAGGATATACGAGTACAAACATTCTCATACAGAGCTTAGCCGTTTGTAAAGCACAGGGACCAGACTTTTGTCTCAAGAATTCATCTAAAGAACCAAATTGTCGCTTAATACAACACTGTCCTCTGGGTCTATGCGCCCAATGGTTGCAAATATTACAACGAAGGGGTTGGAGAATATCTTCTCTGTCATTGTCTGGCACCAGAGAGCCTGACGGCAAAAGCCGTGAATTAAATAAAATACACAAGTTCTTAAAATTGTTCGAATGCGTGGGAAATGTCAGCCAAAAATTGTAGGAAATGGATGTAATAGCACTACAACAGGACCTGATAGGACACAAGTGTTTTCAAACCCAACCTGGAGTACACCCCAAAAATTTATACTATAACATAACTCCTCAATATATGCTTTAATATTTAATATTTGTATTTTATGTAGACTTTTTTAAATACTTTTGCTGCTCATATTCTGTGCTCCAAAAATTAAATATTAATTTTCTGTAATTAATTTCCTTGATTCCCAAATGTATGTTACAATTTTTGGAAAATAATTTTTTAATGTCATTACTTATATAATTAATATTTTGCCAGAATCAACCTTCTTCAAAGGAAATTTGAACCCTTAAAGTATGCTTTCAAAAGCATAAGGAAAACAAATTAAAAAGTTTTTCTTTGAAATATTGATTTTCATTTTCAAAGGAAGGATTCATTGCCTGTAAACAAATTATACATGTCTGAAGCTGTGGCAAAAGATTAGCATGTGGTGGAAAATAAGAATTTCCGTTTTGTTTTTAAGTTTAATGAACTTGGAAAATTTTAAATTTTTAATATTTAGGAAAAAAGAGAAGAATTTATAAATATAAATTATAGCATATTTTCAGGAAAGTTCTTCTACGGTTATGCTTTTATTCTTTGCTAGAGCAAGTTCTACAAATTATTTATCAATTAACTCCTTAAGATATGCTTCAACTTACCATCTTCATATGCATTAACTCATTAGAATATTGTTGGCAAATAAACTATAATTATCTCATATTATAAGGATTCAATACTAATTACACTAAATACATACTTAACATAATAAAAGCAAACATATAAATGTACGTAATACGATATGCAATAAAAATAAGTATGGAATAAAAATAAAAAATAAACCATAGATGATACTCCTTAGCTTATGCTTCAATTTATATGCATGCATCGCATAGCAAATACATATAAAATATTAGATTGCATTTGCTTAAGTACTTGGCTTGTGGTGTTGAAGCATTAAAACCGTATGCTTGTTATACATATATTTTCTACATATAATTTAGATATCAGATATGTATGTATATATGTAAACAATTAAATGTTATGTTTATATATTTGCATATCTTGGGGAGCTAAAGTTTGGTAAATTGCTTATGGTTTGACAAAATTCTTCTTGTTGTATATGTATCTTTATGTGAAATAAATACTTAGAAATGCTTTTTGCAACCACATAAACCAAATACAGATCAATTAGCATTGTATACATGTAGCAAATAGAACAAGATTAGAAAATTATTATTTTAAGCTCCTAAAAGTAGTGAAAACAAATTTTATCTGTCTTCATTAATATTATCCAAGTAGCATTTACCTAAAGACACTAAAGTTCTTTTGGGAAATTTTCTGTGAATCATTAATACGTCTATCTGCTGCTGTGTTCATTTACTTAATAACCCCTTTTACCAAAGTTTTAAGCTCTTAAAAGTATGCTTTGAAAATTATAAGAAATTTTATAAAGAGAACTAGAAGTTATTAAAAACATTAATACGTATAAATTAATAAGAATTACGACAAAAAGTAAAAATAAAGACATAAAAACTAAACTAAACTAAGTATGTATATGAGAATATTAAAACAGTCATAAAAAGAGCCATAAAAATATTTTATTTGTTGAATTCTTTTTAGCGTATATGGCATAATGGTCTATTTTTATTACAATTTATTCATGATGATATGAAATTGAAAGTTCTAGACTAATAAATTAGGATTTTTAATAAAATTCAATATTAAAGCCAATTTAGAGAGCTAGTTAATATAAAATTTATTTTATTTTTGAATAGCAATGAAAAGATAGGTTGTGATCCTAGCTAAAGGGTGCTACTAATCAATTAAGCAAGTTAATCTTTGATCATGTGCTTCTTCACCTATTGTTATGTTAAGGAAAGACCGCTATTTGAGTTCATCTGTCGAATTATTATTCCATTAGATAACTGGAAGTCGCCGTAGTCTAGTAGGTAGTGTGTTGGCTTCTTAGCCGTGAGATCACGGTTCAAACCGAAATACGAAAAAAAAAATTTCTTCGACGACTTCCTCTCAGCAGATTTCTGGCAAAAACTCTGAGAGTAAATAAAATTGCCATGAAAAGTTTGTCAAAAAACTGTCATTCGGAGTCGACTTTAAACTGTAGGTCCCGCTACTCGTGTATAAAATTAACACACACATGAGTGGTGTGAGAAGCTAGGTCGTAATCCTGACTGAGGGGCCAATTATGTTATTACTAGACAACTATTAGGGCACAATTTAGAGAGTGCTTGTGATTATTTTATAATCTCTATTCCTTCTTAAACACAGGGCATTCCAATATGAAATGAGTGATTTATTGTGAAAATAAAACAAAAAATTTTAATGGGAAAGTAAAAAACATTTTCTACGAAGTATTGGCAGTGGCTAACTGCACATTTTTCCCTTTTTCAGACATTTTGACAATTCCAAGCCAATAAAACTGTTCGTCTTTTGAAGCAGACCAACTAATCACCCAATTATCGACTTCCTTGTAGAAATCGAAGTTCTTCTCAGCCCATACCTATCTCATAGATAAAAACAAACGGTATTCGGAAAGAGTCAAGTATGGTGAATACGGCGGGTGGGTTAGAAGCTTCCAGCCTAATGCTTTGATTGTATGCTGAACCTTTTTTGCTTTGTTTGCAAGTGCCTTGTCATGTTGCAAAATTAAATTGCCGTGTCTTGTGGTCCATTCTGATCTTTTCTCGATCAACGCAAGGTAACAATTCGATTCTACACTGGTTTCCTATCGTGGCTTTTGAAACTAAATTTTGCAAGTGGTTTTTGTATTCTCCATTCCATGTCTGTCTTTTAATTAATATGGCATCCATTTTGCATCTCCAGTAACAATTCAGTGCAACCATTTTTCAAACTTTTTGGTATTTTCCAGAGCCGTAGAGGACGTATACTTGTCAATTAAGACAAGTACAGTACCCGGAGGTCGAATTGACCCATTGTTTCACAGACTTTACAGGGTCAGAAATTGTTTGTTGTGCAACATTAAACATTTTTAATTTGTGATTAAAAGTGTCATCCACATCAAATATTGTTTGCAGTTCGGCGTCTTCAAGCTTTTTTGGTGGTCTTTCACGTTCATCATTTCCCATACCAAAATCGTTATCTCCTAACCGTTGAAACCATCTTCGGCATGTTGATTCTGACAGAGCATGATCGCTATATGCCTCGCCAAGCATTCGATACGACTCTCTAGCACTTTTCTTCAGATGCAAACAACAAATTAATACTTTCAGCAAATCTTCATTTTCTGGCACAAAATTCTCCATCTTTAGCACGATGAAAAAATATGATGATATTGTTTGCTCACTGATTGGATGTATACTAATATGTTTGACAGATGTCAACGGCAACACAAGAAGAAAATTAAGACTCGTTTAAAATATGATGATATTGTTTGCTCACTGATTGGATGTATACTAATATGTTTGACAGATGTCAACGGCAACACAAGAAGAAAATTAAGACTCGTTTACAATAAATGTTCTCTATGGAGACATTGATAGCTTGATGCTCATGTCATACCAGATCACTTTGTACATTTGATTATTAATAATTAGTACGATGCCTCAAAGTATAGTGTATAAATAAATATTAAAATTTTTGAAGAGTCATTTTAGGTAAATATTAAATTTCTTAATAACTCAGCAGTAATTTGCCTATAAAAGACATGTAACTTGGTTCCAAAGTTTAATTTAAATTTAATTTTCGTAAGTGATTTTTCGTTCTTATTTTCTACATAAAATATTTATCAATTTGAAGAAACTGAAACAAAACGAAACTTAAATATTAATTAAATCGTAAATAAATTATTTCATTTGAAAACTTAATTTATGGGTACATCTTACGTACTTTAAGAGTGACTACCAAAAGCGAATATTACGATGGCTTGGCGTAAAATTTATTTATAAATTCGTTGACAATAAATTTATTCAGACTTGTGCTTGTTCATAACATGCCAGAAGTTCCGCCAAGACAAAATTCAAATCAATATTTGTA
This sequence comes from Sarcophaga carnaria, assembly GCA_958299815.1. NCBI lineage: Eukaryota > Metazoa > Arthropoda > Insecta > Diptera > Sarcophagidae > Sarcophaga > Sarcophaga carnaria. Next base: position 41,591,787 of record OY283153.1, on the reverse strand, counting down.
CAGTAAAAGAAAAAATAAATTTCATTGCCATACCACCCCCCCCCCCAAACCAAAAAAAAAATTAATTGCTTTAAGATTTCTTTGCTATTTATTCACTTCATATTGAAAATTTCATTTATTTAAATATTTATTTACCAAAGAAAAAGCGAACAATGAAATTAAATTAAATCAATTAAATTTTGTGATTGTAAAACTCAATAAGTTGACTGAAAGTATATTTCAAAAAAGAATACAATGAAAAAACTTTTGTTATTATGCAAATTGGAAATGAGAAAAAATTAAAAATTCATGTTAAAAAATTACATTCTCGTTGAAATATGCGTAACAGTATTTGTTCAGCTTAAATGAAAAAAAAAATCAAATCATTCACTTTTTGATGGCATACATTTAGGGTGACACAGAATATTACAAGCACATTTCAGCGATTTTGCTAAGTAATTATTAGGGGCGGGGGGAGAGTGTTCATACAAATCATCTACTAAAATATAGAGCAGACTGTTCTCCCTCTCTAGGTTTTATAAACCCTCGAAAAGTGGCTCGTTACTAAGACATTTTGGCTTTGGTGGCAACAGTATTTTCATAATGACATACTTGAAGTAATTTAAGCTTTCATTACCAGTAAATTTATAAATACTCAGACACATTAAATATCATTTGAAATGTTATTGTCTTGTTTTCGTAACAAGAAAAATTAAATAAAATAAAACAAAGCAAAACAACACAACTGTTTAAAACCACAGGGCTGTGCAGAAAATAAGAATTTACAAAAAATAAAGAGAAGCATACCCTAAGGAGAATAAAAATATTTTTAAATTGTTTCAACAACAGCTACAAAAACAATCACTTATATTGACAGTATTTACATTTCTTAATTCATTTCTTATTTCAATTTTTATTTGTGGTTCTTTGTTTATTCTTTTCGTTTTTCGTCTTTCGTCTTCTGTTTGTGCACCAGACAAGAAATACAAAGTTTGCGTAATGGGCAACAAATTGATGGCACCATCCTGAGCAACAATAAGGAACGTTTAACCATTGAATGGTTACAGCAATCCATCGGTGAATTGCGTAAACAATTGGTAGAGTTGCAACAAATTGCCAGTAATGCGATGAGAGATGTGACAACACGCACACAAAGCTGGGAAGATTTAGCAACAATACGCAGTGATTTTCAACAACTTAAGCTCGAATTAGCCGCACTCAAAGAACGTCAACAACAAAGTGATGTCTATATACAGGAATTACGTGAGGAGAGCGAACAGCAAGAGCAAGAATTTCAACATTTTATAATACAAAGTAAACAAATCACAACTGACAGACAACAGCAACAGCAGCAGCAACAGCATCAGCATTCGGATAGCAAAGCTTTGGTGGATACAGTCAATTTAAGTAGCAGCTCAAGTGACAATATAGATGAGGATATCAAAGCAGATATAAAAGAGGTAAGATCTTATTGTATGGATTTAAATTGTAGCATGTAGGAAAATGTATTCAATGTCTTCATGGCAGTTTTAAAGCCATAGTATAAAATGTCTTATGAATTTCATGAAATTATAACATTTCTTTAAACATATTAAAAACAAGCTTTAAAATAGGCTTTATATTGCTATATTACATTATGCCTGAAAATAGGCTTTAACGTCAAAATATGAAAAGTATAATAAGCCATTAAATATGCAAATTTAAAAAAGGTTCGTATTACGTTTTATACTAAAGGAATATAAAGCTCCAAAGACCATGACTATTATGATATTAAAACTAATAACCATAATATAATATTTAAATATCGTACATTTATTTTTACTTACGTATTGTATTGTATATGAGCTTTGCTACGGCCCCTCAAAGTATGCTTAACCTAATTATAGGTTTTTATTTAACTCACTTGTGTTAAGCTAAATACAATTATATTTTCAGAATATTTGAAAAATATTCAAATGAAGTTGTATACACAAACATACAAATAAAAAATTATTTGGCATGTATAAAGCACAACATGTGCAGAAATATTATTAAATTAAAACAAATAACATTTATATTTATTGTTTTATAAAAATTGTGTTATTGTTAAGATTAGTTTTTTTCTAAAACCTAAATGTAGGCTTTATGGTAATTTATCACCTAAAAGTATGCTGCAAATAAATTGCATATTTTTTTGTTTTTTTAATCCTTTTTCTTCAAATTAAGAAAACAATTGCATTCAATAGTAAAATTGTGTCATAAAAGGATTTTATTAAAACAAAAGTTTCTCTTGTCGCATGTGCCTATTTGTAGTCTTTAAATATTTTTTAAAGACAATTTAGCTGGCCTATTTTTATTGCAGCATTTCTTAGCATATTAAAACAGAATCTTTTCCTATTAATTTTTTTTAAATGCATTGTTTTTCAACATTTGTGTTCAACAAGCCTGAATATATTCTCAAATGGGTAACGAGAGCAATATTTTTATCTCCCAAGAGTATGCAATTTTCGCAGATAAAAAATTACTTTCATTTTAAATTTCAAAATTTTAATTCTAAAAATAAACTTACTTTGAACTTGTATAGGGTGTTTTTTTTTTCAAGAGCTTAAGAGCTTAAAATGTTAAAACATGACAAGAATATTGTTGAAATGAATATTTTGTTATAATTTGATAAACAATGTCATGGCATCTAATTTTTTTTGGGCATATTTTCGACGCAGCTACAAGTTATATGGTCTATTCGATCAGTCCAAGTTTTGATTACTTTTTTCAATAAATGTTGGCATCATTTGTGGCTTGACTTAAAATAGCGCTATAAAGAGTAATCCATTGAATTTAAATCGTTTTTTAATGACTTGTATGACAAATTGCTTTTCTTGTTGGAACAAAAAATCGTTGCTCACTTGCTTAATTTTTGAATACAAAAAGTCAGTCAGCATGGTTCAATAGCGCCTCCCAAACATCGTAACAGCAGCTCCGCATTTATTTCGAAGACTTTAATGATTGTAATACGGATGCGTCTTCGTAGTCTAGTTTATAGTATGTTGGCTTATTAGATGTTGGGCCACGGTTCAAACTTCAGGTCCGATAACTCCAACAACACAAAATATGGAAAAAATATTTCTTCGCCGACTGCCCCTCAGCACTCATGAAAAGTTTCTCAAAAAATCTGTCTTTCGGAGTTGACTTTAAACTGTAGATCCCGCCATGTATAAAATGTACGCATACAACAGAAGTGATGTGAGAAGCTACACCGTAATCCTGACTGAAGGGTTGTAATGACCAATTATTTATGTACATATGTATGGTTCGATAGCGCTCCCCAAACACCATAATGGTAGCTCCTACTTTATTTCGAAAAATATAAGAACCAATTTTATGGACGGAGTAGTGATTCGTTAACGGATTGAGGATTGTTTTCGCTCCAAATACAGGATTTTTTCTTTCCACTTATCTTATGCAAAATGATCATCTATGGCTAGTTTCAAAAGAGTCCAATTAGCAAAAATACGATGCCAGCGTCGCTCGTTTGACTTGAAATTTTGTAGGAGATTTTAAGCCAATATCTTTACATAACATTTTTACACAACAAGGCATCTTTTTAAAGGGGCAATAGCATACTATTTCATAGCGACTACTTGCTAATGGATTATGACGACCGTTAAATAATGATCTTAGAGAAGGGATTTTCAAAAGTAAAGAGTGTTCGAAGGAAACGTGAAAACATTTAATCAGGAAAAAATATTTAAATACACATTAAACGATGGAAAAAGGAAACCCTGAGATATAAATGCTATCTCAGTACAACTATTTCAGGAAATATCTATTTTGTATGGAAGAAAGGGGAATCCAGGTTATTTATATGGAGTCGGGGATTTTGACGATGCTGAACACACATACTTTTAATGTAAACGATAGGGCAAGAGAGAAATGATTGAAATTGGAAAATGATATTGCTTCTCCAACACTTCAAACTATGATGGACAGATAACCCGCTAGAAAGCAAGACACTGGTGATTTTGTCTAAAACACTTTGAGACTCTCTCTGAAATAAGGCATATGCGGTCCAAAGTATACAAATTTGAAGGAGAGATTAGGTTTTAAATGAAATCGCCGACATGCGATGATACGAAGAGATTTTCAGTTTCATGTCATCAAAAATATACAACGAAACATAAATTATCAGAAGATTTTAAAATTTATTTAATTTTCATAAGCAACTACATGTCCATGAATCGGATGTTTGGAAAACAATTATTTGTTTAACTAAAGCACTGTCCTGGGAAAGCGCAATAGAACTGTGAAACACAAGCCGCTTCACTCAATCAATAGAGTTATATGCCCCACTATTATTAATAAATAACTTCACCCTGTCCTGTACATGCCTAATATGCTATTTTCGGTTTGATATATGTAAGTGGTGTAAATAATATGGAGATCAGATGAAATGAAATATTTCTAGTACTGTCTTAAGAAGCCAAGGCCCTTGAAGAATATGCTGTCTTCAGCAGACGTATCATAGAATTTTCATCATTCATTTTCAACATTTAGAGGTTTTGCGTTCACAATATTTACAACAAGGTACAGTCTGTTGATTTATTAGACGTGAGATCACGGTTCAAATCCCAGGTCAGACGTCTTCAATAAAGATGAAATATGAAAGAATATTTCTTCGGCGACTGTTTCTCTGCAGATTTCTGGCAAAAACTCTGAGAATAAATAAAATTGTCATGAAAAGTTTCTCAAAAATCTGACGTTCCAAGTCAACTTTAAACTGTAGGTCACGTAACTTATGGATGAAATTAACACACACGACATAAGTGGTGTGAAAAGCTAGGTCGTAATTCTGATTAAAGAGTTGTAATGAACAATTACCAGCATAAGAACAAACACCAGCATAAAAAAATTGATAAACAAGTAAACAAAAATACAACAACAAACACTATACGAATAAATGTAAACAAAATACACAAACAACAATACTGAACCAACTATGGTTACATTTATAGAGATCTCAAGAAGGCGAAGCTATGAACATTCGCCTTCAAGAACATTCATCAGACTGTTTACGTTGCCATATAAAAGTTAATGTAAAGCAGGCAACGGATTTAGTAAATGTTCAGTCAGTCCTGTGAGAAGACGCGGTGCGTTTGAAGAGAGTAATCGTGGTTTGAAGATTTCCGTTACAAAGATCTGTCAAATAATTGGCTAGTAATTGTTATTGCGTATGCAAAGGGTGTAAACAGAGGAATGACAAACAAAGCAATTGTTGTTGTTTACATCAAGTTGTGAACAGTGGCAGACGGAATTATGGGAATAATAAAGAATTTTAATTAAAACGAAACATAGATTTATTTATATTTTATTTGCAACCTACGAGCTTATATTTTAAACGTCTTTAAAGGGTAAGAACGTAACAATGTTATTAATGGTGCGTTTATGAATTAGTAACAAAGGGTGAAGCCGGTACACACAACCTCATTCGGATATTACTTATGGGACGAACACGACTGATTGCTTCATTTGAAGTTTTCAATTTCTTTTAATTTCCGAAGCGAAATAGAACATTGTGGTAAGCCTTAATCTAACAGTAACTCATGCTACTCTCTTACCCATTGCAGGAAATCTAGTCGAATGGTATCTTAGAAGTAGGGTGGCACTAAATACTTACATATTTCTTTATATCTATACAAGAAAATTAAAAAAAAGAACAACAACAACACAAAAGAGCAGTTGCTTCTATTGTCGAATAATTTGAGTTTGTAGTTCTTTAACTTTCATCAGCCGTGTGTCTTAAGTAGGACATAACAACAAAGTTACTGTAGCTAACAGATGGTTCATGACATTTGGTAACATATTGTGAATGCCTTCAACTTAAAGCTCAAACATACATACATACACACAAATTTTGTACATTTTGATTTTCAAAATAATATTCCAGTGAACTCTGACTGTTAGGGGTGATTGGAGTGTATATGTATATGTATAGATACTGTACTACAACAATAACAACAAAAATAAAATATCTACTTCATGACACGTTTACAAGCATGAAATATTAGCTTGTCACATTTATAAATAGTATAAATTTTATTAAACTGGCTGTCATATAAACACATACTACCCGGGCTTATGAATTTACCAAACTTTTTCTACCAATTCTTAAAAAACATCAAAATAGATTTCTATTTCGAGGGAGTGAGGAAGGGGGGGAGGGTGCAAACGGATGTGAAACTAAGTTAATATAATAAAAAATATTGGCTTTAAATAAAATATTAGGGTGGAATAAATGTTTGTATATGAAAATAAAAATATTTTTTTTTTATTTTACCACCCCTTCTCACCCCAGGGCCATGTTTTTTGGATTTGATTTGCTTATGCTCGACTGTTATTTCATAACACAAGATACACGTAAAATCCAAATGTTTCCATAACTTGTTTTCCATTGGCATTCACAGTATTTTTTATTTTTATTTTTGCTTTCAGTTGCTCGTTACGTTTTCAATAAAGTTCTTAACATATATTTTTCAATCGAATTTTTGTTGCATACTTTTTGAATGGATAGAAAAAGAGGAAGAACGAAAAATTAAGTTACATTTGCAAAGAGTGTAAGAATGTTTGTGTCATACAATTGCTTAATGAAAATATGAGTTTTCCTCTGAAATCATTCTTTGTGTGAATGCAAGCACATAACAAGATTTATAATAAACAAGCAAATAAAGAACTTTATTTTTGTAACATTGCATACTTTTAGGATTAAAAAAACAAGAACTCTGTTCATCATTTGACTGACTAGTTTAATACAAAATCATATAGAAAATATTTTATTGCAAAATATTTCTTTAAATCAATTCCTTACTATCATTCTACAAAGCTTTTCTTTTTTGGAATGAATAATTGCAATGTTTATTTATTATTGTAGCATACTTTTAGTCGTCATTGATATGTTAAATATGTTAGCACATAAAGAGGTACACATCTGTCGGTTTGTGCAAAATACAAAGCGAAACATATTTTAAAATAATCTTAGAAATGAAAACTGAATTGGAATCTCATTTCATAGATGTTTGCACAATAAAAGGATTTTTAAGATTCCTTTTGTAAAACATAATTTTCAATTTAGATTTAAAATATTAAACTTTATGAATAGAGAAAAGTTTTATATTCAATTCATTTCAAATAGCACTTGTGTGGGCAAGTGTTTTTGTATTTGAAATTATTCTGAGCATTATTATCGTGACCAGAAAAAAAAACTTTCAAATCAAGTCATTTGGAAAAAAGGAATATGAAGTAGACAAGTATTATTGATTTGATTAAATTGTTCCATAAGCCCACATTAAATCTTAAACATTAGGACCAATACAGTGGTACATATGTTATTCTTCAATGATAGGACCTTGAGTATATCATGAAGCCTACTGGATTCTGGAAGAAGCTCTCACCACTTGTCCCAAATAAAGTGTCCAGTATTTAAACATAAGTTGAGTTTTACACGGACATACAGGATCGGATATGAATTTTAAAACATTTTGATACAAACAATACAATACAATCCGCCGTGATTTCAAATGTTTTGTTTGTAACTGTAAGAGATGAGATGGTAAAAACCCCATCCACCCACCACATCACTTGTTAATTCCGTAGTTTACTAACTGTTGGCATGCAGGTAGACCGAGTTCATGGTAGGGTATGGCATAAAGAAACATGAAAAGAATTAATTTTGTTGACCAACCTACAAGTACGTCACCTCTAACTATGGGAGTCCTAAATTCTAGATGTTTTGTGCATGAAAATTCAATGCGATGTGTGCAGTCCCAAGAAGCGTCCAAAAAATCCATCTGATCTCCTCACTACTTACTTAGTGAATTGATCATTACAAGCCTTTAGTACATTCTCACATCATTCATCTTCTGTGTTCTAATTTTCTGTAAGAGTGATGGGACCTGTAGTTTAAGGTCGACGATGATTTTTGAGAAACTTTTCATGGCAATTTTTATTTACTCTTGTGAGAAGAATGCTGATAGGATCTCGCCAAAGAAATATTTTGTTTCATATTTTGTTTTGCGTCTAACAAGCTAGCACACTAGAGAACATCGATAACTTACTTCACTTATATCCGCCCAGAAGGGAATACAACGCTCATGCATTGAACACACTCTATTGAATTATTGGACCACCTTCGCATCTGTAACTAAAGTTGGTATTAATATTGGGGAGTCAAAAGCTCTGTGTGTTGTCAGTATAAATATTTTTTTGGAGTAACTTTTAATGGCAAATTATATTTACCTTCAGAATTTTTGTCAGAAGACTGATGAGATGAAGTCGTCGAAGAAGTATTTTGTTTCATATTTCGTTTTGTTTGTGATATCTAAGCTGGGATTAGAACCATGAGCTCGTGTCTAATAGGACAACAAACTATCTATTAGACTATACATCAAAATGGGAATACAACTCACATGCATTGTACCACCTCTGTTGACTTATTGAAGCACTGTCGCAATGTAACTTATGTTGCATCACTTTTCTATCATTACTACAATAGATAGTACACAAACGAAAATCAGGAACTTGTTCCCGAAAACTACATGCTTTTACGCAAGTTGTATCTGTCTTTCTCGTAGTGTAAATCCATTCGTGAACGATTGGCCAGTGGAATGCGCTATGCATACATACATACATAATTGGAATTTACAACCCTTTAGTCAGGATTACGACCTAGTTTCTCACACCACTTATGTTGTGTGTGTTAATTTTATACATGAGTGGTGGGACCTACAGTTTAAAGTCGACTCCGAACGACAGATTTTTGAGAAACTTTTCATGGCAATTTTATTTACTCTCCGGGTTTTTGCCAGAAATCTGCTGAGAGGAAGTCGCCGAAGATATATTTTCTCATATTTCGTTTTGATGTCTGACCTGTGGTTTGAACCGTGGCCTTACGTCTAATAAGCCAACACACTACCTATAAGACGATAGCCGTTATCAGCTGGCAAAATTCGTCCTGGTGCATAGCATACACTAACTCTAGAATTCTTATTTTAAAATATTTTACATGCTGATTCGTAACTATTTGGATCTCTTTGGTTGAATATTCTTCATTGTAATTGTAATATTAAATTCTAAAGAATTCTATTGAATTCCATTCAAACAAATAATACGACTTGAAAAAAAGAACTTGATTTCACTTTTATTTTCGTATGTATTTCATAAACATTTATTTTAATAGAAAGAAGAAAATAAATAAAAATTCAATAATTTTTTGCATTATTTCCTACCCCAAAAAAAGTGATATATTGGGAATATTTTTTTTTTAATTTGTTTTTTAATTAAAAATTGTGTTCATCAAAGGCCTGTTGTGTTGTTGTCGTTTCTCTAGAACTATAATCAATGTTAATAACAATTTCTTTTTTTGTTGTTGTCGTTTTTTTCTGTAATTATTGAACATTTTTGTGTGACTTGTTTGACCTGCATTGAATTTATTTTTAATTTTTTTTTGACATCAAATAACAATTATTAAATTTGACCACAATATAAAGCAACATGTCACAAACATGTCAGAAATTCTAAAGTTAACTTAAACTTGTATATTTGTGTTGTTTTCTCCTGTTTACATTTAGAGTAGAGTAAGTAAAATGGGTTCTAAGCTGAAATGTTGGCATTCTTATAAGATAAACGTAATATGTGATTGAAAGAGAAATATAAGGCCTAAATCTTTAGGCCTGAAACATTGCAGATCTCAACTATTTATTTTTATTCTATTTCTCGTTAATATACAAAATAAATTATGAACTCAGAACTTTAATTACATTAATATTTTTTAATAATTATCATTTCATTAATTTATAGTTCCACAAATATTTATTTATTTATTTATTAATTACAATACAATTACAAATTATATTTTGATTATATACGAGCGGAGTAACTTGACCATATGCTCGGTGTGGTGTCACAGACCAGAGTCTCTGGTGGGAATCGAACCAACGACACTCATGCTAATAGTCTAGCACAATACGCACTAAACTACCACTACTGTTTTCCTTTTCAATTCGATTTAAGAAATTGAATTTCAAATTCAAAAGCATTTTGGGAGTTTTTAGTCAATTTTAATTTTTGTAGAATAATACAACGATTATATAGGGTTTCAGATGATAAATACAACAAACATTTTGTTTAAGTAACTGAATTTGTCAACTGAGGATGCCAAACTGTATGAACATTTCCGTACAATAACGTTTTGAAAGTAGTCATCAGTCAAGGTTAATGCTTCTAAATTTTGAAAATTTACAAAAAAAAAATAAATCTCTTTGCGACGTTAATAGAACACTTGTTTTATTTTATTATCACTATAATCCCTGTAGTCTAGTAGGTTGTGTGTTGGGTTATTAGACCAGGGTTCAAACCCCAGGTCAGGCAGCAAAACGAAAAATAAACAAATATTTCTTCGGCGACTTCCTCTCAGCAGTATTGTGGCAAACACTAAGAGGTAATAAAATTGCCTTGAAATTTCTCAAAACCCTGTCGTTTGGAGTCGATTTTAAACTGTAGATCCTGCAGCTCATGTATAAAATTAACAAACACAACATAAGTGGTATAAGAAACTAGGTTGTAATCCTGGCTAAAAGGTTGTAAAGAACATTTATGTTATGCTGTGTATAATCGGTCTAGTGATCAGCAAGCAATTTGTTCAGTTATTGATCGTTTTCGCAATAATTTTACTCTTCTCGATTAAAAATCCCAACACAAAAAAAATAGATTGCTGCTGTGCCACGAAGCTTAAAGAATACGCCGAAATGTCGAAAATTTTGTAAAAAATCTTTCATGGTATCTTTCATTGTGTGCTTCAGATAGGCAGTCGATTATGAGAATTTTTATCAAACGATTGCGTTTTTAATGTTGAAACTCATCGGCTTAAATGATATCTTCAATAACCAAAATTTGCCTTTTGCCATGAATACAATCCCCAGGCAATAACTGAATCACAGGCTGCTGGTATCATCTTTCGAAATGAACAATAAACTGCCGTTATCGTTAATGCCGAGCGCGGAACGAATTTTTATTTCAGAAATTAATCAGATAATCAGCAAATGCTTCACCTTAGTTCTTATTATTAAAACAATTTTCTTCAACATACCACTACGAATAGCCAGCTAAGTTATTCAAAACATACTCCTTTGAACACGATTATTTATTCCACTGTAACCTTAGGAGCTGCCGTGGCCTTGTAGGCAGATGAGGGCTCATGGTTCAAAGTCCAACTCAGACACAAGTTGCACGAAATTATAAAAAATATATCTTTCGATGGCCTTTTCCCAGCAGTCTCCCAGCAAAAACAATGAGAGTAAATAAAATAGCCATGAAATGTTCTGAAAAATCTGTCGTTCGGCGTCGACATTTAGCTGTAGGTCCAGCCACTCCTGTATAAAATTAACACAAACAACACGGTTGGTGTGAGAAGATAGATCGTTCAACTGACTAAAGGGTTGTAGCAACCAATTAAGAAAGGAAGTTCATGTTCAAAAATAACCAAGTTTAACTTTCGTACAATAAAGTTGACTCTACACAAACAGTAAATGTTCTAAACTTAGTTCGTCTGAATAATTGTGAGTTTCTCCATACTTTTTTAGTCTTTTATTTACGTTTATATTTGTGGCGTAATCTGTTGTCACCGTCTAGGTACCAGAAGCTATTCTAGCATGATATTATTGGTGCCAACGTTGCCAATCTTCATGGCTTTGGTTGTCTTGATATTTATCTCAAGCTTAACATTGCAAGTTCGTCGTTCCAAGTACAGTTTTTGGCGATTTTGTGCGAGTGCAGACAAATATCATCCGTATAATCCAATCCTCAAGTTGGCGTGAGAGACTCTATAAAATCCCCTTCGCTTTACATAGACTCCACTCATGATGTCGTGCAACGATGGTAAATAACTAAGGCAATAGAGGCCTTGTATGTTTGGCACCAGCCTTATAATTTACTTCGCGGTTAAGTCGTTCGAAAATAAAACTTTGCTTTAGATTTATTGGCGGAACACCTTCCTTTCATACCCAAGCTATGTCATAACTTGAGGCAACCCGAACTTATTTTATTACCAGAAAAATTTATGAAACATACATATGAAATGTTTACTGGGTTACCAGCCAACATGTTAAAAAGCTGTCAAAGTAGTGTTTGCAAAAATAAATTAAGTTTCGCATACAAACAGGAGAAACAAAATAAAAAAAAATTAAAACTGAAACCAAAACAGATGTTTAATAAAGTGGCTTGACCAAAAGATAAATTGGTAACACTGCTGAAAATACAGTCCAAAGCGTACTCATACATAAGCTTTTATCATAATTTATTGCCAATAACTGAGAAAAAGGGGAGCCGTTCTACAAGAAAGAGGTCAGCTGTTAAAAATTAAAAAACAAAACTGTTTTGGTTTTTAGTTTCTCACGTTAAAGTGGAGACCAAAGCGAAATTAAAAAACCAGTTTCACTGGAGATGAGAACGAGAAGAAGAAAAACCTAAAAAGGGGAGCTGCCAATAAAGGATTAATTTCATTACTAGCAGGCCGTTAAGCAGCCGCTTGAAAGGAGTTGGTTTTAATAAAAAAAAATTGTTTGCAAATAATTTTCATTTCGTAAAATTAATGAATATCATTGGCGTTAATGAGTTTTTTTAATAAAACCCTAGAGTATGACAATATTCCATTACATAGACGGAATTAAATAATGCGTGAACGTCATATTTGCCATGCATACATACGTACATATTTATGATGGACGATGGCTTTAAGCCATAAAAAAAACTCATTTTGTTTTATTGTTATTAATTAAAACGAAAAAAAAGTAATTTAAAGTAAAAATAATACGATTTTATAAATTTAATAATTATTACATGAATACATTGAAAATTTCATGATTGAAATTTGTAGCATACATTCAGGTTGTTCTATGTAAAATTAAAAATTTTTTTTTGCAATAAATTAAAACCAATTCCCAAGGCTTTTGTTTTCTTAAGCATAAACCTTTTCTAACTTTAACAAAAAACAAAAAAGAAGAAAGATAAAAACATAAAAGTAAAGTAAAATACCAGTTTATTGCTTGCCTCTATCCCCTGAAAGTATACCATATTATTTTTGTGTAAATTATTAAAAATGATAACCCACATACAAAATATCGATCCCATTAGGAAAGCTTTTAATAGTTTTGAAAACATTTTTAAACGAGTTTATCACCTTTGCTGTCATTTCAGGCTATAAATTTTTAAAATAATGTCGTACGGTTTTGCATTAAAGGATTAAAACAGTATATTGTAGTGGTGTGTGAGACAAAATTAAATGTGCCACCTAGTATTCGTTATGAAATGAGGCTTAAAAAAGTTAATTTAATAACTACTGCTGCAGATATTTTATTATTTTCATTTAGAAGGTGTTTAAAAGTGTTGTAGACGGTACTTATGCGGTAATTTAAATAAAGTTGAACCGCCTTAAATTATGCGTTTTATGCATCATGGTTAATATTAAGCCTTAAAATATGCTTTTAAATTTAATTAAGTAAACAGAACACTCGAAAGATTTCCAAACAACTTAAAAGTTTATAACTTTGTAAAGGACTTAAAGTTTAGTATTGTTGGCAGTACGTTAGGCACGTAAAATTAATAATTTATACTAAGTACACATAATAGGTATATATAGATGGTGTCAAATGGCGCTAAGTAGTGCTAAATTTACTGAACAATTACTTTGACATTTTGAAGGAGGAAGGTGCATTGGGCACCATGGTGCATCAGAAGAAGTAAGGTCTCGTTCAAAAAAAAAAAAAAAATTGATTTGATGCCCCTAATCTTTTCAATCTTGTTTTCAAAACGAAATTAATTCTTGTTCTTCTCCAAAAACCATTACCTTTCATCATTTCTGTAGCTTTTTATAGCCAAGATATTTAAACTCCTTAATGCCATGAATTTTAATATTTTTATTGGGAACTTATGGTCAGTGGTATTGTGCTAATTTTTTTTTGCCGGAACGCGTATATATAATTATATAGAAAGGGCCGATTCTGAGTAGGCGGCCGCTCTGTGCGGTCTTATGTCCCAAATTTAACGACGGGGGGACGGAGATTTCCCCTCGGGTTCGGTTCAAACCCTTGTTTATAGAAATACATATAAAAATTCATCAAAAATTAGAAAAAAATCAGCAATTCTTTTTAATTTTTATTTTTCAAAACATCAGCCAATTCTAGTTATAAGAAATCGTCTTTAGTTCCGGAACGCTTTCCTGTCCAATAATGCAGTACCGGAACGACGTTCCGGAGCGTTGCAGCTCGACAACACCACTGCTTATGGTAGGTCCTTTTTAAACGCCTCCTACTTTTTAAAGTGAAATAAAGTCGCTATGAGAAGTCCCTGCGGTCTAGTATGTAGTGGGTTGGCTTATTAGACCTGAGGCCACAGTTCAAACCCCAGGTCAAACATCTCCATTATTTAAGGCAAATTGTAGTCACTCTAGTCTAGTAGCTATTGGGTTGGCTTATTAGGCAGGGGCCATGGTTCAAGTCCCAGACATCTCCGGCAAAACGAAATGTGGAAAAATATTTTTTCGGCGTCTGTCCCTCAACAGATTTCTGGCAAAAACTCAAAAACTCTCAAAAATCTGTCGATCGGAGTTGACTTTAAACTGTAGGTCACCCGCCCCTCATGTACAAAATTAATACACACAACATAAGTGGAGAACAGAAGGTAGATTGTAACCGTGACTGAAGGATTGCAATGACAAGTTATGCATGCGAGTATGTAAGTGTGTGTGAGACATCATGTGTGAGTTGCCATTTTGCTTGTAACGCAATTCGCATCGGATTTGCCCGTTTTTCCATGACACAGGCGTATAAATCGGGCTAAAATTAAAACGATGGTATGGACTATAAAGACTTAGTGGACCGTAGTGATCTGTAGCTTATGAACATTTACCTGTGACGTAAGAAAACATTACAAGAAACTCTAATAGGATGATATCGCATGATCTCCGTGGCCAGTTCAAATCGCCTCCACATGACAGGATCGTGGTATCCAAATCATCCATTTCAAGCCAAAAAAAAGTTGGTAATCATTGATGTCTGGTCTACGCCTTTGTCAGTGGTTGCATGGCAAACGTCCTTCTCAAAGATATAAGAGCCGATGTAGCCGCCAGCGACAAACCTAGACGAAACAGTGACTTTATCGGGATACATTGGTTGCTCTTTGATCTCATGTGGATTTCTATAGTTTGAAAGTGAACAATGATTTCTTTGTTCACGTAAATATTCATCCAGAAAAGAGGTCCCATCTCTGAAGATAATTTTTAAAACAGCAAACACACGTTGTTGTCTATGGTTGTCCACGGTGATTTTCTAAACGGGGCTAAATAAATGACAACTTATTTGGCTGACAAATGACTAATTTTGGCAGTCGCCGTGGTCAAGTAGGTTGTGTGTTGGCTTATTGGACGTGAGGCCTCGGTTTAAAACCCAGGTCTGGCATCTCCAACTGAACGAAATATGAAAAAATATTTCTTCGGCGACTCCCTCTCAGCAGATTTCTGACAAAAGCTATGAGAGTAAATAAAATTGCGGTGAAAAGTTCCTCAAAAATTTGTCGTTCAGAGTCAACTTTAAACTGTAGGTCCCACCACTCATGTATAAAAATTAACGAACTCAACATAAGTGGTGTGAGAAACTAGGACGTAATCCTGACTAAAGAGTTGTAATGAACAATTATGTATGTAATTTGGCAGACATAGCCTTAGATGAAGGCGCTGTTGGGAGAACCTTTATAAGTATAATCACAGAGTTATGTTTCCAAGTTGACTACACGCTATGCCAGGTCTAATGAAAGTAGAACCGTTTATTGAACTCAACAGGGCACAATTGATAAGAGCAGTAGAATTCACTTACTATTCCGATGAGATCTTACATTTTATATCTAATCATGAAACTTTATTCATAATTTATGTTCATAATAATATTTTTGAAACTCATTTCCACTGTAACTTCGGCCATATTTTTTAGAAAGTTATCAACTAAAATAACTTATATGGTAGGTACATCATCGAAGAAATGTTTCCTTTATTTTTAACTGACATTTTGTCATTATTGATTAGTTGGCATACTTAAAGGGCTTGAGTTCCACAAAATATTTCCTTTTTTTTCTTCTTAACCATTGTTAGTATATTTTTAAAAATGAAAAAAAGAAAACTGGAAGAACTATAAGTTTAGACCCAAAATTCTTGACACATTCAACATACTTAAAATAAATACCGGTCAGGATAAAAGGGTTCATAAAAAATGCAACACATATTTAAATACAATAATAATGTTAACCTTTTTGCTCTTATGCTAACAATAGAAAGAGTTTTACGGCTAAACACGGTTAAAACATATTTTAAGGCTTCCGATTTAATCTGTGTGATAACAATTTAAAGCATATGCTGTTTTGTGTAGGAAAAATAAAATAATGTTTTGCATACTTTTAGGCATCCTCTATAATGTTTACAAATATTTGATACACAATATTTTTATGTAACATTTATAGCCATAAAACAGCATTTATTGGTAATAAATTCTAGTGAATAGAAAAGAGCAAACGAGCCATTAACAAAACTTTTATAACATATCCTCTGTGCTTGTTTAGTTGTATTGTTGCTGTTTTTGTTTTTTTTTTGTGATTTTGTTGAATGGAGCATAACTTAAGGAGCAGTTTTATTAAATATGTTTTATATTTAAGAGTTTCTATGTGCCTATGTAATCTCTGGAGATTAATAATTTATTTATTTTCTGTTTTGGTGTTGTTGTTTTCTGAGTATTTTGTTAAGCAATGCTGATAATGTTTTGGAAATGAATACTTTAATGAACAGATTATATAAGAAATCTTTTATTAAATATACGCCAAAGGCTAATTATTTAATACGTAAAGTTTGTTGGCTTTTTGGAATTAATTTCGTAAATTGCTTTTGCAAAAGATTAACCAACATTATCAGTTTCAATGGCCAAGAAATGAGTTAATGGTAGTTTCAACTTTCTTAGAATAGAATAAAGCCATGTGTTAAGTTTAAATAAATAATCATTAAATATTTATAAATAAATAAAAAATAATAAGTTTTTACTTGATTTACGTTTAACTTGAAACACTTTATGGAACATGGAAATTCCATTTGTTTTATTTGTTTCAATAAATTTACCCTTTCTGGTGTCTACTTTAAGGCAAAAACCTTTTTTAAAACTTAAATTATGTTTCTTTGGTTCTGGTGTAAATTGTGTTCACCTTTTTTTTCTTCTTAACCTCTTTCATAAACAAGTGCTTTTATTGCACCCCCAAAAAAAGGAGCGCAAAATATACTTTCCGAAAAAAGGTAACAATATGAAAAAGTTTTCCCCCCATAATTATGCAATAAAAACCAACCGTTTCCTGTTTCTTTTTCACTGCCGTTACACACAGCACAATACAATTTAACGAAAAGAAAGCAAAATATGACGAGTGTTTCCTTAACGAAACGAAATTCATGTAATTTTACAAAGAGTCTGGACTGGATTTAAAGGGGGCAGGGATGCCACCTAGCAAATCGCTTTGGGAATTTTGCAAATAAAATAAAGAAAACAAATGTCGTTGCAAATATATTCTTTCTTTATGATTATGATTATTATTATGATTATTATTTTTTATAAGTACTGTAACGTAACGTAACGCTTCGTTATAAGGCTTTAATGTGTAAATTGTACGAAAATTTTGAAACAAAAAGAAAACGAAAAAGAAAACCAGAAACACAAATATTTTTGAAAATAAATAAAAAATCCAACGAAATATAAGAAAATAGCAAAGCAAACGAAACAAACAACATGGTTTACAGTGCAAACAAGCTGCTTTAAAATTTCCCTTTAAGGCAAATGCCATCAGGCTTAGATAATAACGTGGAGAAAGTACCCAAGGTGGTAGGCTATTTTTTATGATTTATATCAAGCATTTGCACATTAACTTTAGCAAATGAAACACATTTTTGTTAACACGAAAAAAATTAGAACAAAATAATAAATGAACATAAAGAGTATTTCCATATAAATTATTTGTATATAAGCCAGTAAGCGATATTCATAATGTTTTTAATACCTATTACAACAGCAAGAAATGGAGAACATGGAAAAAGCCATAAAAAAGAATGAAAATAAAACAGGTGTTTAGCAGTTATATTTGTTTATTAGTCATGCTAAAAAGGCTATAAAGTTAATAAAAGTAATGACACGAGTATTAAAACGCAGCTGAATTTAATGGTATACTTTTAGGTGATTAACAGAATGTTAATGTTAGTAAGAAAGAAAACACAAAACAAAAGGAAAATTTTAAATATTTTAGTCAGACAAGTAAGCGTTCATTATTTTATTAAATTAAATGGTTTTTATTTCATTTGTATTGCAAGAAGGTTTTAAACCATATTTTTTTAGTTTTGAAAAATAATATGTTGCCTAGTTTTAGGCAGGAACATGCCATATTTCCTCGCTTATTAACGAGAATACTTTTAATAAAGAATTTTATTCAGTTTTGAAAATGCTTTAAGTTGCTATAATTTTTTCCCTTCAATTATGGCATTTTATAGCCCTTCTTAACCCCAATAATGTGATTTGAATTGTTATTAGAATTTTGAAATGAAATATGTACACATTTTCTTATGTGCAATTTAAAATGCCACTTTATGTAGCATGCCTTTAGGCTTTCAATTTCAACACAAATATTAATGCCAGTGACATACGACCCCAATAACATATGCACACATACAAGATTTTTGCATAATCAAATGGCAAATAAATTTGCCTTCTCTGCACTCATAAAAACCCAATTTATGGTGGATTTAAAATGCGAGAAATGAAAGGAAAATAAACAAATATAACCCATACAAATAAAAGTTAATAAACTCATACACACATACACATATGCATACATAAATGCACACAATTAAACACACTTGTACATGAAGTTTGTTTTTATTTTCCTAACAATCGCTCTCATCAACATACTCTACTGATTTATTTCCTCTGATAAAATAAGTAAACAAATGTAACAGCAACAACAACAACAACAATATCATATATTTATAATGTAAAAAAGGGAAAACAGGAAACAGTAACAATAACAAAATGTAAATGTAAATGCGAATGCAATAATGCTGAAATGCATAAAAACACCACACAATATACCGATACACATACATGCATACCATATGAAATGAACAGAGAAATGTTGTTAAAAATACCAAAACACACTGTGATGATTCAAAATAAAAACATAAACTACAGAGGTGGAGCACAGTGTAAATACAAAAACAAAAAATATATTACAATAACAATAAAACACCAACAACAATGCTAATGATCTCAATGTGTCAACAAATGGCAACAGACCATGGTAGAGTACTCGTTACATACTAAAAATGAAACAAAAGCAAATAAAAAAACAACAAAACTATCAATGAATGGAATGAAAATAAAAAAGAACAGAAAAAAATTCAAATTAATTTCAAATAAACAACAATAATTAAATGCATGTGTGCATGTATGTTGTGCGTGTAATTGTTGAATAAAAGTCAACAAAACAAAAAAAAAACAAAAAAAATCATTCAAATGAAATCAAATTCTTTTTTTTTTATTGTCTCAACAAACAAATCCCCATTGATTCACACAGACAGAGAGCTTAACGATACATACACACATTGAAACAATATTAAATAATGAACATCATCAATCTCTTGTCAAAAAATAAAAAAATAAAAACAAAGTGAGAAAACAATAACAATATATTTACTCTGTCAAACATACATACACTTGCATACGTACGTAAGTGCACACAAGCATTGGTATGAAATACAATTGTAAACATCGTTTTAAATATTGGCTCCATTTGCTTAAAACAAAAGAATGTGTGTTCATTTCGAGAGGAACTACAGTATCGTACAAAATTAAAACACAAGAACCTTGTAAAGAAAATATAATTTAACACATATACATACGTACATACATAATTGGTAATTACAACCCTTTAGTCAGGATTACGATCTAGCCTCTCATAGCACTTATGTTGTGTGCGTGTTAATTTTATACATGAGTGGCGGGACCTGCAATTTAAAGTCGACTACAAATGCCAAATTTTTGAGAAACTTTTTGATGAAAATTTTATTTCCTCTCAGAAATTTTGCTAGAAATCTGCTGAGAGGAAGTCACCGAAAAAATATTTTTTATATTTCGTTTTGATCCAGATGTCTGACCTGCGGTTTGAACCATAGTCTCACCTTTAATAAGCTAACGCACTATCTACTGGACTACAGCGACATGATTTAACAGCTTCAACAAATTTTCGAATTTCTTTTAAAGAATCATCAGTCTTTGTTACCATATATTGTCGTTGTCGTAAATGTACCATAGTACTGCTATCATATAATATTTTGTACTACTATCAATCTAAGTAGGGTATACGTTTAATGCCTTCTCACTGCTCTTACAAACTTCAGTATGTTGCTTTATGTCAGCGAGGACAATTTCCTTTCTAGCATCAGCCAGGTTCCAAGTATGTGTTCTGTTGATTCATTCTCATTATCACATATTCTATCGATAGGCCATCTATGGGTTTAAATTTGAAACATCGGTTATTTCGAATCTGGCAACATTCTGACATTCTATTTCGTCACAAAATTCAGTATATTATCTCCACTGAACGTAATAAATCGATTTACGCTTGCGCAACTTTGGGATTTATTGGAAATTTATTTCCAAAACAAAGACAACTGGTAGGAAATTGCTCGAAATTGTCGTACAAAATTTGGTCACAGAGAAGGACCGAAAGTGCCCGGTATACGCAAGTTTATTGCTAAAGTTCTTGAAACTGGTTTCATTGTTGACGCTCCAAGACGTGAACATGCTCGTATAGTGCGTACACCCGAAAATATCTCTATCTCTCTATTTTCCATTTCCTGAGTATATTCACCACACAAAGGTTCCGATTCTATGTGAAATATTTTGTAAATTGTGTTTGCAATTAATACGGTTTTTTGAGACATTTATACCATCTTTACATAAATACCACGCTTAAAAAATTTACCCTGAGATCATTACAATACATCCCCTCTGTATTTAATAGTACCTTTTTCCTGTTGTTCCATCAGCATTTTTTATTTCAATCCCAGCTTTTGAAATTCATTGCTTTGCTTTTCTGTGTGATTAAATACATCTTTCAACAGAGACTTCCGAAATTGGATAGTTGATAATGGCCACCTTGTTAAAGCTATGCAGCTACTGTCAACTGTGAGCACCATGCCAAACAAGTTTTGGCCTGATCTACGTAAAGATAGGAAGCCCTTAATAAAAGACTAGTTCCTTAAAAGACAAGGAATCCAAAGTTTTAAGGCGATTTATAATACCAGAAATGACATTTTGATGAATGAGAACTGACTCTCCATTTATTTTTATCCCATACTGTAATTAAAAAGTGCTCTTTCACTTTTGAAACGAGATGTCATTTGATTTTGGCAAAAAAGAAATTCTAGAAAGAAAGCAATGAGAAATTCTACATCAGACTTAATTTCAAAAATCTTCTATTATTACACATTTATTCACTGAATCCTGAAATTGGAATTGAAGTAATATTACCATTAGTGATCAAATCTTAGGTTATGTTGCGTACTTTGCTAGTATGTTCACTCGAGAGCCCTATGACTTCCACAATTTCACCACTCTAATCTGGATCCAAGTGCCGCCACCTAGTGGGAAAAGAGATAGAAATCGGGTGCCCTGGTAGTCTAGTGGGTAGTGTGCTAGACTATTAGCGTGAGGGTCGTGGGTTCGATTCCCACCAGAGACTCTGGTCTGTGACACTACACCGAGCAAATAGTCAAGTTACTTCGCTCGTATATAATTAGGATATAATTTGTAATTGTATTGTAATTAATAAATAAATAAATAAATAAATAAGAGGTAGAAATCAACAAACAGAGAGATTTCCTACCACTGCACCAAATACTCGGAGGGCATTGTTTCTGGGCAGCGATTGATGTTAGCCCCATTGTCATATTACTTGCTACAACAGACAAATCATCGGCTAAGCTGCAACAACAATAATAGATTAAAGAAACGAAAACAAGGCAGAAATGCTTTGTGGAAGCATTCTCCCAATCGGGGTACTGGAAAAAATTTTGGTTCCATGTCGTTCATGTGGTTACCACAATGACCAGCTTACTGTGACACATTATTATGGCAGCCAATTTCAATTACTCACTGAGCAAGACATTCACTTAAATGTTCTGTACCGATTGTGTTTCCTCCTGAATCAAAACATGCCCTAAAATAATCATAATTAAATAGGCCATATACCCGGAGACTGGTCCATATAAGGTAACCAGTAATTGACTCCGTGGGCAACTTAAATCCTGGCGTTAAACGATTTATTGTCGCTAAGTATGACCTTACTGATGAAAATCATCCACAGACGTTTTTAGCTGTCAAACCATAGTTACCAATGCCTTCATGCTTCTAAAAATACATTAGACAGGGCTGAACTTCTACGATTTTATGAGCTGCTGCTGATAGACGTTTAATTTTAAATTTTAGCAACAATTGAACTTTTTTAAATTTAAAATTCATCTTTTTACATAAATTTGCAACTTTAAGGGTTAATGATATGAAGACATTTCTATAAAATACATGCAGTAGCAGTAGCAGTAAAATTAATTGGTATTCAATTGAATTTCGTGTATTAATTAAGCATTTAATTTGAGTTCAATCCTCCTGAATTAATGTCTTCCTTTTTAGATTATCATTCCGCCTTAAAGTCTGAGGTGATATGGAACAGAATAAAATTCTCTTTTGTCCACTCACTCCTGGAACTTCATTATTCGCATTCTTGTTGTTTTCCTTTCAAAATATTTGTTTTCTTACTTTTCTAGCTTTTTGTTCACACAATTTTTTTTTTAAATTTTTCCAGACCACGTCGCCATCACTCATTTTACTTGCTGACCACAAACGTCGTCACTGTCGTTACCAACGCCAACAGCTGCACGAGCTACAATTGTCGCAACGCCAACTCAAACGTCAGTTTAATGAATTAAAATATCATCGTATTGCCGAACGTGTACGCAGCATTGAAATTGAACAACATCGCATAGCGGATGCCAATTTCAATCTGTCACGTCAAATAGCCTCACTCGATAAATTACACTCATCGATGCTGGAACTACTCGAAGATGTTGAGAATGTTCAAACGAAAGTCGATAAAAATCTACCCGAATTACGTCACGAAATATCAAAATTGGAATTTGCCAACGCACAGCTAATGTCCGAACAGAATTTGGTGCGTGAGGAGGGTCAGAATGTGGCACGTTCACTGCAGGCAATGGCTGTCAGTGTTAGTACGTTGCAGGATGAACGTGATGGTATACGACGTATGCAAACGGGTTTTGGTGAGATGCGTACAAAAGTGGATCGTTTGCAGACAATGGTTGACGATGTACAAAGGGCGTTGCAACACCGTCAACATCGTGGCTTTGGCAATAACAATAAGGTGAGTTGTAGCATAAAAGAAATGAACAAGAAAGACAAAAAAATATAGAAAAAATATGAGGCAAAAAAGGAAATAAAATTTGAATAAAAAAATATGTATGCAAAGGATTTAGTTCTTATCCGTTGAAAATCCAAAACCAGAAACAATTTTTTTTATGTGTGTGTGTGTGCGTGCATATGTGAATATGTGTCTCACAGTAGCAAATATTTCATCATATTTTTGCGTTATCGTTCAAAAATCTGTCACGTTTTGTCAACGTTTGCATGCACATGATTTGCTTGATAAAATAAGAAATGGAAAGAAGATGTCATTTTGCATATTGCAGAGAATGAAATAAATGGCATATCCTAAATGTATGCTTTAAATAAATGCTTTAATTTAAACTCAACCCCTTAAAGCAGGCAATAAAATAACGATGCTCATTTTCTAAGTGCTGTTTGGTAACCAAAGTTACTTCTTATTAGTTTTTTTAATTAAGCTGTTGATGTTGCAATAAAAGATACGTCACACCCTAAAAGTATGTTTTAAATAAAAGGTTTAATTTTAAAGTTAGCTCCTTAAAGCATACATACAGTTCGAATTAATATACTTCTCTGGCCTAAAAGTATCCCTCATGTAGTTTTTTTTTAGTTATTTTATGAACGTTATTGCATAACAAAGGGTTTTAGTTATTCATTGCCCTAAAAAGTAAATCGAAAATTCAAAATAAAAAAAAAATTAAATGCTTGAAAATTTCCTTACAAGACTTTGAATGATAATTGAAAGCATTTCTGATTTTCCTTCACAAAACTCATATAGGCAAGCAGGTAGGTTGAAGGGAAGATGAACGACCACAGGAGTTTAAAATCTTGTGCCTATCGGCATATATTTGAGCTTTCATGTTTGCTTATTCTGCGCTCATTATTAATGGTTACCAACCATATATCCTACAGAAAATCTATATCCTAAGCAAACTTAACTTTAACTTCTTCCAGTTCACTCTTCTAAGATAAGTTATGGGCACAAATTGCCTTTACTTAGTGTTATAATTATAATTGTCGTGAAGAGATGTCATAGCACCGTGACCATATGATATATTGGTTTCCCCTCAAACTTTATAGGGTATCTCTATAATATCTATCTATGATCTGGAGGAACTGTCAGAGATTGACATTGGCAGCCTAAATCGCTTCATCAGGAGCTCCGAATGGTTTCGAGACTAGGGGATAATGGATGACTGTGGTAGCACAATGGGCCCAATGCGGCCTAAGTGTGTCCATCAACAAGAAAAATTTTTTCTTGGATGGGCAGCCACCTCTACCTACCTACCTACCATCTCTATAATATCTGCTCAAAGCCAGTTGCCCTAACTAACTTAAGGCTGCTGCTCGGTGTTAACAGGGACAGTTCACTGCCCAGCACTAGATTTGCTCCGAGATGTTTCCTCCTGAGATAACTTAGTATCTCATAGGTTCCAAGAATATGTTCTAATGATTCTTTTTCATTATCACAGCGTCTACATTATTATGTTCGATACAATCCATATTCTAAGCATGTGTACTTTGGGTTTACGGTGCCCTGTCAAAAGACCGGTTACCAACCTCAAGTTATTCCTGAAGAGTTTGATGCATGAATGAAATCTTATTTTATTTTAAGAACAAAATTTTGATTTCCTCCAACCCGATTTGAGAAGAATCTCTGCTGCTTTTCCCCTCTAGCTACATCAGTGGAAGTTAACACACCAACCGCTGACTACCAAGCTCATCTGCCTTCTAATTTGCTGTGAACTCCCATATGATGTGGGACCCAGCAGACTTTCACAGACAGTGCCATACTATGTTCGGTTTAACCTAGAGGGAACTTAGTATTCGAAGTGCGACCTGACTGTCAGATAGTATTGCTATGTCCATTCATGTATTGTTCATGATATAAAGTCATTTTTTCAAGTGTCCATTGGCCCAGATCATCATATACATACTTCGGTAGCAAAACTGTATTATGTGCGGTTAGTCTTCTTTTATATGGCAAGAAGTCGCATAATTCCGACAGGACCACAAAACCTTCAAAATTATAAAATAGGTGACATGAAGAGCTTAATATAATTAATAGCAATAGAAAATGTAATTAAAAAATGTAAAGTATAATTTAATGGATTCAAAAAACCAATTTGTTTTATAGGGTCCCGTAAACCTTGAAGTAGATACAAGATATGTAGTATAACCGAATTCACCGATTTGAATTCACTAGATGTAATAATAATTTTACCTTGATTTTGCCCTCTATATAGCACATTTCTTTGCATACATTTAGGTGTTCTTAAAACAATTTTTGGAGAAAAGCTCAGCACATTAAAAGGGATTCAAAAATAATTTCATTTAAAAAAGTTTATAGCACAACATATTTTTATTTATCAATTTTAATTTCACATATTGCGTACATGTTTTATTAAACTGTAGCTTTGTTTTTAAATTTTTAAATTTTTTAAATGAAAAATATATACGTCTATGGCGCATACAAACTTTCATTCATTCGTTTCACTTTATTGCCATGTCATGTCGAGAAAGGCTATTAATTTGAAATTATTTTTCATTCTTTTTTCTTTTTTTTTTGTGTGTTTCTCGCTACCGCAATATTAGAAATCTTTACATCATCACAACAATACATCATATGCCACTCAACAGCCACAGCAAATGCCGCAAACCACAACAGGCATACAACAACAGCAAGAACAACAGACGCAAAATGCTGAATCTTTAGTTGCCAAATTGGAAAATGTTGAATCACAATTTGAATCAATTATTGAAAAACTCCCTAAGGATTGTAGCGAAGTAACACCGTTAGCGTTGAATAACAACAACAACAATAACAACAATTCAAGCTCTAGTGTTGGCGGTGGACTGTATCTTATTGCGCCATCAGCTGAACGTCATCCCTTGATGGCTCATTGCAGTGGCGACGGTTGGACAACCGTACAACGACGTTACGATGGCAGTGCCGACTTCAATCGTTCGTGGGAGGATTATGCAAATGGTTTTGGTTCGCCGGCCGGTGAATTTTGGATCGGCAACGAGCAATTACATCATTTGACACTGAACAATTGTACACGCTTAAGGGTGGTCATGCAAGACATTTATGACAATGTCTGGCTGGCCGATTATACACAATTTTACATATCGTCACGCGACGATGGTTATCGTTTGCACATTAGCGGCTACAGTGGCAATGCCTCCGATGCGCTGGACTACCAGCAGGACATGCAGTTCTCGGCCATTGATGTTGACCGTGACATATCACAAACGCATTGTGCTGCTAACTATGAGGGTGGGTGGTGGTTCTCTCATTGTCAGCATGCAAATTTGAATGGTCGTTACAATTTGGGCCTGACATGGTTCGATGCGGCCCGTAATGAATGGATTGCTGTCAAATCATCACAAATGATGATCAAACGCCAATCGACGGCGACTTGCAATTACATACAGGAAACTCTATTAAAATCAACAGCAACTAATAATGATGTCCCAATAACGATGACGACGACGACGACATCAAAGTCAACGGCAACAACAACGTCGACATCAACGGCGACAATAAATTCTAACAAGTCAATACCTTTAAATAACTTAAGAATAGAGCAACAAACAACCATGGTGTAGAAAAATATTTCCCTACTCCTCTACATTCCCTCCATAATCACATCATCATTGTCATCGTCATCATCCCATGCATAGCCATCTTCATTATCACAATCATTTTGCATCATCGTTGCTCTTATTCTTAAGTTATCTAAGAGAAAGGCATAAGAAAGAAAAACACAAAATTTTTTAAATTTTTATTTGAAAATTTAAAAAGTAAAGCGGAAGTAAAAGAGAGAGAGAGAGAGAACAAACAAAGAGAGATTGAAATAAAAAAAAAACTTGTTAGAGTTAGAACCACCAAAGCCATACCTTATTATAGTTTGGAGTACAGTACGATTGTGTATGTGTAAATTGCGAGAGAAAATAACATTTAAGAGTATTTAAAACTACTTTTAAAAACGATTATTTAAGAGCGTAAGTGTAAAGCGAGTGAGAGTGTTTCAGTGAGTGTTGGTGCTAAAATGTAATCAAAACAGGAAACTTAAAAATTTTAATTTAATT
Source organism: Sarcophaga carnaria (assembly GCA_958299815.1). Classification (NCBI taxonomy): domain Eukaryota; kingdom Metazoa; phylum Arthropoda; class Insecta; order Diptera; family Sarcophagidae; genus Sarcophaga; species Sarcophaga carnaria. The sequence goes on along the minus strand of OY283153.1, from coordinate 41,564,167 downwards.
TGTAATTTTAATGCTAATTTTAATGTTTTTAGAATGTATTCCTTCCTTTTTAATTTTAATTTTAATTCACAATATATTTTCACAAAAATATGTATTGTTTCAGCAGTAGTTACGCATTTTAACGTTTTCTTGGATAAAATGTATAAATTTCTGTAAACGGCTTTCTGAGTACTGAGCTCTTTCAGCAATACACGCTCAGTAGTTTTCATGGACATCTTTAGTTTGGTTATATGAAACAAATTGATAAATATAGTGACTGAAGAATTATTTCAGATGTTGTTTAATCAGATAATATCATGATTAACTATAAAAAGACAGAATCTTCCGGAAATTCATTCAATTTAATACACTCAAGAGATGATAAAGAAAAGTTTTGTTCTGCACATAATCCTTTTTTACTCCATATTCACACCATATATAAGTGGTAATCATTTGGTATAAAATTATTGAGCTATGAAGTGAATGCTTAAGAACCCCTCAACTAAGCTGCCAAAATTACAACCCTTCCATAAATAAGGCGACATAACCGCCGTAGACTAGTAAAGCAGTGTGTTGGCTTATTACACGTGAGGCTACTACATCTCGATCAAAGCGAAATAAGAAAAAATATTTCTTCGGCGACATCTTCTCAGCAGATTTCTGGCAAAAACTGTTTTCAAAAAAACCTATTGTTCGAAGTCGACTTTAAACTATAGGTCCCGACCACTTATGGATAAATTAACATATACAACATAAATGGTGTATGAAGCTAGGCTGTAATCCAATTATGTATGTATGTATTTTATTTCGCAAAGCTGGTACCTTGTGAGAAGTTGTTTCTATCAGTTTTTCTCATTTTAAACTGCGTTTTAAAAATTATGAAATTGCCCATAAAATATCAGTACATAGAAAATTTTTCCTACTTGCATACATCGAAACTGTTCTGATTAAAGCCGATTCAAAACAATCGTTTATGAAGAGCTGATCTAGTTGTTGCTGCTACAATAAGAAAGATTGGTGAATGGCCTACAATATCACAAGGCTACATCAGCTGCCTTCTCACTAAACTATGGATTTTGCTGTACAATTAATATTAAATCTGCACTCCAGTATATATGTAACATGTGGAAAATCATCACTGCTTTACTCCCAGATTTCTAACTTTGCACCATTCTATGGTAATCGAAATTCTAGGAAGAAAGTGGGAGTAGATAGATCATTACTATGAATATTATATTGCCTTAATATAGAGTATAAGTGTCTGTATTTCTGTATGTGTCCTTCAATATTATTACCCTAGCAAACTTCAGTATTCTGCTCGTCATCGAGACCAATTCCCTGTCCAGCATATGATATGCGCTCAGCAATTACTTTCTGGGATGCATTTATGCCTTACATGTTCCAATTATTTGTTCTGAAGATTTATTCTTATCTCGTATCGAGTAGATATTGGTTTAATTATTCCTTCTAAACGTACTTTGAGTCCGAAAACGCCCAGTCAAAAGGTCGGTTTACTCTCATGACTCAAATCTCCTGCCATTGTAATTAATGCAAACAAGTTTAGATACCCATTTACATCGAGAAGAGCCTCCACTTGTTTTTGTTTTTACTTTCACTGGCTATACCCTTCAATAAATATCTTTCCACTTCCTAGATAGGTTCTGACCCCTTCAGCGGTATGGAAGCTCAGCTACTCGCATGCCCATCTACTTACTCATTATCGTGAATTCTCACTTGATTGGAATAAAAAAGAGTGTGACACTTAATCCTCTTCATAATAGATTCAACTTCTCCAGGTGGTACTAAATCATAAATGTCGAGTGCTCGGCTGGCGGTCTGTCTGTTAGACAGTAAGTCATTATCATTATGTTCCATCCTTAGTGCTTTCTGTCGAAGTTGAATTAAGAATAGCGTTCGATGGCTTTGATTTGAAAGGAACATAATAGCAAATCTTTCAATGGATTCGGAATATTTTACACTGTGTCCTGTGGTCTTGTTCCTATACTTGTCACCGACCTATTCGTATACCTTAAAATGGTCACCTTTTTAAAGCATTATGTAGCCTCTATGTTATTTCATTCACTTTTGTTACTAAAACTAGTTGCGAATCTTTATTTACCAAATTCTACTAGCTCGTGGCAGGTGACGCTTAAGAAGAGACTTATCAGGTCACAATGTTTCCTGATGAATCTCGTATTACGATTGTCTCCCACAGTCCTTATCATAAATCAAACAAAGTTTGCAGGGCCACTGAAAGACAGGTTCAGGCAGACGCTTTTCTGTATAACAGTTGGACTGCAAAGTTTAAAAGTTTAACACACAGATGGCGTTTATAGCATTAAATCCATTTGATTTTTAATTAATCCTAATCTTCAAAAGACACGTATACAAATTATACAGCTGTCGGTCCATCAGTTTGAGTGAAAGAGCATTTTAAGTTTCATTAAAAGAAAGCCAAATTACGTGAATTAGGCTTGGAACTACTTTCGCATCCTTGGTATTTACCAGATCTGATAACTATCCTGTGTTTCTCTATTATTATCCCCGGTAGTCCTTTACTGATGAATGTTTTCCAAATGTAAAGCGTGGAGCTTTAAATAATTTATTGGGAAACTTTATAACTTTTCTTTAAGCGAAGTTATCCTGCAGTAGAGTATTGGTATGGAGAAAGCCAGTGTCAAAAATTTTGACTTTTGATTTTTCAACGATTTCTATTTATTTTTTAAACATCAAATAAGCAGCTTTTTAAATGCTTTGTTTGATAAGTAAACTGAATAATTTAATAAAATTAAAACAACAAAAAACAAAATCTTTAAAATTTAATTTATTTTAATGCTGTTATTTCCGTTTCCTGTTTGCAAAATAGCTCAACATCACCAACACATGCAAATAAGCATAATTTTTTTTAATTTTGTTTTTGTAAATAAAATAAAACGGACTTTATAAACTGATTTTAATACATAAATATTTTAATTTATTTTTTTATTTTAAATTCAAATTTAATTTAAATTTAATTTCTTTTACTTGAATTATATTTTTAATCAACTAAATTGAATATAAACTAAGTTATTAATAAATAAATAAATAAATAATAAACAAAAAGAAGAGAAAGAAAGAAAAAAATTGCTATTAAAATCAATATGAATATGAACACACTCACAAAACAAATAAACAAACAAACAATAAACCTAAGCGTCCATTAACAGTCAATATCACATACAAAACAAAACATTTAGAATTTAAAGTTAAAATAAAAACAAAACATATATATATTTAAACAAAAAAAAATGGAGAAGAAGAAGAAAAAACAAAATTTAATACATAAATAAAATCAATTAAATTAAATACGATAAATAAATAAGAAACTATAAAAGATGAGGAGGAGGAGGACGGACCGGAAGTAAAGGAATCAATAATAAATGATAAACAAAAAAAAGAATAAATAGTTACTATGAGTAGAGAAGTATAATCAGTCAGTCAGTCAGTCAGTCACACATACAATACGACAGTTTTTATTCATTTTGAATGAATTTTTTTGAAAAGAATTTATTTCTAGTTTTTAAAAATTAAAATAAAAAATAAAAAAATAAAATCAAATATTAAATAAAAATAAATTAAACTAATTTATCAGTATATATATATATGTATGTACGGTATATAATAAATGAATAGAATATTTAACAAATATTTGTAAATACGATAATAATTTTAATTTGTATTCCTATATTTATGATTACCTTAGTTTGTATGCATTGTGTATGTCTAATTGTATTGTAAGTTAATGAATAGATAACAAAACAAAAACAAAAAACAAATGAAACTATTTATAACAAAAACTAAAAAGGAAAGCCAAATATTAAACAAAACAAAAAAATAACAACAAAAACAATGAAAAAAAATTAACAAAAAACCGAAAAAATTTTGAATTTTATTTGATTTTATAGATACAATAACTTTTTTAAAGGCTTGGGATCTTAAACCTCACAATTAAGTAAGTAAAATTGTTCGTTACAACCCCTTCAGTCAGCTTTACGACACCTAGCTGCTCACATTACTTATCTTGTAAGTACTAATTTTCATTCATAACTGGCGGCAACTACAGTTTAAATCGACTCCGAAGGACAGAAATTTCATGAAAATTTTATTTACTCTCAGAGCTTTTTCAGAAATCAGTCGCCGAAGAAATATTTTTTTCATACTTCGTTTTGTTCGAAACTTTTGACTTCTTAAAACTATTGATGTGAATTTTTTTCTTATAATCTGGCAACTAATTTCATAACATTTATGTAATTATGGATCTCGCTCCTACGAGTTATAAGGTCCAGTCCACCGATACAATTTTGTGAATACTTCTTGCGTGCATTAAAGCTTCAAACGCTGCATTAAACAATGACTTAACATCGCAACAGTAATTAAGATGCTTTAAGTTTCACGCGAGTGATCTGCTGATCGGAATCAGTTATGGGAAGAAAGTTTTCACAAAAATGATTCTGTAATAAAATATGCCTTCGAAAAAGCGTTCTTTATTAAATGCAACATGCTAATATTTGTATTCGTGGCTTCAAATTAATCTCTTCGGTTTCTTGTAATGACGGAAGTGTATTTAAAACTCAGAGACAAGGATTCCAGTGGCAAATTGACTACAAATTCCTTCACGCCAGATGCACAGCTGATATATGCCTGTATTCGAATTGTGACACACCACCAAAGTTCTATAATAATGCTCTAGACATAGTTATTTAGGTGCTTTAAATCACATGTGAGGGAGCTGGTGATTGGGACCGTTTTTGGAAAGAAAGTTGAGCATTGTGGCGATTATTGTCGTTAATATTTAGCTGTTCATTTTTGAAAAAAAGCATGACGCGGCAAATTTTGATGGATATAATGGTGATGAAATTCGCCATAGTCCAGTAGGTAGTGTTTTATCTCATTAGACGTGATGTCATGGTTCAAGTCCCAGGTCAGGCTTCTCCAACTGAACGAAATATATAATAAGCGCTTCTTACCTCTACATTTAAATAAGATAAAGTGAGTTAGAGATCCCATCGAATTTTTTATTTATTTTAATGACTTATTGATGTCATTATGTGTGGAATATAACATCGTTCAAACGCTTGCAATTGCTTCTTTGGGCACAGAGCATCCGAATTTGCTCATTTTATTTTTCTGGCGCGATGAAGCGCTGATTTTATTAAAATAACTTGTACGGTCTTGAATCTTACGTGGGTTGGTATCCGTTCCAAATTTGAGAATTTTTTATGAACGTACCCATTTATGTTGCTAGCTACTCCAGAGCTCATTCAGTGAACGCACGTCCTTATCTATATGTCCAAAGTCTATTCTCTCTATTTCCCTCAAAAGCCAACCCTTTTGTCCTGATATAGGAACCTACCTTCCTGCATCTAATAAGCTCCTTAGTTTTTTATTCTGAAATGCATCGCTTTGTTCCTAGTCTGATTATGGACGTTTCGTTTTCCTCATCATGAAATATATGGTGCATATTGGATATATTCTCTACAAACGTTTCTTTAGTCAGCAATGCTTTTGAAGAAAGTTGGTTACTGTTCTCATCCCAGTATAATTATTTAACAAAAGCTGAAATTGTCTAGATTGGGAAGGATCTTCACTGTTCTCTACTTTTTAACGAGCAAATATTTGATCATGTTATTGACGAAAGAAAAGAATAACCCATGCTTAGTAGAGGTTTGAAAAAATGCTGGCTGAAGGTAACACTTTGAGTCAGAAACGAATGGCAGGAATGTTAAATGTTGTACAACAAGCAATTCTTTGCATGTAAAAGTCTGGAAAATAGGTGCCACATAAATGAAATGACAGATTGAAAATCCACTTATGAGATTTTACCTTAGAGATACGATAGCTAATCAGTGTAGCATCATATTGTTACTGGCAATAAAAAATGGTTTTATTTTCAGAATCCTAAGCGGAATGGTTTAATCCGGTACAATCATCAACTGCGGCTGCAAATCGAGATCTATTTGACAGAAAGGCAATTTTGTCCTGCGTCTGATGGAACGTGTGGGATACCACGAACTCCTTAAATCTGGTGAAAACGTTAATATAGATCGTTACCGACAACAAATGATCAATTTGAACCATGTATTGATCGAAAAACGAATAGAATGGGCCACAATCTGCAGCATCTTCAGACAAAGGAAAATAGGTTCAGCATATAATAAAAGACTAACCTACTTGCTACTACTCCACCTACCATACCACTAACACACTTAGTTCGTTTTGACCATTAGTTATTTCCATGAGCTCTTCGATTCCTACAAGAAAATCGAAAATTAGATGACTGATTGCTTTGCTTCAAAAAAAGAACAATTTCTTTTTTTGGCTTGGAATCCACAAATTTTTTGAAAGACGGAAAAAATGTGTAGCCAGCAATGGCTACATGAATAAACTGTTATTTAGTTTCCCGTTAAAAATTAATGCCTTATTTTCACAAACAAAAATGCTCATTTTATACTGATTAACTGGTACTATTACATATATAGTACATATATAACTGGTCATAACAACCCTTTAGTCAGAATTACGACCTAGTTTCTCCCACCACTTATATTGTGTGCTTTAATTTTTATACATGAAAGTTGGGACCTACAATTTAAACTCGACTCTGAACGACAGATTTTTGAGAAACTTTTCATGGCAATTTTATTTACTCTCAGAGGTTTTGCCAGAAATCTGCTGAGATAAAGTCGCCGATGAAATATTTTGTCATATTTTGTTTAGTTGGAGATACCTGACCTGGGGTTTGCACCGGGGCCTCACTTCTAATAAGCCAACACAGTACCTACTATTCACGTCAAGTTTGAAATTACTAAGGAGTGTTTTTTGACCCATACTATACCTTTTCCATGATCATTCCTTCTGGTAAGCTAGTATTCCCGCAATACAGTTTTTCTATAAAAAATCATCATCAAATCATCGAGTTCAAACCCCAGGTCAGACATTAAAACGAAAATATGAAAAAATATTTCTTCGGCGAATTCTTCTCAGCAGATTTCTGGCAAAAACTCTGAAAGTAAATAAAATTGCCATGTAAAGTTTCTCAAAAATTTGCCGTTCGGAGTTGACTTTAAACTGTAGGTTCCGCCACTCATGTATAAAATTGACTCACACAACATGTGTGTTGTGAGAAGCTAGGCCGTAACCTGACTGAAGGCCAATGTATGACTAATTATGTATGTTATGTATGTGTATATGTACACAGAAAATCGTTCATTTAAATGATGACTTTGGCTTCCTTGATTGTAACACCGTCAATAATGGCTAATGTAAAGTAAACAACTCAAATAAACACAAGCCCTAAAGCACATAAACATGTGTTTTATGATGAACCATTTAGAAGTTTCTCAACCAGAACGCCGATGTATCGTACATCAAACGCCGATGCATCGCCAATATATCGTCCATCAAGACATCGATGCTAACATCGAAAGTTTATGAGTAAAACACCAATGTTTAGAAATCATAGATATATCGTTTGCATCCCTACTTATTAGACATGAGGTCTCGGTTCAAACCTCAGGTCAGACAACGCCAACAAAACGAAATAGAAAAAAATATTTTTTCGGCGACTTCTCGACATAGCAGATTCCTGAAAAAATTCCGAGAGTATCTAAAACTGCCATTAAAAGTTTCTCAAAAAATCTGTCATTCGAAGTTGTCTTGAAACTGTAGGTCCCGCCACTCATATATAAGATTAACACACACAACCTAAGTGGTGTGAGAAGCTAGGTTGTAATCCTAACTGAGGCGTTCTAATGAGCAAGTATGTATGTTTATATGTATGTATTCGTGGCTATACGTGTAGAACTGGCATCAACTTGGCCATAAGGCAGGAGAATATTCCATTTCACTGTGGCAAGGTCATGAAAACTTCTTCAGTTCGTGGATTTAAATTTCTAAAAATTTAAATTTGCAAATGATTCATAATTCAGTAAAACATTTCACTTGTTTTACAAATTCTAAGTAGTCTTCCAATTGCTTTCCTTTTCTTGTTTTATTTATAAATTTTAAGCAAAAAAAAAAGTTTTGTTTCGAACAAGAATAAACAAATTTTCACAAATATTCCCATAGAAATACAAAACTTTTGTTTTCATATCAAACGATGCTGTACTATGCGTACAATAAAATGCCACTGCTGTACCACATTTAGAAATAAAGGTTTGTTTGTGTATTTTATTGAAATATTTTGCAAATATGATACTATTGCCGGAAGTATGTACGAGTATGTATGTGTATAATATTTATTTATTTATTTATTTATATGATACACATATATGTACGTATTTACGTACATATTGAATATTTTTATGAGTTCTATGCTGTTGTTTGCATATGTTTTGTGTTTAAATTTTTATTTGCAATTTGCAAAGAAAAAGAAAAAAAGAAGAAGAAAAATGTACGCAATAAAATAACACTTAAGAGAACAACAGCAATAACCTGAAGAATATCAATAAGACTGTACAGACGTATGACAATAACAATAAAAATAACAGGAGAACAATAACAGCAACTGTAGATAACAACATTAAATTGCTCTTGAATTTTTCAATTTTCAATTAAAACCAGAAAATTTATGGCAAACACAAGGCTTGAGATATGATTCGTTTCAAAATTTGTTAGTAAAGTCGACTATAAGGTACGATTTAATGTAAAAAAATTGCTTCATGACTGCTGCTGCCATACATTTCGTTTTTTATTGTAGCGTACCCATGCTACTGTTTGAGATGGAAAAACAAAACGAAATGCAATAAATTTTTCGCAATTATTTTCCATTCTAAAGGAAATGAAAAAGAAAACTCTAGAAATTCTTTATTTTATATTTTGCTTTTGTTTTGTTCTTATCTTTGTTTTGTTTTCTTTAAATACATAAATTAGATTCAAAGATAAAATTGCTGATTTACACACAGAAAACTTAATTGCTTCCTTGAGGAAATGCAAAGACTGAAATTGAAATTGAAATGCCTTTTGGGCTGAAATCTTTTGTCAAAGGAAACTTTTGAATTGAAATTAAGAAACAAAAACGAAAAATCTATGAATTGTTTCATGGATTATTAAAAATTCGGTTGAATAATCTACTCAGAGTGGACATTTTCCTTAAAGGGCTATCCTTAAACGTACCTGTTCACCTTCAGGTAAGAATCATATACCGATAACTTGAAAAATAAGTCTATTCCAAGCTTTCGAATAGCGTCCGGGTCTGAATCTTCTTTACTAATTTCTAATTAATGAGTCTGCATTCCTGGATACTAGCTACTAGTGGTTGTCAAACACCGCGTTATGCTGTACTTTGGAATCCCAATCAATGACAAGATAGAATAAGAAGCTGTATACTGTACGCTCGTTAGGACATGAGTTTATACTTCTTGCTCAGTGTAACTACTACACCAATAAAGAAACATACTTTGAATCTCAATTGCTTATCTGGCAGTGGCAGTTGCGACAAAGCCTCAAAATTGGGTTCATAACCAATGAATAAATCTTCACATTAATCTCTTGTTTTATCGTTTTACTAGCATAAATTAGAAAGATTACCGCGAGCGAATGAGTCCCGTAATAGATGACTTGAACACTGAATTCTTTATTATTACAGCCTTCAATAACTATGACAATATATAAAGTGGTTGCTACACTTTGCAAGAGAGTTTTGTGTCTCACTTACGTCTCACTCAATCTTGATGTTCTGATTTATACCAAACCTTTGACGCAAAAAGTATTCAGTTCAAGCAATCTTAAGTTCGTATCGTGCAATACATGGGTAAATTCGTGCGTATGAGTGATATTGAATTGTCATGAATTAAATATTAATCATACGCACAGAGTAACGGGGTGTAATCTATATGAGAATTTAAAACAAATAAAAGCTTTTAATTATTTTTTTCGGCAACAACGATAAATTTCAATTAACTTATCTGAATGGCGTTTACATTTTAATTTATGCTCTTGAATATGTTTTACATTTATCTATAAATATCTCTCATACTTAATATTAGATTTCAAGAAAATGCACTCTGATTAGGCTAACTAGTATTATAATTCTATTTGAAATGATTTTAAAAGTATGAGGAATATTATGTTTTCCTTTCTAAATATTAAAAGCCTGTTATAAACTCTTAAAATTGGTTAAAAATGTATACTTAAAATTAATTGCTAAGAATACTTAGTATATCAGATATTGTGGCTTGAGCCACTTTAGTCTTCGAAAACCACTTGACCACTTGCTTTAGCTATGAGTGGTGATACAATCTTTCTTTTCTTCTTTGCAAAAATAGTATTTAGAAGGGAGTTTTGTCTCTCTTTCTGGAATCCGAATGAATCATAGTCCCAGTTTTAGTATCAGTCGACAAGTTGATGCTGACAAATGATAATTTTACGACAAATCAGATTTTTCTTACTGCAACTGATTTTAAACGTTACCTTTCGTTCTGCTTACTCGATATTTATTTTCGGTCTGGTAACTTCTACATGTCTGGTTGATTGGTTATGGTTTTTCTTTTCATTTCAATATTTTGCAGTCTTTCTATGTATCGGGCCTATCATTAAGAGTTTCCTGTCTTTGAAACATCCTCCTCCATTTGAACGACATGGCCGAGCCAGCGCAGCCGCTAGATATTAATACGCTGCACAACGTCTATGTCGTTGCGGAGCTCATACAGCTCACTGTTGGGTCGGCCAACTCGCACTGGACGGAAGATCTTACGTAGGACTTTTCTCTCGAATACTCTCAATGCTGATGCATCAGTGCTTAATAAGGTCCATGCCTTTGCGCCACAAAGAAGCACGGACAGGATGAGCGTCTTACAGAGTGTTAGTTTTGAAGTACGATAGATGTCTCTGCTACTCAATTGCTTGTTGGGACCATAATAGCACCTGTTGGCAAGACTGATCCTGTGATTGATCTCAAGACTGACTTCAGTTTTGGTGTTAACGGCGGAGCTAAGATAAATAAATTCCTTGACTGTATAGAAAGTATCATTATCGGTCGTAATCTGAGAATTAATACGCCGCACGCCCCTACTTGGCGACAACATAAACATCGCTTTGCCCTCATTTACTGCCAGACCGTTCAATATCACTAAAGGCAGCAGTAAAATATCATTTGGTACGCCCTATGATGTCAATATCGCCAGCGTACGCAATCAACTGTACACTTTTTTGAAAAATAGTGCCATTGCGATGCACTCCTGCCTTTCGCAGAATACTCTCCATAACGAAGCTGAAGAGATCGCATGATAATAGATCGCGTAGTATGAAACCACGCACGGTATCAAAAGATTCTTTTCCTACCTTGATGAAGCTGCAGGAATTGCTCAACGTCATTCGGCATAGCCTTATCAGCTTCGCAGGTATACCGAGCTAAGACATTGCGACAAAAACATGATCCGAACGAAGGCTATTTTATAGTCGACAAAAAGATGGTGTATGTCGACTTGTTGTTCGTGGGTCTTTTCCAGGATATGGCGTAGTGTGAATATCTGGTCGATGGTGACTTGCCAGGTCTGAAGCCGCACTGATAAGGTCCAATCATTGTTTTGACGAGTGGCTTTAGTCGTTCACACAATACGCCTGTATGAACCTTATATGCGATAGCGGGGAAGGCTTATACCCCCGTAGTCGGCGCATATCGTAGTGAGATATCATCAACATTTTCTATTCGTTTGCGAGACCTACTGATGCCGTTGTGTATGCAATATGTTATCATTCTAGTGTCCACAACGGAGTTGATTCGAAATGTCCGGCTTCCGTGAATCGGGATCATAAATCAGACTAAATTTTAATACTGACTCGACCTTTATTGGATTTATAGCATCTGTGGTTAGGTTTTGATAATTTTTAAAATGTGTGTTCTGTTCAAAGTACCGCACTAAAAATTTGTCGTCAGCAAGAAAGACCGTTTCTTGATGAATTATCAAATTTGTGATACGAAAAAGGCTGTTGGGTGTGTAGAATGGCATTACCGTAACCGGGAGAGCCCTACAGGGCGATGATAACTAACTTCTATTATTTCGATTGATAATGGACGACGTGGAATGACAGTATGGCACTACGTACCACATGGCTCATGCCAAATTGCATATTTCACTGAAGCGTTTTGGGGCATGGTCATCTCACGTGGAGCTAATACGGCAGGAAGTGATAGACTTTTACTTGTAGCCTGTTCTTAAATTGCTGGTGTATTGAAATAAGCCTCATACCACTGTAGTCCCATGCATACCTACATACATATCGGATGGGAATTTCATCGCTTTAAATTTGAACCATCGTTTATTTTGAATCTGGCAATACTTATGTTATTCTATTCTGTCACAAAATTCAGTACATTATCTCCACTTAACGTAGTGAATCGATTTAAGCTTGAGCAACATTGGAATTTATTGAAAATTTATTGTACAAAAGAATTACAATTAATCGAAAATTTGGTCGCAGAGAAGAAATATCAGTGCCCGGTATACGTAGGTTTATTGCTAATGCTTGTGAAACAGATTTCATTGTTTATGTGCCAAGACGTGAGCGTGCTCGTACATTGAGTTCACCCGAAAAGATTAAGGCTGTGGCTGAGAGCTCGGTATGACGCCCTACAAAATTCATTTCATTCAAGAGTTGAAGCCGCATAACCATCCGCTTCGTGGTTTTACGAGTGATTGTTTGGTACGGCTTGAGGAGCGGTGGTATCATTGGCCCATATTTCCTTGGAAATGATGACGACACAACCATTTCATTCAATAGAGCTGCGGGAGCCATATGAATAAAATAATATTCGATTTTTAACCGGAGCTATTGTACTTCACAACAAAAAACTTTGTCAGAATTTTAAACCGTTTCTGATTTATTGCATTCTTAAATTTAAACTTTTAAATGGTCCACCCTTTACATAGCTGGTCATTACACTTTTCAGTTAGGATTGCGAACTAGTTTTTCACTCCACTTACACGGTGTATATTCGAACGATTTTATATTCCATAATAAAGGCATTAGTTGGTTTATCAGGCGAATAAAAAGTGTCGATGATACTACACACACATTTTGTTTTATTTAAATTTAAAGATAGGAAGCGCATAGAGGAAGACCCTGTATGATATATATAATAAGAGTGTTGATGCAAAACTTATAAATATGTGGATTAATCATATCTTTGTTTATATTTTTTGAATTGTATGTCAAATACATATATGTAGTATTTGAAGCGTCAATGCTTGCATGTTCAACATACAGTGGACAGCAAAAGTCTTAGTACGGCAATATATTTTAGCAATTTGATAAATATTAGCCAAAAGTTTGTATAAAAAATTAAGGTTTTTATATTTATTTTATTAATTTATTTCTGTTTTATTATAAACAAAAATTTTTTTAATGTTTTTCATAAAAAACAAAAAAAAAATAAGAAAAAGTTTCAGACGACACCATAGGTACCCCCAAGGAGGACTCTGAGTAAATTTAAAATTCAAAGGCCTAATATATGAAAATGTTAGTCCTTGTATTTAGTAGAGTATCCCTTAAGGTCAATCACCATCAAGGTCCATTTAACCCATTTGGAATTGACTGTACAAGTTTTGTTTAATGTTTTCTGGTGCCACCATGAGCAAGTTTTTCGGTTGACTTTCCTTTGAGGTTTAGCGATTACTTAACCGTCCTTTCAATGATCTCCTGAATACTCTCTTGAAGTCATATCGGGACTTTGCGCAAGAGTATTAAGCCTGTGAGGACTTTTTTTTTGTTTAAATATATTGCCATACTAAGACTTTGGCTGTCCACTGTTTATGTTCAAAACTTTAATGGGGGATCAGATATGCTATTCTAAATTTAAGCATAAAATATTTTTATAGAAATTCTTAAAGAAATCTACATTCTGTTACAGGAAACAGGCCAAGAAAAAAGACAGAAAATTTAATTATTTTAAATGAATTTCTTCGAAAGATTTTCTGCATCTTTTCTTAGAATCTTCTTCAAATTAACAGAAATTAAAGAACTTTGAAAAAAGTAGAGCCATGTAGAGATATTTTAAATGTCAATTTAAATTCTTCTCAATTACTGTTAAATGCATTCATTGCCTTATTAAAAGGAAAGGAATAAATTTGAAAATTTAAAGTTCAAAATAATTTCCTAATGAGGACAGCATAAGGATTCTATAAAAGTCAATACATTTCTTAATAGATTTTCGTGTTTGAAAAACAAACAATCGTAGCCAAAGAAAAGACAATTTAATGCCGTGCCACGCCATGCTACTAATACTGTGTGTGTGATGAAAACTTTACAACAAATTTCATTGATAACACATGACACATGATTGTGAAGAATTTGTTCGCAACTGAAATAAATGTTTTTCAAATTCCCAAAAATTACCGAACATGTGAGAAAAGTTTTCTTCTGTATTGTTCAAACAGTTTCACTTTTTGTCTTATTTAAACAGTAAGAGAGAGAGAGACAGAAACTATTGGAAAGGAAATGGCTAAAGTGCCTTTAAGAAGTTTGTATTTGAAACAGACGGCAAATATGTTTCCGTTTCCCTTTTAATAAAATTTGTTACTCAAACTAAAGTTTTTGTTCACAGCAGCTACAGCTACATCAACAACAGAAATAAAAAAAATTAAAAATCGACAACATTATTGAGCTTAAAGAAAAGTTTTTTCATGTTTTTTTTTTTTTTAAGAAAACATTTAAAAAAATAAAAGAAAGACAGAAAATGTTACAAATGAATTGAGAAAATAAATACGAAACTACTATACTTCCGGACATGTGTTGCAAATAACACATACTCACACACAATAAAAAGTTGGCCAAATTTGTTCAAATAGTTTCTTCAAATGAAAACATTGTCATCTCGTTTTTTATTTTTTTTGCAATTTATTTAATAAAGAAATATAAAAATTGAAAACAATGTAAATAAAACATACTCCATCAAAAGGTCATTCAAGGTCGAGAATGTTTATTCATTAATTTATGGATTAAAAAAGGCAAACGTTTTTGATTGTCCTACATTTTTATCTATAATTGACAGAAAGTTTAAAAAAACCAAAGGTTATAACAAATATTTCCATCTATGAAAAGAAATTGAATTGTATATCCCTGCTATAAGTAAAGTTCGGATCAGGATAATAAAAGCCTTTAGGACTACATCATCCAAGGCATTTTTTAATATCCTTGACTGGCTAACATGTTCACGAAACAAGTGGCAACGAAAACTTCAATTAGTCTGAGAGCCCGAAAAATATGGAAATTTGATCATTCCACTGAACTCTTTTCGATACTATAGGGCGGGCCATCTATCGGTTTAATTTTGAACCATCGGTTATTTCGACTCAGGCAATACTTATGTCATTCTATTCTGTCATAAAATTCAGTACATTATCGCCACTGAACCTAATGATTCGATTTACGCTTGAGCAACGTTGGGATTTATTGGGCCAACGAGAAACTGCACAATGATGTCGATGTCAAAAAAAAATATCTTTTCGGATGAAGCTTATTTTCATCTTGGTGGATACGTTAATAAGCAAAATTGCTGTACTTGGGAATCAGAAAACCCTCACATGGTCTTACAGAAGCCAATGCAACCATTACGAGTAGCTGTATGGTACGCTTGTCAAGCGGAAGCGTCATTGGCCCATATTGCTTTGAAAATGAGGACAACGCAATCAATAGAGACACCTAACACATCATGATGACCAATTTTTTTATATCTACTCCCCATGGTATTGCTGTGAACGATGTTTGGTTTCAACCGGATAGTGCAAATTGCCGCACATTTCATGCCACAATCGATTTATTGCGTCAAACGTTTGATGGCCGTTTAATTAACCGAAATAGTGATGTCAATTGGCCACCAAGATGCTGCAATTTGACACCGTTGGACTATTTTCAGTGGGGCGCCGTTAAAGAAAAAATTCGTGATGCCCGAGATACGACCCCATACACTCGAAAAAGTTCTTGAAAATTGGTCCGATCAAATAAGTTACTGTGAGACCAACCGCGCCGGACATATGAATAAAATAATATTTCATTTCTAACTGGAGCAATTGTATTTCACAACAAAAAAATAATTTTGGCAAAATTTCAAACACTTTATTACATTTTTTAATTTAAACTTTTAAATTACCCACCCTATATTATGATATCAATTTACACCTCAAAGAGAACGTCAGGCAAGTATTCATTGACGGGCTCAGTTTAATCTTAAATTGTCGTAATTTTCAAGATCCAATAATCGCTATAAGGAATGCCTCTGTGGGAATATGGTATCGAGCAAATATCATGCCTCAATCCAGATTTTATCCACATATATAGGGTCTTCAGTTAAACGTTTCCCATCTTTGATTTTAAATGAAACAAAGCGTGTGCGAGGTATCATCGACGTTTTGCATTCGTTGGATATGTAGACCTATTGATGCTATTATGTGTGAAATATAATATCTTCGAAATATCCGAAATACTAAATTTCGGCACTTAAACTAGGCACTTGAATATAACCGATGCATCGGTAGTTGTCAAAAACAAAATTTTTGCACCAGTGAAGTGAAATGTTGTATGCTTTTAACGACTAAAAAAATTTATTTGGTTCTCCTAAATTTAATTTTGCAATTAATTCCCTTTTTTGGTATCAAAAACCCCACTGTGCGATGGTACGGATTATGCTGGCTTTGATGGTGTAATTTGTGGTATACACTTGCGACTTACGAAAATCCCACAAAAAAATCTAAGAAACAAATTGCATGATATTGGCGGCCAAGTACTTCACGTCCACATGAGATGACCGAGACTGGATAGTGCACGGCGACTCTGCTTAAACTCCAAAGAAGTAGGCTCAGCACTGTTATTGGGGTCATTACGGGGCATTGCATTATAGAAGCGCATGCGAGGCGTATAGGTCTTGGGACCTTGCAAATGACTTCTGCAGAAGCTGTGGAGATGAAGAGGAAGATAAGACTATTATTCACCTATTGTGTACATGTCCGGCACTTAGTCGGGGAGAAAGAAGCACTTGGGTGCCTACTACATGGAGGATCTAGATGAACTGTCATATATGGATATTGACAGCCTGAGTCGCTTCATCAGAAGCTCCGAATGGTTGCTGGAATAGGGGAAATGAGGAACTGTGGCATTACAATGGGCCTGTGTGCGGCCTAAGTGTGTCCGCTCCATCGAAGGGACAGCCACTTCTACCTACCTACCTAAGTCATAATGAAAATTTTTTTCTCCTTTTCCTTGATACATAACTGAATTACTTAGGTTCGCAGTCAAACATTTCCACCATTGTACCAACACCACCCTCTAGTATTGTTCCTTAATTGATAACTATTTATTACCCACCCATTTAATATACGATATTGTATTTGTCTATTTGTCTACACGACTGCATTATCTGTTCTTCTAAGAATTATACAAAAAACAAACAAATCTTAAATTTATTATCTGCAGAATACCATGGTTATTCAATATATTCACAGTACGATACATATATTGAATCTTATTTTCATATGTATTCGTGCAAGAGAAAGTGGTTAGCATATGTGAGTGTGTCTGTGTGTGTGCGATTCTGTGTAATTTTCCTTCCTTGGCTGTGTGCATTCAATTATTCAAATAAACAATTTTGTGGTCAAGGTGTTGAATACGTTTTTTTCCACCTGTTTTTTTTTCTCTCCACTTTTTTTTTTTGCTCTTCCCTGTGTTATTTATTTTCATTTAAGTTAACAACTATAATGTGTTTATATGCACGTACGTGTATATACATACTGTACGTAGAGAGTATGTATGTGTGCATACTCATACATACATATACAATATAAAAAGAACAAACAAATATTACAAAGTATACACATAAATTTGCCTGCAGTATTACATACAAGCATATATACATACATACTTTCATTCACTTTTCATACAAGTATTTGGGTTCATAGTGCATCAGGATATGAGCAAAAACGAAAAACGAGCGAAAGAAGATAAAAATTTAAATCCTTTATTTGGATACGAATTTATTCTGTTTGTGATTGTATGTGGGTATATGGGTGTGTGCATGGTGTGTCTGTGTGTGGCTGTGTGTTGAAAATATAAAATTTATTTACTCACGTTTAAAACAGTGTATGCTTATGAAAAATAAATCACGTATAACCGGAATATATTTTTATCCTCACATATTAATTTGCGTCCAGTCGAAAATATGTGTTAACGTGCATGCATCTCTGGGCTGTGCCATGTATTCAGTATTATTAACCAGTCAACAATTTAAAAAAAGTTGTTTAATTTTGTCAAATGAAAAATAAAGTTTAAAAACGGATTTGTTTTTGATTTTTTCCGAAAATTTTTGTGAAGTTTCTTTAATGAATTCTTTTTCTATTGAAATTGCTTTAAAACAGTTTGGCAGTGAATGGGTATTAGGAAGGCGTTGAATACAAATACATATTTACGGTCTTCCAACAGGAAGTTCATAACGGCAGTTCATAACGGCCATCTTGTTGAAGCTACATCAAATTACTTGTCGCTTAATCAGTGTTTTCGCTGAATGGGCTGGGGAGTAGATTGCAACCATGCATTATTGTATTGAAAAATCATCTTCAGCAATGAGACCCATTTCTAATAAAGGGTGTTTTTTATAGAGGTATAGAACTTTAAGTTGGCATTACTTTTCAAGATGGCGACCGATTTAACAGCTGTCAAGTGATTTATTCTCAGTTTGGTTTGGCAATTCACCATGAATAGACTCACACCTGAACAACGCTTGCAAATAGTGCAATTTTATTTCGAAAATAATGGTTCTGTGCGGAAAACGTATCGCGCACTACGTCCATTTTATCGTCGACAAAATCGATTAACCATGGAACGTTTTCGCACCACGTTTACTCTTATTGATAACTCGCATCCCTAGAGACGCTGTACGGTGCGTACAGAAGAAGCTATTGCTGCTGTAGAGCGTAGCATTGAGGAAGACCCGAATGAGTCCATCCGCCATCGAGCACAGGAATTGGATCTGTGTCCATCCACTTTATGGAAGATTTTGCGGAAGGATCTTGGTTTGCGTGCTTACAAAATCCAACTCGTGCAAGAATTGAAGCCAAACGATCATCAAGTAAGGCGTAGATTCGTCGAATGGGCCCAAAACGAGATTACCGTTGTTCCCGATTTTCATAAGAGAATTTTGTTTAGCGATGAAGCGCACTTCTGGTTGAATGGCTGCGTCAACAAACAAAACTGCCGCATTTGGAGTGAAGGTAATCCTCAAGTGTATGTGGGAACACCGTTACATCCAGAAAAACTGACTGTTTGGTGCGCTTTATGGGCTGGTGGAATCATTGGTCCGTACTTTTCCAAAAACGATGGTGGCCAGAACGTTACAGTCAATGGTGATCGGTATAGAGCCATGATTACTAACTTTTTCATTCCTGAATTGAATAACCACGATGTCCAGGAGATGTGGTTTCAACAAGACGGCGCAACATGTCACACAGCTCGTGCCACAATAGATTTATTGAAAGACACGTTTGGTGACCGCCTAATTTCACGTTTTAGACCTGTGAATTGGCCTCCAAGATCTTGTGATTTAACACCGCTAGACTACTTTCTGTGGGGCTATGTAAAGTCATTGGTCTATACGGTAAATCCACAAACGCTTGACCATTTGGAAGACAACATTCGCCGTATTATTGCCGATATACGGCCACAAATGTTGGAAAAAGTCATCGAAAATTGGACGTCCAGACTGGACTACATCCGCGCCAACCGTGGCGGTCATATGCCAGAAATCATATTTAAAATGTAATGCCACAAGATTATATTTCGGATAAATAAAATTCATGTCAATCGAATAATCGTTGTTTTATTGCAACTTAAAGTTATATACCTCTATAAAAAACACCCTTTAGAATGGGTACGTGAACTAGCAAAATTGTCTGATTTGCATTCCGAAAATGTCACTGTTTCACATGGATTCTGAGCTATTGGTGTCATGTTTAAGAATGGCCTTGGCCAGACCATCACTGTCAACAGTGACAGTAATTACCGACTTCATTTGATCTGGATTAGATCATCTGGACATAAACGGCATGAGCTTTCTATAGGACGGCTCTAATCGGGGTACACTTAATATTTCATTGATACTCGACACGAGATATTTGAAGGCATGTTGACCTCCTGTTGATATGTAGTGAAGTTGTTGTCATTTTTTCGAGTACATAGGCATCAATATTGTTGGCCTTCAAATGGTTATTGTCTCTGATTTGTTGGCAGAAAACTTTCCTTTAACGGCGCCCCACAGAAAGCAGATATGAGACTTATCAGAAAACATGATTTTTTTTGGCAAAATAGACATCATCGAGCGGTTTCTTTTTGGCCCATCTAGCGAAGCGAAAACGAAGCGGATGGTCATGCGACTTCAACTCTTGAACCAATTGAACTTCGTAAGGCGTCATACCGAGATCTTTTCGGAAAATTCGACATAAACTGGTGCGTGAAATGTTCAATTCTTGCGAACGATGACGAATTGATGTTGATAAATTCTCATGCACAATCTCAGCCACAGCTTCATATTTTTGGATGTACGCACTGCACGATCACGCTTACGTCTTGGCGCATCAACAATGAAATCAGTTTCATGAACTTTAGCAATAACTTTGCGTACACCGAACACTCTTTGTTTTGGAAATAAATTCCCAATGAATTCCAACGTTGCTCAGGCGTAAATCGATTCATTACGCTCAGTGGAGATAATATGCTGAATTTTGTGACAGAATATAATGACATAAGTATTGCCAGCTTCGAAATAACCGATAGTTCTAATTTAAACCGATAGATGACCCACCCAATATTAAATGCTTCACTGTTAATTCATGTGTCACTCAAATTCTCGATCTTTTTGCAAATCCAACTTCCTTCAAATAGATGTGTTTGTTGTTGAATGGCTAGTTCACTTGCAACATCCGCTTTTTGGACACCAACAAAGAACTGTTTGCCCACAATATCGTTACTACTAACTGCAGTCTTGCTGAGAGGGCATCTACGTTATTGTGTTCCTTTCTATACTAGACAGTAAAGTCGTAGCTTTCCAGGCCCTAGATCATAGAATTTTGCTTCTTAAACTTTCATTAATCGGTATTCCTGATATTATTCATCGTTGGCTAGACTCCTACCTCTCCCTTAGGACTCAGAGGGTATTGTTTAGTAATGTATTGTCTAAGGCTGTTCCGCAGGGAAGCCATTTGGGTACTTTACTGTTTTTATTGTTTTTTAATGATCTTCCTTGTGCTATTTCTGATTGTAATATTCTGATGTATGCTGACGACGTTAAATTATTTTATAATTTTGATGATGATCATGGTCAGGCTGTTCTTCAGCGAAATATTGATTTGTTTGTAACTTGGTGCAGAATTAATTTAATGGATCTTAACTTGAAAAAATGTAAATGCATGGTTTTCTCTCGCGGGGGCGTAATTTCGTCCACTTGCCCTTTGGAAACTGTGACTACATTTCTTGATCTGGGAGTATTATTGGATAGGAAACTGTCTTTTATTGATATTGATTATATGATGATTGGCAAGGCTCGGGCTGTTCTTGGTTTTGTGAAAAGATGGACTAGGGAATTCATTGATCCTTATATAACAAGACTGCTATACATTTCACTTGTTAAAACTATTTTGGAGTATGCGTCTATTATTTGGAATCCATACAATCGTTGTCATAGTGATTCAATAGAGTCTGTGCAGAAGCAGTTTTTATTATTCTGTTTACGTGGCTTAGGATGGGATTGTGCCAATGGGTTTCCGAGGCTAGGTTAGGTTTGATAAAGCTTCCAACTTTAGAACGTAGAAAGGCTGTTTTAGAGGTTTGTTTTGTTTTTAATCTGGTTAAAGGTGATATCGATTCTGAGTTTTTGCTTTTTAACCTGAATTTCAGTATTCCAGCAAGATTTTCACGGCACTATCGTCCTCTTTCTTTAGATTATGTAATGATTTTAACTTATATTATGATTTTATTGATTTTAATTGTAGTGTTTGTAATATAAAACGTAGCTTATATGCTGGCATTAATTTGTTAATTATTATTTAAAAATGTATTTTCGTTCTTGTCATAGGTAGCTCCTATTTATTGTAACTTTATTCAGCTTGTGATTAAGTTTTGTAGCTGATTTATGTTCTCGTCGCCATTACTTTTCCCTTACCCGCTACAGTCCGGACGAATTGGGGACGAGCCCTCCGCGGTCGGGTGAGGGTGGTTTAGTGTGAGGCCGGGGACGTTCGAAAAAAAATTCCAACATGTCAATTGCCTTTCGAGGTTTTTTTAATTGCAATAGCCATCTTAGCGCTTATTGATTGGTTTTTAGGAAAGTGTTGGCCACACAAGTACTTGAGGTAATGCCCTATACACTCTAATGCCCAGGAGCTTAAGACACGTCATATAGTAATTCTTTTCTGGCTTTGATAGCATTCGGATACTGTAACCTATGGCCTTGTCCTTTGCATCAACAACCTGAGAGAGAACGCCAGCTATTCCATTTGCGTTCGTATTGTTGTCCAGCACAAACTTCTCCTCTTGGGGTTGAGTATAGCAAAACTGTGACAGCATTTTCTTGTAAATCGTTCGACTAATACGGTTTTGGTTCAGCCCTTGCGCTGACCAACTTTTTCGATCAGTTTGTTGGGAGTTCGTCAGAACAGGGACTGCGGTTACCTGTGTCATTACAACGGGCCGCTGTGCATTCTCAAGTGTGCTTTGGAAGCTGGTCCACTATGCTTGCAAAATTTGACACACAGTACTACGCAACTCAGGGCTTTACTGGACGCACCTAAATACTTCACCTGTGTTTAGGATACCGTTCCCTTCGTTATGCTAAGCTTTAATTTAGCTGTGAACAGTCATTGAAAACTTCAGACAGAATTTCAGTTGAAATATTAAGAGAAAATCCTTATAAATGGGATGGTATGGAATTTAAATCACGGGCTCTCGTCTAATAAGTGAACATACTACCTACTAGACTACGGCTATTGTATGGCAAAGCAAATGCATGGCAAAAGATAGGATATGATGGAGGCTGATTTATATTATTGAACTGCACATGACAAAACGACGATAGTGTTTTCATATTTATCATGGACAGTAAGGATTTAATTTGGAAAGTTTAGATACTTTCGAGTATAAAGAAACGGACAATTGCCAAAATGTGTTGAAAAGTTTCTTCGATCGACGGACTTCAAGCAATCGAGCACGAGTAAATGATTTTATGAAGAAACTGTAAGGAAATATTTTCAGATTTTCTTCAGATTACTTTCATATCATGGAATATCCAAGCTTAAGCTTGTACATATTTATACCACAATTTACAATTAACAATTTACGTTTTTAATCGTTCAAAATTCTTTTTAGACCTACAATTGGTATCAAAACTAATGAAGACGTTGAATACGTGAACCTGCAGAAATATTTTCTATATGACGCGTAAAATGATTCCAACAAGATAACAACAGGAGTATTTAGAAACTTTTTAAAGAATAAAGATCCCATGCTTACCATACGAGGCGCATAAAAATGAGACACTCTCACACTCGGTTTCCATTGTCTTTATACTCAGATAAAACGATATTAGATGGCATGTTTATATTATTTGTCTAGACAATACGAATCTATTTAACAAAAGTTGTCTCCAACGGAAGGCATGTACTTAAAATCATAGAAACAAAATTTAATAAAAAACGAAAATAAAAAACATATTTTGCTGTAAGACATTTCAATACGTGTGAAGATATGTATTCCCATAAAAAAAATACTAAGATTTGATGGCGTATTTGAATCACTGTTGGCTGTAGTACGCATAGTGCATGGTTGAACAAAGATACATGAAATCCTAGGAATACTTGTGTAATATCGTGAGGTAATTGTGTGGAGAAAAGAATAAAAAAAGAACAACCTCTTCTCAATGTTGTTGATTATTGAATACCTTTATTTCATTATTCTTGATCTATATTCTTTCATTAGTTGACATACGAGAAGCGCTGCCAGATTTATAAATTATTCTAATTGATTAATTCAGCTGATGCATATGAATATAACAACTTGAATTATTCCCGATGAGCTATTTTCGAAGTTGTCGAAACGCAGTTAAGTGCTGCCCGTAGCGTCTCAAAGGACGACGACCTTTTTAGTACAGATCAAATCACCCAACATCTGCATACATAATTATTTATTACGACCCTCCAGTCAGAATTCCGGCACAGCTTCTCGCACCATTAATATTGAGAGTGTTAATTTTATACATGAGTGGCGGGCCCTACAGTTTAAAGTCGACTCCGAATGATAGATTTTTTGAGAAACTTTTCATGGCAATTTTATTTACTCTCAGAGTTTTTGCCAGAAGTATGCTGAGAGGAAGTCACCTAGAAAAATTTTTTCATACTTCGTTTTTTTGGAGTTGTCTAGTCTAGAGTTTCAACCGTGGGCTCACTTCTAATAAGCCAACAAACTACCTACTAGACTGCGGCGACTTCCATGACATAAACGTAATAAAATTTTCTGAGTCGTGTGGTATAAACGTATTATAATAAAGTTGTGTCTTCGAGGATAGTTCGCCCATTAGATAACCTTTTTAGTACGGATCAAGTCAACCAACATTTATCTCGTAGATAATGAAAGAGAGAGTAGAATGTCAGCGAACACCAGATTTGCGTCCCCTAATGACAATATGTACATAAGAATGGCGGATGAGGAACTGGACTAACTCACGGGAACTGTATAGTCAATTAGATTAACTTCACCTCGAAGTAGTGCTGTTGCGATTCCGGAATGGTTGTTTCTTATGGAGAACCTTACTTACTTTACAGTTCAGCATAAGCCTTTAGTCAAATATACAACCTAGTTACTCACAACTTTTACGTTAATTTCAGCCATAAGTGGCCGGACATACAGTTTTAGATCGCTAAAACTAAAAGGAAGTCGCCGCGAGAAATATTTTTTCATATTTCGTTTTGGTCGTGATGCCTGAGCCAGGGATTAAACCACGAACTATCGTCTAATTAGCCAACACACTACCTGCCAGACTACAGGTGCCACTGTTGCCAATAACAACAAGAGAATAATGATCAGCTGCGATTAACGGATAAGAGGAGAAATTAGTGCACCCAGTGATTTGGAGAGAGCACTTTATAGTGTGTAGCAATATTATAATTATAAACGATGCAGTCCTTTTAAACTAAAACCATTAGAGTTATAACCAAACGGGTTAAAATGAAATTAATAATTCGTGACAGCTTATAATCTGCTTGTTGGAACAGAACAAATTCAATCAAAATAATACCAAACGTTCTCAATTGACTCACAAATGCAGCAGTAATGGCAAGTCATCTGCAACATGGTGTTCATGGTGTAAATATTGAAGAACTAAAATCTCTTAATGCTGTTTTAGGAAAGGAAATTCAATGCAGGGTTTCGGAGAACCATAATCATTTTCAAGTTTCTAAAAAAGCATTGAAGCAATTGGTTTTATGTTATTAAAACTGCACTTAATATCAACGAAGGTAGTTCGTAATGAAGTACATTTTTTTGAAGCACGAAGTTTAGTTCATTATGGTTGTCAACTAACCACTCTAGTGTTTTGAGTAGAACAGAACATAACTTATGAAAGTAAAGTCTCTAGAGTTTGTGTTCTCGAGTACTAGAATCTGTGTTAATTATCGAAAAAAGTGTCAAGTGCTTTTTAAAGACTGCTATAACTTACTTCAACGTGCGAACTTGAGTCCATGACTTGATTTTTATTTTTAAATGTCTAGGCTGCATCCTCTACTATACATAGAGATAATCATATTAACAGTTGTGTATCCAACTAGATTGATTCATTCGGATACTTTCAAAATGTCACTTGTGTTTGTGCACTGGTGGAATAAAATATTTTTCAACAATCTTACAGTTTTATGTAGTACTCGCCATTGTCCTTCCAGATTCTTTTGTAGATTTTTGTTTTTTTATAAGTCCAACACTCAGGGGATGACCCCTACATATGCAGTGTATTGTATTGGAATTAACCCATTAACGCCTGACCCCAGAATCCGTGGTCCGATTTCAGTGAAATTTGGCATAAATAGTCTTTGGAAATATTTTAAATATTTTTATTTTTTTTTTTTAGGTGTCGTGGGGGCCTTTGTAGGGCTTGGGTATTTTTCAACCCACTTCGGCAGAAGTGGAAAAGTTGTAACAAATGCGCAGCAAAACGCACTGACAAATTTGACCATATGTTTGATAAAATTGGAAAACGCGGTCGCTATGCGCAATGTAGTGGGAAAACAGAGTACGGTTGTACAAAATACGGTTTGAATGTGCATCCAAGGCAAAATTTGTAGTAGTAGCCATATAACAGTGAAACACAAGCCACATTGCGACGATGCTCCAAGCAATGAGTAGAGTTGGATACCCTACAGCCATTAAGGAGCACCTTCGCGCTCTTTTGTAAGCGGTCGAGAAGCCTTAAAATAGATTTTGAGACACCGGCCCATACATGAATATGTATGTTGTATTCCATTCTCTGTCGGATATAAGTGGTGTAAATAATAAGGCAATTAGATGAAGTGAAGTTTTTCTGCACCGTCTTAAGAAAACCATGGGCTTGAATGCTTTTTTCGATACTTGAAAAATGTGCCGGATACAGCTAACATCACACTGAATTTTCATGTCCAGAACATAAAGAGTGTCTGACTAATTAATACTTACACAACTTATAACCGCGGATAAATACGTAATTGGCTATTACAATCATTCAGTCTGCACTACGACATAGATATTCTCACCACTTATGTTGTGTGCGTAATTTTTATCCATGAGTGGCGGGACCTACAGTTTAAAGTCGACTCAGAGCGACAGATTTTTGAGAAATTTTTCATGGCAATTCAATTTAGTCTCAGACTTTTTGCCAGAAATCTGCTGAGAGGTTGTCGCCGAAGGAATATTTTTTCATATTTCGTTTTGTCGAAGATGTCTGACCTGGGGGGTTTGAACCCTGGCCTTACGTCTAATAAGCCAAGACACTGCTTACTAGACTACGGTGACTAACTACAGATGGGGTTTAATTTTTAATATGATTTCATTAGGAGATTGACTGCAGGTCGAGCCTTTTAGCATCAATCTCCAAAATGCTCCGCCTATCATTATAATAATATAAATGCTGGATATTGCTGTCACCTGCAAAAAAGTAGATAGGATTAGAATTATACAGAACACCTGTGAGAGTTCCACACTTAACCCAGTTATAGTTTCTGTATTCTCCTATCAATATTGTGTCTCTACTGCAGTCCATAATTGCCAAAGAATTCCGTAAAGTACCATGTGGCATAAGGTCTACTTGAAGCGACAGTAACTTTTTCAATTTACTTCAAATGATATTTGTTTTCACAAATTGTTTGTTTTTTATTTGTTTTTTGTTGTTGTCTATTTTCTATTTTTTATTTTCATTTATTTTTATTTTTGTTTTGTAATTGTAATATTTTTTTGCTATTTTTGCTTTCTTTAGTACCCATTCATAAGCATTGCGAAAATATTGCTGTCAGGCATTAGAATCACATCACATCAGGCACACCTAGTCGAAGTGAGTGAAGGGAAGAAATTTATTTGAGAAAAATTTTTAAACGAAACAGATGTTAAAAATATTCCACGATTCAAATTTACATGACATCGATGTTTATCAAAACTTATTCGAACAAAAATAAAAATTTTTTTCTTTTTTTTCTGCATTAATGTTGTATTCCACTGAACCATATTACAACGTTTTAAAAGAGGAAATTTAAATGAGGAAATAAATGAGGAAAAAATTGATTTCGAAAAATATATTACGAAAGTAACTAAATAAGCGTTGATTGCGCTACTGAAATAAATTCTAGAAAGAAAGAGTTATAAACCTACGTTAAGTAGAAACTCTACTACTACTCTACTTTTTTATAAGAGGTGACAATGCTTAGCCTTTCAATAATGCTCCTTGCTGACATTATACTCTCTAGTGAGCCTCTGGATAATTTATTTAAAAAGAAAATTCTCCTTCACAATTTTTTTTAAACTCAAATCACACATACATACATACAATTGTTAATTACAGCCCTTCCGTCAGGATTACGACCTAGCCTCTCATACCATTTATGTTGTGTGCAATAATTGTACACATAAGTGGCAGGACCTATTGTTTAAAGTCGACTCCAAACGACAGATTTTTGAGATATTTTCCAAACCAATTAAATCTCAGAGTTTTTTCCAGAAATCTGCCGAAGAAATTCAAATCAACATGATGAAAAATTATTTTAAAAATTTAATTTGTTTTAAATTGTTTTTAATTGTATCGAACCTGTGTTGCCTCTGCTGGAGCCATCGGTGAGAATTTGGAGTAGAATCTGGCGTTCCAATAGTCTCTACTCCAGATAAAGTTGACAAACGCAGCGGACACGAATAAAAGTCTGTACTGCAATCATTCCGATTATTAAGACTTAAGGATCTCCTGAGCGTAACGAATGGTATCCAAAAAAGCAATTTCACTATAATGCAGAAGAGGATTGAATCGATATCCATATCTATAATAGGTAGGGTGCATCACCATCTCAGGAAAGGAAGTTACAAGAGCATACACAATCTTTTAGAGAACGGCATCGGAATTGCCGTAGTCTAGTAGGTAGTGTGTTGGTTTATTAGACGAGACTTCAAAGCAAAACAAAGTATGAAAAAATATTTCTTAGGCGACTTCCTCTCAGCCATCTGCTGGCAAAAACTTTGAGTATAAGCAAAATTGCAGTGGAATGGTTCTCAAAAATCCATAGATCCGAGTCCTCCGTCCGTCCGCCACTCATGGGTAAAATTAATACACACAACATGGACCTAAATCGTAATCCTGTCTAATAGGTTGTAATGACCAATTAATTAATTAAGTGGTGTTGGAAAAAGTATTACAACGGTAGATGGACATACGCTGTTATTTCTTGTGTCAAAATGTGATTTACAAGACCACACAGCGAACTGGATTATAACCTCACACAGATCATGTTCGGTGATGGCTGTTGCTGACAATACTAGCATCGGTTTAAGTAAACAGATAGTTCTATATGTTCAAATTGACTCGAAAAAGAGGAACACATTACTTTTAAGCGCGGCAGAAAGTTTAGATTGTAGGTTGTGGCTGTAGACCACGATTGATAATCTAATTACCGACATGAGCCATTCATGTAATAGGTGAATTGTCGGCCAATTTCTTGGTAGACGAATTTTGCTCAAACTCGGCATTTGAAAAAACATTTCTTTCGGTGACTTTTCCTAAGCAGTCTTTAGTCAAAAACACTGAAAGTAAACTAAAATTGTCATGAAAAATTTCTTAAAAATCTGTAGCTTTGTGTCGCCTTTAAGCTGTAGGTTACGCCACTCATGAATAAAACTAACACACAAAACACAGTTGGTGTGAGGAGCTAGGTCATCATCCTGGCTGAAAGATTGTAATAACCAATTAGGCAAGTAAGGCTTTAAAACGACAACTGACAGCTATTCCGGTGGACGTTGTAGGAAGATGATAAAAGTAACAAACATGGCGGATTTTTTCAATCAGATGATGTCAACAGAGACTAAACTTCACTTTGCGTAATTCCGAGGTATACCTTTCTCTTAATCTAGTCGAATTTCGTATTGAGTGTCGCCCATACAAAATGGATGCAGTAATTAACATCTTTTCCCAAAGAGACGGCTTCAGTAATAGCAATTGATTTAGTTTATTTAAACTACACTTAATGCTAATGAAGGCAGTCGATGAAACTTACTGGAAAACAAAGCGATGGACTTGCCTTTAGTGCAAGCATGTCGGATATTATGTTCCCTAAAATAGTTCTGTCTGATGTAAGTGCCAATTAATCATTTTGTTGCTTTAAGTAGAAAAGAGCAAAGACATATGGGTTTAAAGCCTTAGCGGTTATGTAAGAAATTCTCAATATTCAAATTCGAAACAATTTTTGATTCTTTTCACGTACGGGGTACGAGCCATGTTGCAGATAAGCCTTAGAAATACCCAGAAGCCAGCGGATTACCTACCGTTGAGTCTCCTGCAATTTAGAAAAATTATATCGTCAGGGCCTGTTGATTTACACCTTTCAAAAGAGTGAATAACTTGCGTCCGAATACTGTTATTAAATACGCTGAAGTTTTTAACACGATAACGACCATTGGATTTTTATCCTTATTAAGTTAAGTTAAATTGAGTTAAAGAAATTAAAAATTTTGCTTAAAATTGTTTCACGTAAAACTCTGTCTATCTCATTACAGTGCCTAATTTATACGAAATTTGGTACATTGGGCTAAAAACGTTGGGATTTATTGGAAATTTATTTCCAAAAGAAAAGAACTAGTCAGAAATTGCACGAAAGGCTCATTTCCATCTTGGTGGTATGTTAATAAGGAAAATTGCCGTATTTAGGACTCAGAAAGCCAACACATGGTCTTACAGAAGAAAATGCACCCTTTGCGGGTGACTGTTTCGAGCGGCTTGCCTCCTGAATGGAGGTATCATTGGCTCATATTCCTATCAAAAAGGAAGACGACGCAACCATTTCGGTCAATGGAGACACCTATCGCACCATGATAAAAGATTTTTTTGTACCCGGTCTTCATGGTATTGATGTGAACGATGTTTGGTTTCCACAGGATGGTGCAACTTACCACAATTGATTTATTGCGTCAAACGTTTGATGGCCACTTAATTTACCGAAATGGTGTTGTCAATTGGCTATCAATAAGTTGTGATTGGATACCGTTGGACTATTTTCTGTGGGGCGCCTTTAAAGAAAAATGTTGTGCCGACAAGCCAGAGATAATTGAGCAACATTCGTGATGCCATTGCCGAGATACGACCCCATACACTTGAAAAAGTGTACGAAAATTGGTTCGATCGAATGAGGCACTGTGAGGCCAACCCCAACAGCCATATGAATGAAATAAATTTCCATTTCTAACCGGAGCAATTGCTCTTCACAACAAAAAGAGAAATTTGGAAAAATGTAAAACCATTTTTATTTGATTGGATTTTTAAATTTAAACTCTTAAATGGCCCACCCTTTACTTCTTATAAAACGTAATCTTACAATACAATACTGCATAGTTGAGTAAAGTTTATTAAATTATTGAATGAAATTGAATTAATTTTCATCTCCATTACATTGGTGTTCTCTGGGGAGGAAACAATATCATATGCAATGATTTAATAAATTTGTTTATACAGTTTGAACATGTAAACAATATGTATTTTAAATTTGCATCAATAAATAAATAAATCTCTCTATGTACTTCTTGTATTGTGTTTTGTAAAAATAAAAATTCAAATAATGCACCAACAGAGGTAATGAATGAATGTCGTAGACAGAATACAATAAGAACATGACATACAATGTACATATGCAAGAGAGAAGAGTAACAAAATTGAATTACAAAATATAACACACAAGTAAAACAAATACTAATAAAATAAATACCATCTCATACATACTCAAAGACTTACATACCAAACACACACAGGCATAGAGCTATTCAGTTCCAGCAAGAAAGGACATGAGAGAATTTTATAAACATAAGCAATTGTTAGTTTTATTGTATTACAAGACACTGAAACAGAAACAATACTGCATTGATACATACAATGTGAGCATCTCGTAAGCATATTTATGATGTCACCCAGAGTTCATAGGAAATTCTTTGATTTTATTACAGAATTAAGGTGCATGCAACTAAATTCTGATTGTATTGTATGGAAATTCTTTGAATTCAATTTGTTATTGTATAATTTAATAAGTAAATAATATCGGAACGAAAAGTGAAAGTTATTCCATCTCTTTTTTATACCCAAAAAATATTGGAATTTGGACATATAAAAAAACAAAAACTTTCATTAGAAATACACTTACTTCGATAAGAAGTGGCCCACTAAGCTAAAAATAAAATATTGTTATGTTTTTACGTTTAAAATATGAGCTCGTAGATTGAAAATAAAATAAAAATAAATTTTTGTGTTTAGTTTTAATTAAAATTCTTTATTATTCGCCCAATTCTGTGTGCCACTGTTCACAACTTAATGTAAACAACAACAATTGATTTTCTTTGTTATTCCTCTGTTTATACCCTTTGCATAAACAATAACAATTACTGAACAATTAATCGACAGATCTTTGTAGCGGAGATCTTCAAAACACGATTGCTCTCTTCAAACACACCGCATCTTCACACAAGACTGGCTCAACTTCACTCAGTCAGTCGCCTGCTTTGCCTTGCCTCTTATATGGCAAAGTAAACACCCTGATGAATGTTCTTGAAGGCGAACGTTCATGACTTCGCCTTCTCGAAATCTCTATAAATGTAAACATCGTTGTTTACTTTTATTATTGTAGTGTTGTTGGTATATTTTTATTTACTATTTTTTTTTTCTGGTGTTTTTTGTTATATTAAGCAGTACGATAATTTGTAAACAGGTTTGTTTACTGCATTGTTTTTCTTTTGTAGCTTTTGTTTATATTTTTAATGTTAACGATGTAAAAGCAAAACACTAGTATCTAGATTTTTAATTTTCATAACAATATATTCATTTGTGTTATCTCCAGTGAATAGGTTAAAGTGTCCGGTGAAAATTGTCATACTTAGATCCAAGGATGGTATTTGGTTAACGCAATCATTTATGACAGAACTTTTGTTCAAAACCATTTAGACTCCCCATAGTAAGATCACTTGCATTGTAATAAGCCTAGTTGGGCATGTATCCAATAGATAGAGAACAATATTCTCGTCTTCCTCGTTCCTAGGACTTCTGCAGAAGTTAATTATTACGAGCAATGCCTATAGCATGAGTACCCAGAGTGCACTGCTTTAGATTTCGAGCAAAAATATTGCCAATAATTGATGTGCTTTCTTGCGCTTATGCGTAGCTTACCAAGCGGTTTTAATGAAATCTGTTAGTGGCCATAGTTTTTCTAAAATTCACAGATTCAACTGTGGAAGGAACTTGATTACATCTTAAGGCAATTATATTCTGAGTTTTGGTTTAACGCAATAGTAAATTTAAGCGTTAGGTTCTAGTCTAGGTTCTCAAAAGAGAACCTGCTGAGTATAGTGTTCTCAGGCTGAAATAGCCAAGCAAGCAGAGCTAGCATGGGAACGAATTAAGCCGAGTGATGGTATAGTGTATAAAGTCTTGCCGTAGTCTATTAGGTAGTTTGTTAGCTTATTAGATGTGAGGCCACGCTTCAAGCCTCAGATCAGACTACTCGAATAAAATGAAATATAAAAACATATTTCTTTGGCGACTTCCTCTCAGCAGTTTACAGCTAAAAACTCTGAGAGCAAATGAATTTGTCATGAAAAGTTTTCCAAATCTGTCGTTCTGAGTCGATGTGAAATAGTGTGTTCCGTATAAAATTTACACATGCAACATGGGTGCAGTGAAGATGAGCTATGTTTTAATCCTGACTGAAAGATTATTATGGCAAATTATGTATGTATGTATGCTTCAATTCAGGTTCATATTGAGATTCCTAATTTATTAAACTCTGCCGAAAGATCAATAGTTATGCCACATCTAGCCAATGTATTCCCTCTGCAGTTTCCTGGAATACCATTACCGGAACACATATCATATGAATATTGTACAGCTCTGACATTTCACTTAAATACTTGAAGGTGTAGAAAACCATTCTGGAGGTCATTGTGTTTGAACACAGTGCCAATGCCGTCGCCTGGGCAACAAAAACTGTGCTGATATATTTTCATTAGAAATTGCCGTTCGTTATAATTCTCACCGCAGTGAGGCGCTTCGCCTTAATGAACCTATAATCGATCATACCTACTGAGCTATTCCTGTTAACTTTGTAAAGATGTCTCTACTTACAAACCCATGCAGTTTAAGACCATCTTTGAACATTTCTATGGAATCGCTCACCTTAGATATCGCGAATTTATGTGTTACCAAACTATGCTTGTAGTCGTCGTAGTCTAATCGAAAGTGTGTTGGTTTACAGTTCAAACCCCAGGTCAGACATCTTGATCAAAAGATATCTGTCGTTCGGAGTTGACTTCAAACTGTAGGTCCCGCCACTCATGTATAAAATTAACACACACAACATAAGTGGTGTGAGAAGGTAGGTCGTAATCCTTACTGAAGGATTGTTATGACCAATTATGTATGTATGTATTTAAACTAAGCTTGCACGTATACAAGTAAGTCTAATCGTTCCGTTAGGAAGCATATGGCTAAGGCCTATTTCTCCATTGTTTTTATTACTGTTTTGATTTTCACTTTGTTACTATTAAACCCAATGATTTACAAACTGCTCACGAAACTTATAGAAAAAATGCGTAGCAGATCAACATTGTTTTCAGTATATTTTCTAAGTGGAGTGGAGAATATAGTCTAAGAGTAAACAGGCCACCAATTTCACGCGGTTCCCTATACCCTCGAATGCAATTCACGTCACTTTGAATTGACTTTCTTTTTTTTTGGTCCTTCTGGGGTCTTAAACCCTTCTTCCTCTAACCCGATTGATTATGCAATTCTCTATAATTAACTGGACATGTAATTTTTTTAAAAGGACTTACCAGAACCAACGATCAATTATTATATAAGAAGAATGATTTTGCTCAAAACTAATCTGGCAAGCAGTTGGCCGGCAGTCCACCTATTACACGATTGGCACATGTCGGTAATTTGATTATCAAACGTTGGTCTGCAGATGTAAACTTAATTTAGTGCACAACGTTCTTCAGTATATCTGTCACACTCGAAAGTTGTGCGTTCCGATGCTTCAAGTTACCCGACAATATGGACACGTAGGACTATTCGTGAACTTAAACCGATGAAAGTATTGTCGAATCGTGACATGTAAATAATCTAGTTCGCCGTGTGGTGTTGCAAACCGCATTTTGACACAAGCTACAACAACGTCTGTACATCTACCGAAAACCATGACGTAATGTGTCACAGTTGTGATATTTATAAGCTCAGAATATTTTTTACTTCACTCTCTAGTGCTCATCTTTTAAGACCGTAATAATGATTGTATTCCTCATTGCCACTATATTCTCTTCACAGTAGATTATCTTTTACGTAAACATATTTCGGAGATTTTTATTAAATATTTATTACGTATGGTATGTGTACATACATACATACATATACCTCATACGTGTATTTTAATAAAATGAAATCAACGTAACGATTTTTTTTAATATTTAAATAGTGACCTTATTTTTTATTTTAATTTTATTTTTTTTTATGCCATTCATATTAATTAAGCGAATAAAAAAGAAACAAAAACGGGAGTTAAAATAAATGAAAACAGAACTGAATGTTGAAAGTGAAATTTATTTTAAAACGAACGCAGGTATGGTATAATGGCATACACATTGGGGGGGGGGGTTGCTTTAGAAAATCATTTCTATAGATGTCATAATGCATATGAATGTGAAGGGTGTGTCTAGCTTAAGGCTCATGTATGAATATACGGATATATGGATGCCCAGCAAACATTTTTATTTCATTAGAATAGATTCATTAGGATTCATATAATTATAATGCAAATGCATGAAATAATAAACAAATCTTTCGTGGATCAACAATAGTTGGTTTAAATTTTATTGGGTTTTCAAATAGGTCTGGTCCTTCGGTTATTGCTAAAAGCATAAAATGTTAGCCTGTCATTTCAATAGTTCAACTTCCATTCGATGATGTCAAATTATGATCAAAAATTGGAATTCTAATTTGTTCACAACTCAAATAATTGCACTGTATGTCGAACTGACTGTCAAATTGAGAAGATTGGCTAAGTCATGCATTTTGCTTCATCCTATCCGAAGCTTCTTAGTTAGACACACAGACTTTATCAATTAATCCCCGGTAGATCAATGAGGAGTGTATGGTAGAAATTAAGGCCTAATTTGTTTTATGCTATAATGCTGAACATGAACTTAAAACGTGAAGACCAATATTCTCTCCACCAATGCGTTGTGGCCTGCATAACGGGTGATTTGTGGGTACTTATTCTTATCTAACCTTTTGGTGAACCTCTTGATGAACTCCTCCATATTACTAAAGGCTCTTCTATGTCTAAAAAAGCAGTCAAAGTAAACTCCTTTAGAGCAAGCGACTTATCTATCGTACATGTGATGACACGCTCAGTAAATTACCCTGCTGGTCGGACGTGGTCTCTAGAGGGAATTCTAAATACATTCGAATATGATTGAATTTACAATTTATATATTGTAGATATACTTACTTACTTAATTGGCCATAACAGCCCGTTTATCGGATTTCGGCCTGCCGCAACACATCCTTCCAGGCGCCTCTGCTTCGTGCGCGCCTACGCCAGTTGGTCACACACAATCGATGACAGGGCTTCCTCGATTTGGTCCTTCCAACGGATGCAAGGTCGTCCTCTTCGCCGACTTCCGCAGATTCCCGCATCAAATACCCGTCTTGCCGGCGCATCCTCCTCCATTCGAACGACATGGCCGAGCCAGCGCAGCCGCTGGATATTAATACGCTGTACAACGTCCATGTCGTTGAGGAGCTCATACAGCTCACTGTTGTATCGGATACGGAAATCATCGCCAACTCGCACTGGACCGAAGATCTTGCGCAGTACTTTTCTCTCGAACACTCTCAAGGCCGCTGCATCTGTACTTAATAGGGTCCATGCCTCTGCGCCATAAAGAAGCACGGGTAGGATGAGTGTCTTGTAGAGTGTTAGTTTTGTCGTACGAGCGAGGTCTCTGCTACTCAATTGCCCATTGAGACCATAGTAGCACCTGTTGGCAAGAGTGATCCTGCGCTTGATCTCCAGACTGACATCATTTCTGGTGGTAACGGCGGAGCCAAGATAGATAAATTCCTTGACCGTATCAAAAGTATAGTTATCGGCCGTAATCTGAGAATCAATACGCCGCGCGTCTCGACTCGTCGATAACATATACTTTGTTTTGCCCTCATTTACTGCCAAACCCATCTTGGTAGATTCGCGTTCAATAGCACTAAAGGCAGCAGTAACATCTCGCTTCGTACGCCTTATGATGTCAATGTCGTCAGCGTACGCAAACAACTGGACACTTTTTTGAAAAATAGTGCCACTGCGATGCACTCCTGCCTTTCGCAGAACACTCTCCATGACGAAGTTGAAGAGGTCGCATGATAAGGGGTCGCCTTGTCTGAAACCTCGCACGGTATCAAAAGGCTCGGAGAGGTCCATTTCTACCTTGACGGAGCAACAGGAATTGCTCAACGTCATTCTGCAAAGCCTTATCAGCTTCGCAGGTATACCGAGCTCAGACATTGCGGCAAAAACACGATCCCTTATGGGGCTATCAAAGGCAGCCTTATAGTCGACAAAAAGATGGTGTGTGTCGACTTGTTTCTCGTGGGTCTTTTCCAGGATTTGGCGTAGTGTGAAGATCTGGTCGATGGTGGACTTGCCAGGTCTGAAGCCGCACTGATAAGGTCCAATCAGTGTTTTGACGAGTGGCTTCAGTCGTTCACACAATAAGCCTGTAAGAACCTTATATGCGATAGGGAGAAGGCTTATACCCCTATAGTTGGCGCATATAGTAGGGTCTCCCTTTTTTAGGACAGGACAGAGGACACTGAGGTTCCAATCGTTGGGTATACTTTCCTCTAGCCATATTTTGTAAATAAGGTGGTGCATGCGCCCTACCAACTCATTACATCCGGTCTTAAACAATTCAGCGGGGAGGTGTCGTCATCGCCTTGTAGCAGAGTAGAGAAGTGTTTCCTCCATAACCTCAGTACTCCCTGCGGATCTGTTACTAAGTTTCCATTTTCGTCCTTGCAGGAAGACGCTCCGGGTTTATAACCCTCGGTTAGACGCTTAACCTTTTGATAGAATTTTCGAGCGTCATTCCTACATCTATACATCTCGACTTCCTCACGCTCACGCCTTTCCTGCTCCCTCTTCTTGCGTCTGAAAAGGCGTCTCTCATCCCTTCTCTTCTCTCTATAGTTATCGACAATGGCTCGCGTAGCGGCTGACTGCAACGTTTTTTTGTATGCAGCGTTTTTCGCTGCAGTTGCCTCGCGACACTCCTCATCGTACCATTGATTTCGTTGGGGTGGGCGTTCGAAACCAAGGACTGTTTCCGCAGTAGTGCGCAAGGAGTGGCAGATGTTGGCCCACAGTCCGCCAATGTCGTTGAGATTAGATGGGGAACGACGGAGCTTATCCGAGAGTTGAGCGGAGAACGCCTCAGCTGTCCTTTGTGATCGCAGCTTCTTAACGTCCAGCTTTCGCAATGCACCAGAAGTCGCAGACCTCGAAGCGCTAATGCGCAATCGAAACTTGGCTGCGACAAGGTAGTGGTCCGAGTCGATGTTTGGACCTCTGAATGTGCGCACATCTAGTACACTGGATACGTGCCTTCCGTCTATCACAATATGATCGATCTGGTTAGATGTTGACCGATCAGGGGACATCCATATGGCCTTGTGAATGTCGAGATGTTGAAACTTAGTGCTACATACTACCATGTTACGCGCCGCGGCGAAATCGATCAGCCTCATACCATTGGAGGTAGTGTTTGCGTGGAGGCTAAACTGTCCGACAGTGGGGCCAAAGATACCTTCCCGCCCGACCTTTGCATTAAAATCCCCGAGGACGATTTTGGCGTCATGGGCCGGGCACTTATCGTATACGTCCTCGAGTTTAGCATAGAAGGAATCCTTACATCGTCCTTTTCTTCCGTCGGGGCGTGAGCACATATTAGCTGATGTCGTAAAATTTTGCCTTGATGCGGATTGTGGCTATTCTTTCGTTCACAGGTGTGAACCCAGAGACAAGGTGACGAACTCTCTTATTAACCACAAATCCGCATCCAAATTCGTGCTTGTTTTCATGGCAGCTGTAGTATACATCGCAAGATGCAAGCCTTTTGCATCCTTGTCCTGTCCATCGCATTTCCTGAATGGCAGTGATGTCAGTCCTACATTTAATGAGGGCATCCGCCAGCTGGGCGGAAGCGCCTACCCTGTAAAGGGTGCGGACGTTCCATGTGCCAATACGTAAATCATAGTCCTTTATACGTTTGCCGTGGTCGTCAACTTTAGAGGGGATCTTTTTATAGGATACTGTCTTGGTTTTCATTGGATATTTGTTTTTACGTGGTGGGTTCCAAGCCCTACGCACAACCCAAATTTAACGTCCAGGGGATTGGACATTCGCTGCACGCATTAGTTAACATCTAGCGGGTGCTAGAATGCCATCCAGGAGGGGCCACGAGGAGGCTGCGTGTCAACTTGAATACAGCAAAACAAGGATCGTCCTGGTGGTCGCCACGTTGACCACAATCAGAAACTTTACCTTGTTTGCATGCATCCCTCCCTCCCAGAGATATAGTCTTGAAAATTTCTTTAACCAAGGTCACGAAAATAGAGGTTCACCCTTCATTGCATATCATAATTGTTGCAATTAGTCAAAATAAAATTACAGAGCGACTCAATTATCAGCGCTGCACATTATAGTGTATTGCAATGAGGGTTGGCATCATTTTCGATTAACAAACCAACTTGGATGCACTTATATGCCAGCCTTTCTACTATTTTATCTACCATTCCCATGGTAGTCATGTCTTTATTAATATAGGTTAGGTTAGGTTAGAGGACGTGTACTTGTCAATTAAGACAAGTACAGTACCCGCAGGTCGAATTGACCCATTGTACAACATCCTAGTTTCTCACACCACTTATGTTGTGTGTGTTAATTTTATACATGAGTGGTGGGACCTACAGTTTAAAGTCGACTCCGAACGACAAATTTTTTTTTGATGACCAATTATGTATGTATGTATATATATTGTCGGCGTGAGTGATAATCAGGCAGAATATTGTTTCTTTTAGTAGAGTGTTAAGATTAAGATTCTATAGCAAAAAGCCAAGGTACATGCCCTTTTTGTGTCCCTCGAACCACCATTTTGTTTTTATATGTATGTGGCGACATTGACTGTAAAGTTGCCAAAAAACGGTACAATGGTCCTTCCGCCACACAAGCCTCACTAATAATATAATACTGCTGGGTGTATCTTAAACACGGGTTGTTTCTACAGGAAATTCAGTAATTTTGTTTGTTGAAGATATTTATTGCTTCAAAAATGAACTTCGTAGCTGAATATAATATTTCAATAGAAAATACATTTCTGCCACACAGTGTACATTACATAATAAAATTCAATTGCTTGGAAGCATTGATTGTTTGTTAGTCATGTATTCATGTTAAAACAAGTTTATTTTGCTGTTGTCACATGCTACGAATCTTATCTTAATACTGAAAAAAAAGCAATTTTAAAATATTTGTTGTTTGCAATATAATGCTACACTGGAAACAGTATAACTCCTATAAAAAGCATGTAAGTTCTGAATTATTTTACATACAGTTTGTAAACTGCGTAAAGTTTTATAGCACTGGTCCTAATCTAACAATAATTTTCATTTAAAACTTTTCTCAAATGTTTTGCCTGAAGAAACCATTTCAAAATTTATGTTTACTGGGTTAATATGTTATTTTTGTAATAAACACTTGGTTACCTGAATACGTATTTAGTTTTTATTTCATTTCATTTACATGGTAGATTTCGTTGTTGGAAATAAAATTATAAAAGATTGAGATTGAGATTTATAAAAATTTAAACTAAAAACAAAAAAAAAAATAAAACTATTGAAACAATTTGTAAACTACATATACGAAGAGAGCACCCATATGGCTTGGGATAATTAAAACAATTTGAAATTTTGCCATGAGAACTTCCATGATGAACTTATCATGAAATCCATATACATTTTCTTTAGTTTGTTAATAATATTTATTATTACATATTCTTGTGGATTGATAGTCATTTTTAAATATTTTTGACTGACTACGGTTTTGCACACCATATAATGCCGACGTAATATATTTTAGATTGTATAATAATATCGAATTTTGTAGTTGTTGTACCAGCACTGCTGCTTTTTCGGATTTATTGCAAGAGTGTGAATGAAATAAAAGTAAATAAATAAAAGAAATGTAATAATTACACTATGCGACAAATTTAAAGAAATAACGAAATACACCTAGCTAATGACATAGTGTTTGTTGTGAGTTTTGTTGAGTAGATCACAAAAATATTTTTTTTTATATTTCTCAAACCCTCCAAACTCTTTTTATTTGACAAAAACTGTTTTTTTTGGACTTTACGCACAAATTTATTGATTACACAATCGATGTCCAAAATCTAAACCTTATTAGAAAGGAGAGGAACGGGCCTTTAAAACAATGTACATATATACATATATTGTTTGACTTAATATGCTATGAGGTTTGATGAGGCAAACTTGACAAATGCGAAATTTTTTCTTATTTTTGCTTTGTACGTTCATAGCAGCAAACTTTAATTAAAAAATATAAAATAAGTGATGACATTCGGAAAGTTCATTATCTTCTGAAGAAATTGACACTTCATTTGATCAAATAGGATAAAAATTACCGTATTTATTATTTAAATAGCATAACAGTATTGTGTTATATTTTTCATATACGAGTACATATTTTTTCAAATGAACTTTTAATTAAAAAATTTTCAGAATTTTTGAAGGATCTTGATTGTTTATCGGAAAATGTAACAATTTCACATTTGAGCGACCACCAGAAGTTGGCCAATGTTTGCGCAAAGAGAAATAATAATATTTGCAAAAGAAACACAAATATATATGTATGTATGTATTCATGGCATATTAATTTTCAAGTCTACCGCTAGCTGATGTTGTACCTTGGCGTTGGCAATTGTTGTAACATAAACAATGAGGGTAGTAGGTCGTAGACTTCTGGAAGGTAGCCCACTATGTCCTTCCTAATATGTCGGGTGGAGGGTAGTCCTGTAAACTATAAGTAACAACAGGAATTGCTTGGTGAGCATCTTGTTGTGTAACTTTACTGGCAACATTTAGATTTCCTCGTGCCGGTCATCAGCACTTGTCATCTCCATACACTACATCGCCATTCTTAGGGCTCTACTTTCTGCCCTCTGAAAACTGATCTATTGAGTGTCACTGAAAAAGGAAGTCTGTACTGAACCGCATAGTTGAGTATGGTTCTCGCTGTTGCTTTTTAAGCGCGATGTATTACCCCATTTTATGCGTGCTAGTACTTTTTAGAATTCGCCGTAGTCTAGTAGGTAGTATGTTGGCTTATTGGCCACGTGAGGCCATGCTTCAAACCCCAGGTTAGATAGCTCCAACCAAACAAAATATGACGAAATATTTTTTCGGCGGCTTCCTCTCAGCAGATTTGTAGCAAAAACTCTTAGAGTTAATGAAATTGCTATGAAAAGCTTCTCAAAAAAATCTGTAGTTCAGAAGCGACTTTAAACTGTAGGTCCCGTCACTCATGTATAAAATTAACACACGCAACATAAGTGGTTTGAGAAGCCAGATTGTAATCCTGACTGAAGGATTGTAATGATCAATTATTTATGTAGTACTTTTAAAATCTTACTCCTGAACTTCATCTTCTCCTAGATTTAGGTAGAGTGTCTAGAAAAATACAACATGTTATCGAGGACAACCTTTAAGAACTTAATAATGATATCTACTGCTTATAACGTCTCTTGATATAGCTGGGCAGGCCAATGATACTCTGGGGTAGTATTAGCAATAAGGTGCGATTACCATGTCGGTAGACTTACAATGATTATGACATAGCTTGACTCATGTATACAGAGTCATAATAAATACAGTCTTTAAGGATGACTGAAATCAGTGGAGCGTTATAAGTTAAACGATTAGTTTTCTTGTTTAACAAAATTATTAAATTAGCAAACTACTTGTCCCAAAATTTCAGCAAAATCATTCAAGTAGTTTTAGTTAAATCGTGGTCGCCATGCTGAAAAAATTGATTTAAAAAAAAAAACGCTTTTAAGTTGTGCGCACCTGCACACATTGTACTATCTTGTGTTTTACTCCTTCTTTTTTTGGCTACCTTAATTCTATGGCTATAAAGTAACTAAAACTGTGCAACAGTGATATTTTTCGAGGCCAATACCAAGGAGGTGATGTTGTGCATTATGTAGGAATACAGGAAAGATAGTAATAGGAGAAAATAAAGACGGATAGTGTACGACTATACCTTCATCACCTCTTCATTTTTTTTCTCGAAAATCACTTTTTAATAGTACTCAGTTTCTTTTTTCAATAGTGGTTTATCATATATAATGTCACATAAACAATCTGACAATCACAAACATTCAGAGTCTCTGGTGGGAATCGAACCCACTGCCTCAGCATTTGAAGTGTTGCTCCGGAGTTCAACTGCACATAC
This sequence comes from Sarcophaga carnaria, assembly GCA_958299815.1. Classification (NCBI taxonomy): domain Eukaryota; kingdom Metazoa; phylum Arthropoda; class Insecta; order Diptera; family Sarcophagidae; genus Sarcophaga; species Sarcophaga carnaria. Next base: position 41,520,851 of record OY283153.1, on the reverse strand, counting down.
AAGTCCTTTAAAGGCCATGCGTTCGAGTAAGGTATCTATCGTGCAAGGTTTTGTTAGCAGGCCACAATGAATTAATTTGACCCCTCAACCAATTAATGTTGGGGTTCGCCATGGCCAATTTTATTATTTTCTGTCATATCCACATGTCACAGAAATTCTCCAAGCAATTGAAATCTTTGCATCTACATGCAGTTGTGATTTTCTAATTAACAAACTTAAATCAGAAATTTTATTTTCCTGATGAAAGAAAAATATTTCTGGTGTCATAATGTACAGAAATTGTACACAATCGAATTGCTGGAAGAGATTTGCTTACGTTTGCCACTCACTCACTGGCCTTTGAGCACCAATATTTCATGGACTGTATTGTTCGATTTCGACTTCAACTGTGTGGCTGTGATTTGTGTGATGAAAATTGCCATGAAATTTACATTGTTTTTCGTTTTCTTGCTCACTGATGCATAATGCAACATCGTTGGGTAAAGGCAAAAACCACAGTTGTTCTGCTTGCTGTATGTGGTCAACGGCAACTTTTGTGTTGCAACTGCACTTTAACTGTATAACAGTATAAACAAATTTTTTTTTTGGTTGCTTCTTTTGAAATAACATTTCAGGAAAACTAAGTTGAAAGCACAACCAATTACAGAAATTGATGAAATTTTTACTTGAAGAAAAATACAACTGATACTCCATTAATGTTCTCGGCCATATTTAAAAGAAATGAAAAATATTTGGCTATAAAATTGCTTAAGTACTTGACAATTTAAAGAACAAGATAGAAATATTATAAGAATACTCACCTACTTACTCAATTGCCCATTAACAACCAGATTAACGGATTTCGACCTGCCGCAATACATCCTTCCAGGCGCCTCTGCTTCTTGCACGCTTACGCCAGTTGGTCACACCAATCGATGACAGGACTTCCTCGATTTGGTCCTTTCAACGCAGACAAGGTCATCCTCTTCGCCGATTTCAGCAGACCGCCGCATTAAATACTCGTCTTGCCGGAGCATCCTCCTCCATTCAAACGACATGGCCGAGCCAGCGCAAGCGCTAAATGTTAATACGTTGCACAACCTCCATGTCGTTGAGGAGCTCATACAGCTCACTGTTGGATCGGATGCGAAAATCATCGCCAGCTCGTACTGGACCGAAGATCTTACGTAGGACTTTTATCTCGAACACTCTCAAGGCTGCTGCAAAGATAAATAAATTCTTTGACTGTCTCGAAAGTATAGTTATCGGCTGTGATCTGAGATCCAATACGCCGCATAAGTTATACGAATGACATTTTTTTATTTTAATCAGCTGGATAATATCACGACACGAGTTACTGGGCCAAATTTGATCAGTCCGACCTTTGAAGACGTTTTCAAAAAAAAAAGTTGCTATACTCCATCAATTCTGCAAACTAGTTAGGGATTGTCGCGATTATCTCGACGCTCTCTATGGGCCTTGCGGTCTAATATGCCAACACACTACCTACTAGACTACGGCGACTGCAATTCAGTCTGTTTTGCTAAATTGATGACTATAGGCAGCGGAATGTGTTCGCTGAATGGTTTCTGGAGCAGTTGACAACTGACCCTAGTTTTCATTCAAAAATCATGGTCAACAATTAAGCCTATTTTGATTTGAACCTCCATGACATCCAAGAGTGTCAAATACGTCCTGAAAAAGTTACTGTTTCGTGCATTTTGGGCTGACTGGGTAATTGGTCCATATTTCCCTGAGAACTACGTTGGATCGTTGACGGTCAAAGGATCTGAACACCTTCAACTGGACGTCACAATGTGCCCCACAGCTCATGTCACATTAAATATGGAGGTTTTATAAACTGGCCATCAAGATCGTGTAATGTGATTCCGTTATACTTTTTCTTGTGGGGTTATTTTCAGTCACATGTATATGAAACCCAACATAACCCTTGTCATTGATTAAAATCAGCCTGATTCATGGCCCAGATTAATTACAAAATTGGACATTTCGCTTCATTCGCTAAATTTTCTCTATAAATCTCATCGTAGTCTGCTTTTAACGATTGACAAATTCAAAGAAAATGGAGCAGTATGTTCAAATTTTGATGGAAGTCAACTGTTGGCAATTAATAAAAGCGGACCTATTAAGTCCGAGTCACACAAAAATTCAACATACGTTAAACTTGGACTTTTCCAACGACCAGCAGATTTCTTGTTGTTGTCTTATGTGCTTAGTTTCACTCGGTACGTCTTCGTTATGGCGACACATAAACGCAACTCAACCTTTGACCTACCTTAAATACTTGAGATTTGTTTGTACGTAAAAGAATTGATTGTATCGATCACATATGTTGTTACCCTGCTGTCAGCCAAAATTTTATGAGGAATTCTATGTGAATTGATATTTATTCCGCCCTCCATCTAAAACGTTTGTTCTAAATAATTAATTTTTAAATACCACAATCCTTAAATTAAATTTTGAAAATTAAGGTCCTTTTGCTTCTTTCGAAAGTACATTTTCAAAATTAATTTCCATTTTTATTTACAAAAGCTTGAATAGAACTTCATCCCAAACTTAAAATAATTCACAAATTAGTCCTTCTAAGAATATTGTACGTACGGCAGTAATAAATTTTGTAAAACTTTACAATGCAGTATTTTCTAATTTATATTTCAAATAATTTTTAATGAAATTTCATTAAATTAGTCCAGGAAAAATAAAATATAACAACATAGCATAAGAAGAAGTAAAATTTTTGTTTAAAATTGCTTTTCGGGAGAATTTTCATTTCAGTCAAAGCATAATAAAAATTAATTTTTAATCAAAATACAGAAAAAGGAGAAAAAAAACCTACAAATTTAGTATTTTGTTTTTGTTAAAACCAAAAAAAAGAAGTAATAGAGCTCAACCATTCCATTTTTCCCGGCAAGAAATGAGGAATTTGTTTGTGACATTAAAACCGTAGTTTTGATGGGAAAGTAAACAGGATTTTATTTAAGCAATCTGCCATAGCTGGTCACTCATTTTTTCTATTAGGGTGATTTTTCGATTTTTATTATGTGCCTATTCGTAAATCATAGTTCTTTAAACGTTTGCCGTGGTCGTCAACTTTTGAGGGGATCTTTATATCATTGGATTATATTTTTACGTGGTGGGTTCCAAGCCCAACGCACAACCCAAAATTAAAGTCCAGGGGAAAGGTTTAACCCTTCATTGCATCGTGATGGAAATTTCCATCATAACGTTTTTTCAAGAAAAAAAAGAATGGAAACAGTGTGGTAAAAATTGCTTGATGTCGGCAACATCTCACATCTCCACAAATACGTTGGTTTTGTTTTATTCCACTGCTATTTGGTAAAGTGTGCAAAAACTTAACTACTTTTGGTGTTTTTTAAAGAAGGTCGGACGAAATTTTTTAAAATAAAAATCGAAAATGAGTGGAAAAAAGGTTAGTTCTAAATGTTTTAGTAAAATTTTTTACAATTTTTTTTAAATATCAATTATTATTTCAAAAAACTGTATGATAGAAATTTACATCATTATGCACTAGCTGTATTTATAATGTATTGCAAAAACTTATTTGTTATAAACTACAAAATAATGTTTTTTTTTAGAAATATTTAAATGAAAAAGATATTGAAACATTTCTGGCTCAGGTTGAAGACGGTTTGCTATCAGGAGGTAGTCTTGATGTTGAAAATTCTGATGAAGAGCACCAAGACGCTGTTGAAATTGCAAAAGTGTTGCAAGAGGAAAACATCCAGGATAATGTAGAGGACGAAGTCGAAGAAGACGATGCTATAGATGATCAGGAATCCTCACGAACAGCTGAAGCATTGCCTTTATCTCAAGCTACTGGATTTGATAAAACCAAAAAAGAAAAAATTAGCATAACCTGTCCATTTGTTGTCCAAGAATACAATAAACACATGGGAGGCGTAGATCTTATGGACAGCTTTCTGGGAAAAAACCACATTACATTAAGGTCAAAAAAGTGGTACTTGCGAATTTTTTTTCATTTATTTGATTTTGCAGTTATAAATTCTTGGATAATTTATAAAAAAAAATGATGGGGAAATAAATTTGTCTCAAAAGGATATACTAACTTTGAGTCAATTTAGAAATGAGTTGGCCTGTGTTTTATGCAATAAAGGGATGAATTCCAAGCGCGGGCGTCCAAGCATTTCAATTGAGCAAGAACTGTGTTCAAAGAGAAAAAGAGGTTGTACAACTCCTGCACCCCCAAAAGATATTAGAAAAGATGGTTTTGAACATTGGCCAAAAGTACGAGGATCACTCAGATGTAAATATCCAAATTACAAAGGCTATTCGACAATATTTTGTAGCAAATGTGGAGTAAATTTATGCCTCAATAAGAACAATAATTGTTTTTCAATTATCATGTGGAATAAAAATAATATAAAAAGCTATATTTTATTTTGTGTCTTCTTTGTACTGAGCTAAACATGTAAATTTGCATGTTGATGGAAATTTCCTTCATATGAGTTTTTACTAATTTTCTGCTAATTACTTGAACTAAATATTTTTTAATACTTTTTCCTTAATATAGAGCCTGAATTATAGCAGTGTAATTTATTTCACGAAAAAATAAAAAATCATGCAATGAAGGGTTAAGCATAAACTTATTGACACCATTTAATTGGAGGTAAGAGTGACTATTGCAACCTTATGCCCCCTTTACATAAAAAAGTAAAGGATACCAGAGGAAGAGATATAGAGAGGAAAAACCTTTTTCGATAGCATTTAACATACTCGAGCCATTTGTGTGAAAAATTAAAACCTATACTGCAACATATAAATGTGTTTTTTAGACCTACTAAGGCAGAAATCGAATCCCTTATTTGTTTAGTAAAAGATCATCTGAATAATGCATCACATACTTACATAATTGGTCACTACAACTCTTCAGTTAGGATTAAGACCTAGCTTCTCACACCACTTACGTTGTGTGTCTTAATTTTATACATGAGACAGATTTTCTGAGACATTTTTCAAAGCAATTTTTATTTATTCTCATAGTTTTCGCCAGAAATCTGCTGAGTGGAAGTCGCCGAAGAAATATATTTTCATATCTCGTTTGGTCACGTCTAATAAACCAACACAATATCTACTAGGCTGCGTTCGTCAATATTAACGCATTTTATTATGGTGAAAGAAAATAAATATTGTTCGAAAATGGAAATGGTGCTTTGCTTTTACATTGTTTAACATTAAAAACAAAAGCTACAAAAACAAAAACAATAAACTTGTTTAATCGATAAACAAGTAAACAAAAATATATCAACAAAATACCAGAATAAAAAAAATGGTAACAAGCAGACAAAAATGCAACAACAAACACTACAAGAATAAACGTAAACAAAAATGCACAAACAACAATAATGAAACAACCATGTTTACATTTATAGAGATCTCGAGAAGGTGAAGCCACGAACATTTGCATTCAAGAACTTTCATCAGACTGTTTACGTTGGCATATAAAAGGCAAGGCAAAGCAGGCAATGGAGTCAGTAAAAATTCTGACAGTCTTATGTGAAGACGCACGGTGTTTGTAGAGAATAATCGTGGTTTGAAGATATCCGTTATAAAGATCAGCCGAACAATTGTTAGTTGTTGTTTATGCAAAGAGAAATAACAAAAAAAGCAATTGTTGTTATTTACATCAAGTTGTGAACAGTGGCACACAAAATTGTGCGAACAATAAAGAATTTACACAAATTTATTTTTATTTTATTTGCAATCTACGAATTCCTATTTCAAACGTTTTTAAAAGGTAAAAATGTAACAATATTTTCTAGCTTAGATTTGATTGATTTAGATTTGCAAGATTTGATGTAGTTGATGTGAAAGTAATGAAACTATTTTCAAGGACTTTGGTCTTCGTACCCGTTTCAGCAGTGTAATATACCATTCCATAAACACATGAAGTCGCCGTAGTCTAGTAGGTAGTGTATTGGCTTATTAGACGTAAAGCCCGGGTTCGAGTCCCAGGCCAGACATCAAAACAAAATACAAAAAGTATTTCTTCAGCGACTTCCTCTCAGCAGATTTCTGGCAAAAATTCTGAGAGTAAATAAAAAATTGCCATGAAAAGTTTCTCAAAAATCTGTCGTTCGGAGTCGACTTTAAACTGTAGGTCCCACCACTCATGTATAAAATTAACACACACAACATAAGTGGTGTGAGAAACTAGGTCGTAATCCTGACTGAAGGGTTGTAATGACCAATTATGTATGTATGTATGTATGTATAACCACATGTACATACATGGTAACATAAATACAGTAATATTTTGAAGTACTACAGAGAAAAGTTGTCATCTGTCATCATTAAAACTAATTGTGTTGCCATGTTTAATTATCATTCCCAATAGATGGAGTATTTTATATTGAAAAAAAAAAACATTTTAATAAAGAAAAATTGTTAATTAAAAATTAATATTTTATCTAGTATTTGTGTCAGTATTTTGTTTTCAAAATATTCATTTTCTTTTTATTTTATGAAAATTATTTTCTTCTATTTGTGGTTATAAAAATTAAGTTTTTTTCTTTTTCAATTACCGAACAAAACAACTATAAAAATTGACCACATTCAAGAGAGCTGTTACAAATGTTATCATAAATTTTATATTTTCGATCAAGTTTTTATTTTTTTTTTCGTTTTTATTTGATTTGTTTTATGTTTTGTTTTAATTTAAAATGACATATTCGGTCATTATTTATGGCAGAACATGGCTTTTGAAAATAAAGAAAAAAATTCCATAGCAAGAGTTGGAAATATGTACATACACATTGAAGTCGCCTTGGTGTAGTAGGTAGTGTGTTGGCTTATTAGACGTGAGGTCCCCCAGGTCAGGCATATCCAACTGAACGAAATATGAAAAAATATTTCTTCGGCGAATTCCTCTCAGCAGATTTCTGGCAAGTAAATAAAATTGCCATGAAAAGTTTCTCAAAAATCTGTCGCTCGAAGTCGACTTTAAACTGTAGGTCCCACCACTCATGTATAAAATTAACACACACAACATAAGTGGTGTGAGAAACTAGGTCGTAATCCTGACTGAAGGGTTGTAATGACCAATTATGTATGTATGTATGTATGTATAACCACATGTACATACATGGTAACATAAATACAGTAATATTTTGAAGTACTACAGAGAAAGGTTGTCATCTGTCATCATTAAAACTAATTGTGTTGCCATGTTTAATTGTCATTCCCAATAGATGGAGTATTTTATATTGAAAACAAAAACATTTTAATAAAGAAAAATTGTTAATTAAAAATTAATATTTTATCTAGTATTTGTGTCAGTATTTTGTTTTCAAAATATTCATTTTCTTTTTATTTTATGAAAATTATTTTCTTCTATTTGTGGTTATAAAAATTAAGTTTTTTTCTTTTTCAATTACTGAACAAAACAACTATAAAAATTGACCACATTCAAGAGCGCTGTTACAAATGTTATCATAAATTTTATATTTTCGATCATGTTTTTATTTTTTTTTTCGTTTTTATTTGATTTTTTTGTTTGTTTTGTTTTAATTTAAAATGACATATTCGGTCATTATTTATGACAGAACATGGCTTTTGAAAAGAAAGAAAAAAATTCCATAGCAAGAGTTGGAAATATGTACATACACATTGAAGTCGCCTTGGTGTAGTAGGTAGTGTGTTGGCTTATTAGACGTGAGGCCTCGCTACAAACCCCAGGTCAGGCATATCCAACTGAACTAAATATGAAAAAATATTTCTTCCGCAACTTCCTCTCAGCAGATTTCTGGCAAGTAAATAAAATTGTCATGAAAAGTTTCTCAAAAATCTATCGTTCGAAGTCGAGTTTTAACTGTAGGTCCCGCCACTCATGTATAAAAATTAATGCACACCACATAAGTGGTGTGAGAAACTAGGTCGTAATCCTGACTAAAGGGTTGTAATGACCAATTGTGTATGTTATGTGTACATACATATATAAATGTTAGAATAATTTTTACTTATTTTGAATATAAGAACTATTATGAACCTTCTGTTTATGGTGTATGGCATTAGGTTAACGGGCTCTCGCATCGTATAAGGTCCCATTGTAACACCGATATTACCTATTCCGTTATATAATTATATTACCTGATTGGTATGTCGCAACTATTCCGAGAATCTTATGAAGTTAAACATTTTTTTTTAAATTTCCTTAGACTACACACGTTTAGTCACTAAATTCTGGGTATTCAAAAATTCTTCTGAGGTTCAAAAGCGCCGGACGAAAAAAGAGAATATGTTCTGTGGTTTATTCCTGTTATTTCCTTCGATGTCCCCGTATCCAAGCACCGAAATGAAAATAACCAGCGAATGTTTCTGTATCTCGTACCCAGGATTCTTGGATAGTCTTAGATGAGATGTACACGCTCTCTACGATTATGATGGTCGCTTTACGATTTACTTTGATACCAAATTCGCATGGCGCTAGTTTTAGTAGCAATTATTTCAGCTTGAAAAGTAATCTGTAGCGCAAGGGATGATCTAATGTTCAGTTGTTCTGAAAAGATTCAACAACCGATTTGTGTGATTTAGATCCCTGGGAGGTATAAATCATTATACAATCCGATTAATGCATTGCAAAACCAGGACTGATAACTGGTTCAGGTATCGTGTGGGCAATAGGTATGTTGAGATCAACTATTTCATAACCATAGCTTTTGTATAGCTACGCTCTTATGGCGCTCAGTCTAATTGTCGTGTTCGAAGCCACTTGTTTCGCCAGCATGTCTGGTGAAAGCCAGTTAAGGATAGTAATCAATGACTTGGATGTCAGAGTCCTAAGGGCACCTATTACAGTGATCGTTCAAACCAAGTTTTGATGAGTGGGATATACGACTTATTTTCTCGTTAATGTTATTGTCGTGTAATTGCCTTAGTACTGATGTAATATTTGAATAACTACCTGGTTTCAAATATTGGCTATCAATATAATGGTTAACTGGAAAGTTTAAAGAAACCCCTTGAAATCAAATATTTTTCAGTATGTTTATTTGCTTTTCTTATAGTAAGTAATCTAAAACAGATTCTCAAACAAATCATTGGTGTTCATCATCATAACATGTCCACGGAAGCAATGCTAGTTAAAATATCGTCCCCCGGAAGCCGGAGGTATTAATTGATCTCGGTGGAGTATTCAACTCCACATCAATATAGCTAGTGCGACTACAACAGATTATGCTCTAGTGCAGCAATGGGAAGTATTCCTAAAAATTATATATTTTTGCTTAGTTCTCATTTTCCTTATCAAGCACATTAGTTCGTGGTCAACTGGTCAGTAGATCGCTTAGTGCATACATAGAAAATTCCTTCTCTAATCTATACACACGAATGTGGAATGTTCAACTTCTGTTCCTACAGAATCTTTTTTTCACTTATGTTGTGTGCGTTAATTTTATACATACTACAGATTTTTGAGAAACTTTTCATGGCAATTTTATTTACTCTCAGAGCTTTTGCCAGAAATCTGCTGCGAGGAAGTCACCGAAGAAATATATGTTTTCATATTTCATTTTGTTCGAGAGGTCTGACCTGGGGTTTGAACCGTGACCTTACGTCTAATAAGCCAACACACTACTTACCAGAATACGCCGACTATTCCAATCTATGAGTTCATATTTTAAACGTTTTTAAAAGGTAAAAACGTAACAATATTTTCAAAACTGGCGTTCGAAGTCTACATTAGAGTGTAGGTGTCGCCACTTATGGATAAAATAAATATACACAGCATGAGTGCTATGAGAAACTAAGTAGTAATCCTAACTAAAGGGTTGTATGAACCAGTTTAGTAAGTCTCCCTAACTGCGCTTCAAATGCACTACATTCCGGCAATAGACCGACTAGCTGGGACAAGAAAAAACTATTTTTTCACTCAAGGATAAAATTAACACACAAAACATAGGCAGTGTAGGAAACGAGATCGTGATCCTGACTAAAGAGTTGTAGATAAGTAGCTACCCGGCGAAAGTGCAAAGGTCGATGGGACAGGAAGAAAAAAGAATGGCTAAAGTAATCCCCTATATAAGGAAGAATAAAAAAGATAAAATGGCGATGTAAAATTTAACTTATGCCCCTATTGCCGTTCTCAACTCAACTCAGTTTGGTCGTCTGATAGTCAACCCAACTTTTACTCAACCAAATTATTTTTTGATATTGCGGTACTCAACGTTTTTTAGTTGTGATTGTTATGGTGTTGCCGGTATTAAATTTCAATTTCATGTTGGTAACACCATGAAATTCATTTGAAAATAGAAGAAAAAAGCACAAAAATAAGTTAAAATCAAGTTTTTGTAGAAATAAAAGTAAATTAAAAATGGACTTAAGTGTGGATTTATTTTACGAAGACGAAAATCATGACGCTAATGTAAATGTTCTTCGTATACGTAGAAAAATACGTGATGTTTCAAATCCTCTTGAACTACCCAGTGCGAAGTAAGAAATGTCCAAAATTATTAACAAATATTTATAACAAGTGAATATTTTTATAGATTTGTTAGCTATTTTCGGCTGAACAAAGAAGCGTTTCGTTATGTGCTGGATGAAATTAAGGACCACTTAAAAAAACCTATTCGTATGGCAGCTATACCAACGATATTGTGTGTGCGATATCTGTGCGCTGTCCTTCGATTTTTGGCTGATGGAAGCTATCAAAAGTGCAGTGGGAATGACTTCAATGTTGGAGTAGCTCAATCCACAATGTCACTTATTTTAAAGGAAGTGTTACCAGCAATAGAGCATCGCATTTGTAGAAAATGGATAAAAACACAAATGAGCGAAGACGAAATAAATACTTCCAAAATATGGTTTTTTGAAAAATGTGGATTTCCCGGCGTATTGGGCTGTGTTGATGGTACGCACGTTCGGATTGTGTCTCCAAAAAAAAATATTCAGCACCTTTACCTGAATAGGAAAGGATATTACAGCTTAAACGTTATGATCGTAAATATATATACCGACATTTTTACTAGTAAATAGTTAGATTTATTTATTTGTTTTATAAAGATGTGTGACTACAAAATGTATGTACGATATGTTGACGCACGACCCCCTGGAGCAAATCATGATTCTTTAATTTTCAATTTAAGTGATTTAAAAACTTATTTGCAAAGAAACGCTCAAGAAAATTCTTGGATTTTAGGTAAATGTATTTTAAATTTTAAAGTCTCCATTAATTTTTTTATATTTAAGGTGATGCTGGGTACCCTCTAAGACCGTACTTGATGACACCATTTCGAATGGCAGACGGAGGTTCTCCACAAGCGCGATACAATACGATACATGCGAAAGCACGCAATATCGTTGAAAGAACGATTGGTATCGTCAAGAGCAAATTTCGCTGCCTGCTTTCTGTTAGAGGCTTACATTATTCTCCCGGAAAAGCAACTCAAATTGTAAATGTTTGCTGTGCTCTGCATAACATTAGTCAACATTTTCGAGTGGAGTTCCAAGCCGATGAAATATTTATCGAAAATGAAAATATGACATCACAATTCGTTAATTCAAATATTGAGGATACAGAAATTGGAATGAGTATTCGAAATAATATAATGCGTTCCTTTCAGTCATAACAAAACTATTTTATTTATTTTATTATTTTTTACTTCAATTGAATTCAGTCTTTGTTTTTTATACATTTAATGTAATTTTTGGTATACATGTAATAAATACTAAATAAAAAATACTAAATAAAAAACTAATACTAAATAAAAAAAAACATCACTCCTTGTGGTCAAAATAACTAAATATTTTATGGCTTCTGAACAGCCATATCAACTTCATGTTTTAATTTCAGAATTTTCATTTTTTCACACTCCACTTTAAGCTTATGAAGTTCAGTAGCTTCATTAACTTGCCTTTCATATAAGGCAATTTTACGTTGTTTAATGTCTAATTCCTTCTTTTTAATTTCATAATTTTTGTAGGCAGTTTTTTCGAGATCTCTAATACTTTTTAAAAGTTTAGCTTGTGTCTCGCACTGCTTTCTCAAAAGCTCTAGACGCTCTTGCTCTATTGGTTTCCTTTTTTTTTAGCTGGGGTGTTTAATGCCTCAGATACATTTGGATTTATTTCCTCCAATTCGGGATCTTGAGGAGACACAGAAGCGCGACTGGTTGTCGGTGTAATATTCTCAACACCGAAAGCGTGTCCAGATGGAGCTATTTGTTCACTTAGCGATAAAAGCTGTGATACGCAATCTTCAAGGTTGTTCAGGGGAATTTCCTGTGAAGGACCACCTCCTGTTGCTTGATAATTCTTTTTATTATTAGCAAGTTTTTTTTTTAACACTAGCCTTGTAATGAATCCAAACCTATACGGAGTAAAAATTCTAATAAAATGTCTATTTACAATACTTTAGATGCTGTAACTTACTCGTTGCCATTCGGAGGGTGTTCTCGTAGGTGGACCCAAGCTATTTAATTCTATGGAAAATCCTTCCCACGCTTCCTTATATTGGTTTTTGGTCATTCCAAATTTTTGTTTCCCTTTTGAAATTTCTGGATTATTCTCCATTAATTTCACTAGCCGCTCAAACTGTGCTTTGGTAGTTATTTTCAATTTCCTGTGTATTAAATATTTAATTATTTATATTAAGCAGAAAAAAATTTACTTACGATTTTTCCATTTTGTATCTTTTTTTCTATTATTTTTAAAAGGGATATGTATTAGATATATCAGTAGTGTTAGAAGCCTGAACGTAATCCTGACTGAAGGATTGTAATGGCCAATTTGTATGTTATGTATGTATGTATATAAGTAGTGTACACTATAACTGACAGAGACTCAACTGCTAATAAGCAGTTGTCTCTATTTAACGTTTTTGTCAACCAAACTCATACAAAGTGGTGAACCGCAATACCATAAAACACAACTAAAAATCAACCGCACAACCAACAAGTCAACTGCATTTAAGTTGAGGATGGCAATACCGATTTCTGAAAGACGACCAAACTACTGAAAAAGTTGTCAACCGCAATAGGGGCATTAATTCAGCTGCTCTAAGGTCAGGAAATGTTTACATAGAATGGAAGAATGTGGTTCTCCATACTGTATTTACGAGGGAAAGGAATTAATTTTTAGTGCAATCAGTGGCAAAACGAGTCAAAATTCATTGAACTAAAAATTGGACCCCTTACAACAGAAAAGATCAAGGAGAAGACGATAGAAACCGAAGAAAACTGGAAATGACTCAGAAAAGTTTTGTGAGAATCTATAAAGAAAGACTTAATTTGACTTTAAAAAAATATGAAAGGCGGAAGGAGTCATAGGGCAAACTAACATACAAAAGGATGGGGGTTTTTAGTCAGTAGTGCCGAAGTGATCCAGAATCAATTTTCCAACAAACTGCAGCCCAGCTAATATAGAGGCTGCGATATTAGAAGGCTATAAATACATACATATATACATACATAATTGGCCTTTACAACCCTTCAGTCAGTATTACGACCTAGCTTCTCATACGACTTACTTGCGTGGCGGGAACTGCGTCGATTTCGAACGACAGATTTTTTTGAGAAACTTTTCATAGCAATTTTATTTACTGTCGGAAAATCTGCTCAGTTAAGAAGTCGCCGTAGAAATATTTTTTGGTATATCGTTTTTTGGAGATTTTTTCAAGTACCTCTCTTGGGAGCATATTGCTTCCACAAAGCATTTCTTGTGACTTGTTTCCGTTTATTTAATCTATTTTTGATGATCCAGCTAAGCAGGTGAATGGTCTGCTGTAGTAGATTCCACGGAAATGGGACTGCCATCTGTACTTAGAAACAAATCACTCCGATTATTTGGTGCAGTGGTGGGTAATCTTGCTAATTGTTGATTACCACCTCTTTTTCCACTAGGCGGCACAACTGGCTGATGTTTCTGAAATGTTATCCTGTTATTATTTCCAACTGGTGACGGAGCTTTTTAGATGGATTGTATTGTAGGAGGCTGAAGCTACCTATTTTGAAATTCGAAAACCATGATAAACGATTTTTTTTTAATTTGATTTTTTTAATTCTATTAACTTGTACTGAAGATGTTATGAAATTTTAAAAAACAGAATTTTAAACTGAAAAAATTCACAATAAATTTTAATGGTTAATGCAAATTCGTATCATCTCAGATAATCTCTTATCACAATAGAAACGAGCTCTTTTCAAGTACAAAGTGATGTACGATAGAATATTTTATTGCTGATTACATCATTTCCCACATGACTGGAGTTTTATTTTTTACTTTCAGGTCAGTTTTACACATGCACTGCAAAGTATTACAAGACACTCGGTGCTACAAGTGAACATATGCAGTTACGGACGGTACAAGAGTGTTGTTATTTGGCTAACAACTCCTGTAACATGCTTTTTCTTACCTCTTCCTCAAATATAAAGTATGTTTTTAATGTTATACTTTGCTTTGTGTATAGAAGAGTTAAAATATAAATTTTTTTTGCGCAAAGAAAAAAAGTTATAAAGTTACCAAAACAGTTTCCATGGAAAAAAAGTTTTTGAATCGTTTAATGATGTAATAGGAGTGCAAAAGAAAGAAAAAAGTATGTATGGAACCTCATTGTAAAGGGTGTTCTCCGCAACTAGTTTTGTGTATGATTTAAGTTTTCCTAAGAATTGTATAAAATATGTATGTTGTTTAAGGAAAATCGAAATATATTTTTCAACTTAACAAATTATTGATTATTGATTTGTAAAAGTCAAAAAAGATATTTTAAAATATTATTGAAATGTTACATCATTTTTATAAGTATTCTACAGAAGGAGTAAGTTGTAGTGTAAGAACGTCAAAAGGTTAGGTTAGTTATTACGGCATAATAAATAAGAGTTTTACTTCTTTCTCTGCACATAATATTCCTTAAATTTTGAGTGCCTTCATCTTTTTTCAAATATTTATGAGAGACTGAAACTATTATAAGGCATTATGCCTACCGACTTACTTAATTGATCCTCACATAATAATATACGCAGTTCAGCTGCTTATTCAATATTCATTTGACAGCTGATAAACAAAACAGCTGGTTGTTTCAACAACATTGTTTTCATTTTGTTTTATTTTTTTTTTGTTTGTCGTATAATTCTAATATGCGCACTGAACATACTTATGACAGTGTTGCATTTTAAGTTTTACTCAATATTATAACAATTTGCGTATTTGTTGCGCAATAATTAATTGAAACTTTATATGAAATATTGAGCTCAATAATGGCGTTTATTGCGATTTACGCAATATAGATGCATATCTGAACACCGTATAACAGTGGAGAACGTTTAATTGTGTTCACATTTCCCTTCAGTAAGGTTTAGAAGTCATTGTGAATCGTTTAACACCAAAAAAGCTTCCAATCTTCCTTGTAAAAAATTAATCCATTCGCACACAACGTATGTGCACTAGAGAGCAAGTAATTCATGTGAAGTTATTGATCGTTTGCCATCATGAAGGTAAAAAATGTATTTACCGAAGAAGATATTGCTGCTGTAGTGTGTAGTCTTGAAGAAGACGTCAAATTACACGTTCGACTACGTGGTACAAGAATTGAAGCTAAAATGCAATCGCTTACTATGTATTTATTCCCATAGAACTTATTTGAAGTCGCCGTAGTCTAGTAGGTAGTGTATTGGCTAATTAGACGTAAATCCAGGGTTCGAGCCTCAGGCCAGACATCAAGACAAAATACAAAAAGTATTTCTTCTACGACTTCTTCTCAGCAGATTTCTGGCAAAAACTCTGAGTGCAATAAAATTGCTATGAAAAGTTTTTAAAAAATCTGTCGTTAGGAGTCGGCTTTAAACTGTAGGCCCCACCACTCATGTATAAAATTAACACATCCAACATAAGTGGTGTGAGAAACTAGGACGTTGTACAATGGATCAATTCCACCTCCGGGTACTGCACTTGTCTTAATTGACAAGTGCACGTCCTCTTACCTAACCTAACCTATATGAAACCGGCCAAACATTAAAATTTTTTAAAAAAATTCTGTTTAATATTGAATCTCATTTTTGGTTATAGGACTACGTCAGTACGCAAAATTTGACTTATTTAGAGTGAATACATATGAATACATACATACAAAATTAGTCATTATAACCCTTCAGTCAGGATTACGACCTAGTTTTTAACACCGCTCATGTTGTGTGGTAATTTTATCCGTAAATGGCGGGACCTACAGTTTAAAGTCGACTCCGAACGATAGATTTTTGAGAAACTGTTCATGGCAGTTTTATTTTACCCTCAAAGTTTTTGCCAGAAATCTGCTGAGAGGAAGTCGCCGAGATGCATTTTTTCAAATTTCGTTTTGTTCGAGATGTCTGGTCTAGGAATTGAACCACGGCCCCACGTATAATAAGCAAACACACATCAAACTAGACTGCGGCGATTTCAATTACAAATCTAAATTCACAGGCTCTTAAAACATCACCCTATTTTTTAAATTTTTATCGATTAAGTTTTGTAATACATTTTTATAAAATCTATCATGAGATGTGAATGGGTTTTTGACAAAAAAGTGTTAAAAATTTTTTCAAAATATTTTTTTTTCCTTAAACTAATTATGGAACAGAAAATAAATTCCATTCAATCCATTAATTTAAAACTCATTATAATTAAAAGCACTTAAAACGCATACAAGCACACTTGTTGCATGCACACGTATGAGTAATGAATTGAAATTTTAACAAATACGCCACAAATGTATCATTTTTTTCATATGCACACACGCCATCATACGTATTTGCCCATCAATATTTCGCAATTAGACTGATAATCAGCAACTAACCAGCCATGACTAACTAAACTGAAAAGGGTTCTATTTACATTTTTATGTACGTTTGTATGTTTGTATATATGTGTATGTATGTGTATGCAGATGAAAACCCTTAATTAAAAACTATTAAATTGTAGATGTACATGTATGTATGTATGTATGTAAGTATATGCAGTATATAATAGAATAAATAATTGGCTCGATAATTACCAACATAATTATTTTATTAAATGCAAATATTATTAGCCAGTATCTCTCTATTTGTGAGTGCGTGTATTAGTATATTTTGTTGATTTTTTACTCAACAATTAACATACAAAAGTAATGGCTTGAAAGAAAAAATATGTATGTATTTAAACATCAAAATAATTATTCAGTAACTTTATATGAGAATCATACTATGGAACCATCCTTAATGCCGATCTATTAGGGACAATAGCTCTTTTCGCCTGTCATGAATGATTTTTCTTATTTCTAAATGAAATGAAATAGTCGCCGTAGTGTAGAAGGTAGTGTGTTGGCTTATTAGCCTCATGTCAGACATTTCCAATTAAGCGAAACATGAAAAAATATTTTATCGGACACTTCCTCTCAGCAGATTTCTGGCAAAAACTCTGGGAGTAAATAAAATTGCCATGAAAAGTTTCTTAAATTCGGTCATTCGAAGTCATCTTTATACAGTAGATCCCGCCACTCATGTATAAAATTAACATACGCAACATATCGACGCCTCCATTTTTAATGTTCTTGCATTTTTAAATTCTACGTTCTCTAACTTAAATACTGTCAAAATTTGGTTAAGATGCGCCGATCCGTTCCGAAGTTATAGGGAAAAATCTACTTCGAATACCCATAAAGTCGTATGTCGCGCGAAATCTTTAAGAGCTCGTAACTCGAAACACACTTTTTCGACTTAGAATGTTATAGAACGGAGGCGTCGATATGTAAGTGGTGTGAGAAGCTAGGTCGTAATCCTGACTGAAGGGAAATAATGACCAATTATGTATGTATGTATGTATGGATGTACATATTATAATCTGGTCGATAATTTCATAGCATTTGTTTCTTAAATATTATTTATGGCATATGTACACCGCGACTGGGCGTTATATGGTCCATTAAATCTGGAAACCTTTGGGCTACTTTTGCCGCAAAACCATTAGCCATTTTGGTACTAATGGTGGTTAGAATATTAGCTTCCGTTACTTCAAGGGGTTGCTTGTTAGTCTTCATTAACCAGTCAACATTAACCGTTAACACATTCAAACTTTTCGTTAAGTCACGGTACTTTCTTGTAATCTTTTACTGTTTGCGGTGGAGGTTCGTGATTGTTTAAATAAGCCGACAAACTTTCGCAGAAAATTCGCTATCGATTATATCGATTATATACCGGACAGTATTGCCATATCTCCACCAGAGGTTAGCAATGAGTATTCAAAACGATGAGTAGATTCGAATCATACTTATAATTTCTGATACTTATACGGATTCATAGGTATTTTAATGTCATACTCATACTACTCATATTCAAAGTTTGAAATACTCATGGTACTCATACTTAACAATACTCATTTGAATCACTCGATTCATTTATGAGTATTATAAGTATTTTTCTAGTTTATCTGAATGAGTAGGCGTATGAATCAAACATATTTCAATGTTATGAGTTTAATGTCAACGTTGTACTCATACTCATTGCAACTTGTACTTATAAATCAATGTTGTAATGAATACGAATGAATCAAAGTAGTTGGATTTCAATACTGTTGACTCACTCATACTCAAAATTTCATGAGTACTTATGCGTAGAGAAAAAGCGATTCATTGCTGATCTCTGATCTCCACCGATAGTCGAATGACAATTAGAGCAATAACTGGATACGGAATTATGGACAGTTCTGGAATGTAAAAAGACATTTAATAATTATTCCATGTATGGAACGAGAGGCGCCATAGTCTAGTAGTTAGTGTGTTGGCTCATTGGACAGTAACGCCACGATTTGAACCGTCTGATAAACCAACGCACTGCTTAATTGACTACGGCAACTTCAACTCAAGTCATCATGAATTCATGATGTAGTAGATAGTGTGTTGGTTTATTAAACATGAGGACTCCGTTCAAACCCCAAGTCAGACTTTGTCTTCAACAAATTGAAATATGAAAAAATATTTCTTCAGCGATTTCCTCTCAACAGATTTCTATCAAAAACTGTGAGAGTAAATAAAATTGCAAGGAATATGTTCTCAATAATCTGTTGTTCGGAATCGTCTATAAGCTGTAGGCAACTCTTGTATAAAATTGACACACGCCATAGGATGGGTTAAGATAGGTTGTAATCCTGACTGAAGGGTTGTAATGGCCAATTATGTATGTATGATGACTTGACAAGTCTTATTGAACAGAAATGTCAACCCAATTTTTATTAGAAATAAAACTATTTCTCGTATTTGTATTTAACAATTTATTAATTGATTAGAAAAGGCAAAAATGAAAAAATAATTTGAAGTGTAACACAACGAGTTCTAGAATAATCTAATTGTGAATTTATTGTCTGTGTTTATATGATTTGAATACTCAAATAATTTTCAACACTCCTCCTCAAATTAGTAAACACCAGATTTCAGTCTGAAGGTTTCCAGTTTTGTAGTAGGCAACGCTTTTGTCAGCATGTCTGCTATCATCTCCTCGGAAGGGCAGTAGTTACAGCTAATTATCCCCTTGTCGACGTAATCTTTTACAAAATGGAATTTCGTGTCTATATGTTTAGATCGATTGCTTAATTTCTCGTGTTTGATCAAATTCAGGCAGCTTCTGTTGTCTTCGTATGTTGTGGTTGGATGAGTTTGCTGACATCCCAAATCGGAAAGGACATTTCGGGTCCATATAACTTCCTTTGCGGCTTCGGAGAGTGCGATGAATTCCGCTTCTGTTGTTGACAAAGATACACATGTTTGTTTCTTGCAAGCCCAGCTGACTGCACAACCATTAAATAGTAGTATATAACCAGAGTTGGACTTCCTGTCAATTGTGCTCTCCGCCCAGTTGGCATCTGCATAGGCGATCAGCAGATTTCGACTATCTGAGCCACCGTTGAGGTTTAAATACATATCAGATGTCCCCTTTAGATACTTCGCTATGCGCTTCAATTCATTCCAATCTTCATAGGAGGGGTTACTTGTCTTTCTTGCCAATATGGAGACACTTGCAGAAATGTCAGGACGTGTATTTACGGATATATATAACAAAGAACCCAGTAAACTTTGGTATTCATCATTTCGTGATAACAATTCAGATTCGTTTTTCCCGTAAGAGGGTTCCAACGGATATTTGGAGTGCTTTGCATCTTGCAAACCGAATTTTATTAATACATTCTCAATATATTGTTTCTGTCTCATCTTATAATTGAAGTCATCGGTTCTTATAATCTCTATACCGAGATATTGAGAAATAGCTCCAAGATTGTTCACTTCAAAGTTTTTATTTAACATACTGTAAACGCCTTTTATCTGTTGACCATTTTTAGCAGCAACCACCAAGTCGTCAACATAGATCAACAGGTAAACATCTTCCCCATTTACGACTTTGTGGTACATACATGGATCAGCCTTACTCTGAATGAAACCACCATCAATCAAAACGTTGTTAAGAGCTTTGTTCCAGACATTTGCAGCTTGTTTTAAACCATAAATGCTTCGATTAAGCTTGCATACCATTTCTTCGTCACCTTCGATAAAACCAGGCGGTTGTCTCATAAAAATAGTCTCCTTCAAGCAGCCATTCAAAAACGCGCATTTAATATCCATATGTTCAACAATCATTTTCCTGGCAGCAGCAACAGACAATAAAATACGAAAAGTTGGTTGACGCACAACTGGTGCAAACACCTCGTCGTAATCACAACCGTATTTTTGGTTAAAGCCTTGGGCGACCAAACGAGCTTTAAACCTATGGACTTTACCGTTCACATCACGCTTAATCTTGTACGTCCATTTGCAGCCAACGATATTCACTTTTGGGGGAGCACGAACCAAATCCCAAGTTTGATTTTCTTTCAGAGAATTGATCTCCTCCTGCATAGCAGCTTTGCATTGAAGTTTCTGTTCCGACATGATAGCCTGTTTATATGTTTTAGGTTCAATAATATCATCCGACTCAACCAGATTAGAATATTTCGCAGGCGGAACACCCTTATTTTCCCTAGCCGATCGTCTAACAACTGGTTCATCAAGCACACTACTATCCCCGAAATACTCAAGATCAGTACTCACGCTACAAAAGGAATCGCCATCAGAATCATTATTATTTGCTCGTTTAGATGAAATATTAATTTCCAAATTGTTGTCCGCAAACGAATTTCGATCATTTTTAAACTTCATCGCAATTTTCATAGAAACAAATTTATAATCTCTACTTATATAAACTTTGTTATCGTTAGTATTCACAAAACGTAATCCCTTGGACTGCTCATCATATCCCATAAAAGTTAGCAGTTCAGCCTTATTATCAAATTTTGTTCTCTTCACTTTAGGTGTCAGCACATAAGCCTTGGAACCAAAAATTTCAAAATGAGAAATGTCGGGTTTTTTACCTTCCCATCTTTCATAGGGTGTGCAGGGTATAGAACTGGTAACCAATCTATTTTGCAAATAATTCGAACACATAACCGCTTCACCCCAATATATATTAGATAAACCAGCTTCCGCAAGAAGACAACGAGACATCTCAACAAGATATCTATTCTTCCTCTCAGCGATACCATTCTGTTCTGGGTTATAAGGGACAGAAAATTGAGATCTGATGCCATAATTCCGAAGAATACTCTGCATCCTCTTCGATTTATACTCGGCACCGTTATCTGATCTTATACACTTAGGAACCATACCAAATTTGTTCTTCACCATTTCAATATATATTTTCATCTTCTCGAAAACTTCAGATTTTTCACTTAGTAAATACACCACAGTATAACGACTGTAATCATCAATGAGGGTTAGAAAATATCTTCTTCCGCTGGGGGTGGTATGTTTCATTGGACCGCAAATATCCGAATGTACTAATTCAAGCACTTCCCCAGTTTTAGTAACGGACTTTTTAGGAAATGGTTTCCGTGTTAGCTTACATTTTGTACATACTTCACAGGTATTGCGAATTCCACAATCGACAATTTTAAAATCATTTTCAAGCTTACCAGATTGCATAGCCTTAACTGCATTCATATCTCTGTGGCCAAATATTTTATGGTAAAAATGTTGACACCGATTCAGACTGCAAACAGAAACCATAGCATTCTCGCCTCTTTGCGTTTCAAGTTGATACAAATTGTTAACACATTTCGCGACGCCAATCTTATCATTATTCATATCAAGAATTTCGCAATTTGGGCCGTAGAACAAAATTTTGAAACCAGCAGCAGACAGTCTTTTTACGGACAGTAAATTTCCCTTAAATGACGGAATATACAAAACGTTATCAACTGTAACAACCGTTTGAACACCCTTATCGTTCAGACATTTTATCTTACAGGAACCTATACCGGCAGAATATACGACATTACCATTCGCTACTGTAACCTTTTCACACCAAGTCAAATCAAGATTTACAAATTCTTCTTTAATACTACATATGTGACAAGTAGCGCCAGAATCGACAACCCATATACCAGGTTCAGCATTCAACACGAAACAAAAGTTATCACGAACTCCATCACTTTCAGCAATTTTAGCATTCTGGATATTATTATTCGATTTTCCATTTTTATATTTCCAACAGTTTTTACGAATATGGCCAACACCATGACAAAAATGGCATATTACCTTTTTGGAACTACCAACATTTTGTCTAGATTTTTGGGTAGTCTTCAAAACGGTATCTTCACAAGGTTGTCTTCTTTTCTGTTTCTCATCCTCTTCTATTAATTTATTTTCGACCAAAGTCATCGTGAGATCCTTTTCATCCCTTACCTCGAGGGCCGTGATTAAGGTGTCGTATGTTTTCGGCAAACTACTCAACAGCATTGAAACCATCCATGACTCAGACATTACTTCTCCAAGCGATTGTAATTTTGAAAACAACAATTTCATCCCATTTATATGTTTGTCCATGTCACCACCAGGTTGAAGTTTCAATTCACATATAGTTCTCATCAATTTTACCTTGTTACTTAAAGTTGATTTCTCATGGTAGGCCTTTAAAATGTTCCATGCATCTTTAGCATTCTTGCTACTCGCAATGCGGAAAACTTCTGACTCTTCTACAGTCAAGCCAATCAATATAGAGGCATCAGTGTCACGCTCTTTCCACTTTACATCAGGATTCACGGGAGTTTCATCTTCAATAACGTCCCAAACCTTTTCTCTTTTCAACAGCAACTGCATCTTGTATTTCCACAGCTCGTAATTGTCCCGATTCAACTTCGTTATCAGAAGTCTTGCATCAGCCATTTTCAATGACAAAAACAAAATCAATTTGGACAATAGAACAAACGAAATAAAATCGCCTTCCTTTTACAATACAATGCAGGCACACAATGGAATTAATCTTTCTTCACAAAATGAAAAAATAGGGGGAGGCCCATAACCTATTAGAAATAAAACTATTTCTCGTATTTGTATTTAACAATTTATTAATTGATTAGAAAAGGCAAAAATGAAAAAATAATTTGAAGTGTAACACAACGAGTTCTAGAATAATCTAATTGTGAATTTATTGTCTGTGTTTATATGATTTGAATACTCAAATAATTTTCAACAATTTTGACACTCTAAGCTCTCAAACCATTCATAGTTCTCAGGATGCCAAGGAATACAGCCGATATTAGGTACATAATAAGTGCCTAAAAACACAAAAAAGGACTAGAAAGCGACAATACGAATCTGATTTGAAAAAGGGTGGTTGAGTGTATTGCTGTAAAAAATTTCATATATTGTAAGGACGGAAAAGTTATTGATTCAGAACAGTTTTCGTTTCTCATGTCATCCAGATGCACAACTAGCGACAATGTGCGATAATCGAGTATAATTCCGAAAAATATATTCAGTTTTGAATGCAAAAGAATATTTTCATCATAATTAACATTTTTATAAAACTATTTAAGAACAGTAAATGAAATAAAGATTGGCAAAAGTTTAACACTCAGCTTCGCAACTTTATTTACTTAAAGTTTACATCTTAAAATTTCACTTATTTAACAGATTTTTCAACCGAAAAAGAACAACAAAAACTTATGGAACATTTTTTGAAAAAACGAAAAACTAAAGAGAATGAATTCTGAAAAAGAAAGCATTTTTTTTTAACTCTTATAGGAAACACCTTAAGGTGTGAAAATGTATTTCATATTTAAGAAGTTTAAACAAACTGTAGGCATTAAAGCACAAAACTTGAAACTCTTTGTTATGTTAACATACGACAACTTACTGGAAGTAAAGCAGAATGTGCCATATCATTATTACAATTATAGTTATACACTGTGCTGCACTTGTTCTGATAGCTCTTACAGCAACACAGTGCTTTGGAATCACAGAATTTTTAACAACATATTTAGCGTAATAACTTTACCAGAATATTAGGTTCTAGAACAAGTTCGGTTTTATTCTACGTAAACGTGAAGATTTAATTGTTACATCGGTTGTTCTAATAGGAGTTCGGGACTTGATGTCGACCTTGTTGAAGTTACATCTGTAAAGTTAGCTGGCATTTATTTAGTCTGCTTTGCCGAGTAGCCATGGACAACCACTGACAACGACGTGCATGCTCTAAATAAGCTCTGGAACAATTGGCAACAGACCCTAATTTTCATAGAAAAATGATCTTCAGCGATGAGGACCATTTCTGGATGAATGGACATAATTGTCAAATGTGGGACGAAGCGAATTCCCATGAAATCCCAAAGCGTCTAATGCATAGCAAAAAAGTCACAGCTTGGGCGAATCTTCGGTCCATAATTCTTGGACAACGTTGTTGGCCAGAACATCACGGTCTTTTAGCCTGAATCTCGACATCAACGGCATGTGATTTCAACAGGACAATGCTACACCCCATACTGTTCATGCCACATTAAATATTCTCCACGAGCGATTTATACTGAGAGGTGTCACTGTTCGAGGACTTCCCCTCAGAACAGAAGATTTCTGGAAAAAAATCTGAAAGTTAAGAAAAATTGCCATGAAGAGCAACCGACTTTAAACTGTAGGTGCCGCCACTCATGTATAAAATTAACTCACACAACTTAAGTTGTGTGAGATGCCAGACAATAATCCTAACTGAAGGTTTGTAATGACCAATTAGGTATGTTGTGTATGTATGTAGAGATCATGTGATCATGCCGCCGAGACTGTGCGACGTTAGACTTTTTCTTTTGGCGTTTTTTTAATTCGTAGATGTAAGCGAATAAGCTACAAACCACACAAGTAAACAAAGTCAAAATAACCCATACCTTCGTTAAAGTTTAACCTAATTTATGCGCTAAAGTCATAAAAATTTAAGCACTCAGAATACGCTCCGTCCTTTTCTTATATTGGACACATTATACATAATTTTGATGATATCGCACACACCCTTTTTTTATTTCAATTTAAAGATTGGTGAGGAACCCATATATCTAATTTAAATGAAAAAAGAGAGTACGCCGTAATATTTTGAAAATATTGAGCTCCGTACAAGTTCATTGCAATAAAAGTTCCGAGGATATCACCATGTCAGGAAGCCATACAACAGTTTTCATGTAATGATCCGAAATTTCTCTGAGAAATATCCGGCATTTAGGAATATCACAGCCTGGCTGTAAATCAAGATATTTTCCACCTAATATATCCAATAAATACTGCGTCACTTTGAAAATAGTCGTGACCTGCTACTGGCAAAACACTGTAAATATCAATTCTTAATATATGGACACCCTATAGTCTATTCTGTCCAGAATTTTGGTTGCACCGGTATAAATCCTTTTGATCCCTGTAGTTGGAATTCTAAAATCAAATCTTCAATTAATAAAATTACATGTAATCGCATAATCGACGGAATATGTTTATGCCTTCCCAGAGTTGTGTCATATCCATAGTCCTATTTGGGCCACATTTTAACTGTAATGAGATTTACTTCTACCAGCTCAGCCCTCTGTTTCAATAAAAAGTCAGATCAAATTGAGTATAACAAATAATTCCTAAGTTGGAATAGAACAAAGAGAATTGGTGATTAGAACTGACTGCTGCTAGTGTATTCTGTCCCAGTCTGCTGTGACATTAGTGTTTGCAAACAGCAAAGCAAATTTATTTTCATCACGGTCCGATAGAGTCCGTATTTGATAATAGGTCTAAAACAGCAAATATTACCCACGGACCTTTTAAGCGTGTAGAATGCTATGGTTGCTGTCTTGACCCTGAAATTATATTATCAGTTCATGAGATAGAGTACGGGTGGTTGAATACATTAAGGATGGGGAAGCTATCTCTTATTCAGGTCAGTTCCCTTAGTTGCACGTTCGCCACATTGCCCAGATCTTCAAACGTTCAGTCACCCAAAAACCGATGACGTCTGTTTTGAAGAGCAGTGCACTCGCAGAAATTGTGTTGTTCCGATACCGTTTCCTCCACATCATGCCAGCGTCTGCAGTAATCCTGGCGGAGCAGAGCGAACTTGTGAGAGAAACTGCCAATAGCGCAGTGTCCCATTAGAATTCTTGTTAGAATGCTGACCGTTCTTTCGTCGAACTCAAGTAGTTCCTTGATATTCCTGGTGTCCACTGCAGTTTGGATAGTCGACAACCAGGTATATTGGACCACCCACGGTTTGTTGATTTCAATGCTGCTCTTTCCAATTTGGAAAAGCATTCTTGTACAGGTGCATATATACCCTCTATCGTCTACTCCTCAGATATCTTCCTGGGTATTGGTTGCGAATAAAAAAATTACAAAATAGAAGTTAAAAAAAAACATTAAAAGTTGCCAATCAAAAACAGATAAAAATTTATGTTTTTAATGTCTATTTACCAGAGTGACTGATTTAAACAATTTTTTTATTTGAATTTAAAATCAAATTTAAATTTATAAAAAAACCACGTCAATCACCATTAACGTTGACGCATGAACACAGATATCGATGATGTGACTGTTAGTCTCAAGAGAAAAAAAATCGATTTATTCTACCTCATCCAACATCCATTTAACCATACATCACGTGTCATGAGACTAAAGTAATCTTTCTGTCATGGTATTAAACCAAAACATTATAATGTTACCTGTCATTTCATATGTGCATATGTGTTTGTCTGTTTGAATGTATTGTGTAAGCATATGAAGTTCAAAATGCATAAGTATTTCATGTCATGTGTTTATTGATAATTTTTCTGCATGTTTTGTTTTGTTTCTTTATGAATTAAGAGGTTGAAAATAATAATTGCCAGCACTTGCCAAATTCCAGTCTTCTTGGCATCTTACTGTCAGTCTTAAAAAGTTACATACCAACATGCCAACACTTGACGGCTTAGAATATCTAATTAAAGCTATTGCCGCAATATTTTAATCCTTTTCATTAAAAAAGCTTTTCAAACCAACCAAACGATAGTTTCACATGAAATAACCTTCAAAAATTAAGCGTAAGATTGAATCCTTAGCATGCTGAGCTAACATTTTTTATTCTCGTCTGTTTTATTTTCCTCCAACTCTCGTCAAATTTTTCAGATCTTCTAGTTTTGCTTGCATGCTAAAGATCTTACGCGAAAGTAAGATTGACATGAGATCGATTGACTTGAACGATGTCATCCAGCACGATGGTCAACAATTGAGTTTGTAGATGACATTCGTGTTTTTCTCGATAGGCTTTATAAAATAGTTGATTGACTCCTCTTGTGAAGCATTGAAAGTTCTACATAGTCGTACAAAATGATTCTAATCAATTTCCACTGTATACATTCGCTTGCTAAAGCTTTCGGTTAGTTAGCAACAGAAAACCCGCACGCATACATTGAAAAGCCGACGCACCCAAAACGAGTCACTGTTTTGTGCGGATTTTGGTCCAGAGGCATAATTGGGCCATTTTTCTTCGAAAATGAGCAAGGAGTGGCCGTTACAGTCAATGGCGATCGTTATCGGGCTATGTTGAACGAATTTTTGTTCACAAAAATTTAAGAGGAGGATATTTGCAACATTTGGTTTCAACAGGACGGCGCTACGTGCCACACAGCCGAAGCTACACACGATGTTTTGCGCCCTGTTTTTGAAGATCGCATTATCAGCCGCAGAGCTGATGTCGTTTGGCCACCTCGGAGCTGCGATTTGACACCGTGGGGTGCCTTCAAAGATAAGTGTTACGCCGACAAGCCAGAGACAATTGACGCTTTAAACGACAATATTCGTGAAGCCATTGGTGAAATACTGCACACAATCGATAATGTACTTAAAAATTGGACCGATCGTGTAGGCTACTGCATGGCCAGCCGAGGCAGCCATTTGAATGGAATTATTTTCCATTATTAACCGGAAGAATTGTAATTTGAGAAAATATTCGGTAGTTTTTTTTAAAGCATTTTCAAAAAAAAAGTTATTTGGCGGACCCTTTATAATGCATAGAGAAATTGATTAAATTAATAACCATCTATTCGCCCGGAAACGTGTTTCTTCATCACACTTCCTTAGAGTACACCCTGGTTTTATGATAATTGCTTTTAGACAAAGGCAGTAGATGAAATTGTGCATTGTTTCACAGGTGGCAATAAAGAACCTTAACGTAGTTATTGATGCGAGATTGAGCTTCCAACAGCACTATTAGAATAAAAATATAGCTTTTGCGACTTGAATGCGTATTATTGATGGCTCTTAGGGTGAAAAAGGCTACTCCTGTTAATAGTTATGGATTCTGTCGTTCTCCATAAAGCACCAATATGGACACATTCGAAAATCTACTACGAGTATAAGCAACATATAATACAGGTTCATGGATTCTCTTCTTTAAGAACCCCCAGATCCAATTGCTGTAATAACCAGGAAAACCCGAATAGATATCCACACGAGAGAGCATAGCCGACATTATAAAAACCAGGCTAATACACCGTTGCAGAAAAATAAATCAGACATGCGCTCACTATCGTTAGAGAATGGGTAGGGAAGATGCGAGACGGATTTCAACGGTAAAGGGATATGTACATACTTATATACCTTGCTTCAAAATGTGGATTATAAGCCCGCATATTGGTCTGGAAACAGTTTCTGTCATACGCTGTAACAGCAGGAGTACCATAGGGTTCGGTGCTGGGCCTAATACTATGGAACGCCATGTATGATGGTGTACTGAGCATTAGGCTTCTTACGGGTGCACAAATATTTGGATTTGCGGACGACATTTTCCTCTTGGTAAGGGGTAAACATCTTGATGAATTTGAACACACGTGCAATGCAGCAGTTGGGAGAGTTAGAAGCTGAATCGCAAGTATAGGTCTAAAACTTGCTAATCATAAAACGGATGTCATATTAGAAAGCAGTAGGAAGAAAATGGAATTCCTCACCATAACAGTCGGCGAACAAAGGATAACATCGAAGCAGTCAATCAAGGACATGGAAGCTATGATTGATAACAGACTCACATTCAAGGAACACCTGGCGTATGTTAGTAGTAAGTGTGCGGCGAGAACAGGCACACTTGCGCGAATAATTCCTAACCCGGAAGGGCCGAGGCGGGAGAAGACGCAATTGCTGATGGGAGTGGTTAAATCGATTGCTCTATTTGCAGCCCCTATATGGACCGAGGCAAGAAGATAGTTCTTAACGGGCCACGGATGCTATAGGGCATACGTCTACAAGTATGGGCATGACGTGGATGAAGCGTGGCTATCATGTCGAAATGCAAGCGAAACAGCGGAGCATATGTTCTTTACTTGCCTGAGCTACGAATACCGGCGAAATTTCGTGGAGAGGACGATCGGATCCCAGGGAACTCCCGATAACTTGGTTAACCTGATGCTAACATCATGCGAAAATTGGAACGCGGTATGTTCCTTGGCGAAGGAAGTCCTAATACAACAGAGTATAATAGAAAGAGCAAGAACAGCAGAAATGGATGTAATACTTGACTTGGTTTGGCAACTTAATGGAAGTGTGACTTAATGGAGTGTGTGGGTTTAGTAAGTATGCGCTTAGCAAGCCGGGGGTAAATCATGCGGCGAATCGTACGCATTGCGTAGCCCGGGCTACCAATGGCTTTCGAAGATTCCCAGGCCTTAGCTCGCATAGCTATAAAAAAACAGATTCTGTCCGGTCATAAGTGCTTTCGATAATATCTGCATAGTATTCAGCTAACTGATTGCCATGTGTGTCCAAACTGCACGGGAGAATTCAAAACAGTGGAAACATTTATTGGTATTAAGGCACTTCGGTTAGAATGGGAGAACGAACGGGAGCCCCTAGCAAAATTAATAATAAAAAAATAATTTAATTATTCATTTCACTTACGTGACATATTATGTAAGGCAGGATACAAAAATATGAGTGAAAGCTTCTCATTTATTAATGAAACATGTTGCTAAACATGTTGCTTGCGATCGTTCTTCTTACAATTATGCATCTTACTAAATATGCATGTACTATACCAGAAGTAATAAGAAATAGCATTGAAGAAGAAAAAAAGGAAAAAGCACAGCTCAGCAATGTTTGATGTTGATGCAGCATGTTGAGGACGCTTCATCAGACGCATTCGTCTAGGCATTTCCATTCAAATTTAGCCTAAGCTAATTACACTATAAATTATAAAAGTAAAGTAAAATTTTTTTTAATCTGTATCTAAAACTAAAGATTTAAAACTAAAATATGAAAATAATTATGGAAAAATTACATTTACATTTTTACTTATAGACACTGTCTTACTCTCAGATTCTTATGTCAGACTGTAGACGTTCACATATTGTTTTGATGTCAAATGGAAGAATTTCGGCCGGTGTTCAGTTCCTTTTGATATCTTAGGTCAGGCTATGTGGCAGACACCTTTGAAGGACTAGGTGTCCTTTAGAACAGCGTTTTGACCGATTGGGATATCACGATTAATATACATATATACATAATTGGTCATTACAACCCTTCAATCAGGAGTACGACCTAGTTTCTCACACCACTTATGTTGTGTGTGTTAATTTTATACAAGAGTTTTTGTCAGAAATCTGCTGAGAGAAAAAAATACTTTTTGTATTTTGTTTTGATGTCTGGCCTGGGGCTCGAACCCTGGCTTTACGTCTAATAAGCCAACACACTACTTACTAGACTACTTCGACTACACAATTAATATAATATTAATAAACCAACCTGATTACAGAATAAATCTTGCTATTGCAGCAATATTTATATTGAAGAGTATAACCTTCCTCATAACGAGTGCAAGGAAATGACACATAAGGTCAAATAAAGTCTCTTCTTCCTCCTGCAGAAATCATACAATAGAATGCCAAGTCTATTGTAATGAAACATTGGCATATAAGAATCACAATTGTGCGATTAAAGGACAGAAATTTAACAGTCCTTTTCTAATCGATATAAGTTCTGAAGTGTTTAGCAACAATGCACGTACCTTTCTATTGCCAACAAACTTGAGTCTCTCGGTAAAATGAGCGGGGAAGACTTAGTTTAACAATGCAATACAACAATGCAACAGTTCATTAGCTATGCTATTTTCATTGATATCCTTATGTCCCGGGACCACTATAAGAATGATCCAAAATTTACGAGTGAAATCCACGGTATTCATGGACAATGACGGACGTCGAAATTACGTTTTTTGGGACTTAATCTCAGACTACCAAGTAAATAAACAGATTTTCAATCCTCGACCTCCGCCTGAAAATGGTCCGGCAGCTTATAAGAAAGTTTAATATCAGAAACCTTAGGAACCCACCCTGCCATACACGTTAGAGGCATCGGAAAATCGAGAATATTCAGATCTTTGGATAAGAATTCTCAAATTAAATTTTCTATTCAGAACATTATGAGGAACCATATAGTCGACCAGAATGAGTCAAGATCTTACCAGAAAAGCAGCAGGTCAATAGTCCGGCTTGGGCCAGAATTTTACTACAATGAGCCTAACTGTCACCATTTCAGCGCTCTGCTTCAATAGAAGATTAGAGGGGAGTCCTTTTGAGTATAGCAAATAATGCTTTTGTTGGACTAAAACAGAGTACAATGGCGACCAGGTTGAATCTCATTAAGGACCACTAAGTTAAAAATAGGTATTTTAAGTCACTTGGTAAAAAGCATCAACAAGTTTTGCCAATATTGACACTTAAACCACACCATGAGCACCAGTTAGTTGCAATCATTATGGCCTGCTTTAATCTCAAGCAGAGAGTATGTGAATCAAAACCCCATACCATAATGTTTCAATGATCTGCATAACCATAAATCCTAAAGCCCCTTTTCTCTGCAGATCTTCCATCAGGCCCTTTGCAATTATATTCCATAGCAGGAGCAAGTGAACTTTTTTACCTTGTGCTGTGCCTCTCTTATGTATGCAGTAATGAGCCCTCTAAACCAAATTTCAAAAAAGTTCACTAATATTGAGCATATCGAGAGAAAGAAATAACAACAGCTTCCGAATGGACATTGTTGAAAGTGCGCTCCATGTCAATAAAAGCTACTAGTTAATAACGTTTGTGTATATCAGAGATTTCCTAATTTTTCCCAGCAGGAAACTTAATATAGCTTCGGTGGACCTGCCTACAGTGCATGTGTGTTGAGCACTACCGGCCAAAGCAGCATCTCGTTGTCTTGAATCATTTCTAAACCTTTGAGAACGAATAAGGTTAAACTAATAGGTCGGAGATTATTCGCTGTATATATCGACGATCACCCAGTTTATGCGCCCCTCGTCATAATCGCAGCTGGCTAATCACATATCAGCTGTTTCCTGTAGGTCAGCAGCTATAATGCCATCATACATACATAATTGATCATTACAACCCTTTAGTCAGGATTACGACCTAACTCTTCATACCACTGATGTTGTATGTGTTAATTTTATACATGAGTGGCGGGACCTACAGTTTAAAGTCGATTCCGAACCACAGATTTTTGAGAAACTTTTCATGGCAATTTTTATTTACCCTCAGAGTTTTTGACAGAAATCTGAGAGGAAGTCGAAGAAAATATATTTTTTCATATTTTCGTTTTGATGTTTGACCTGGGGTTTCAACCGAGGCCTCTCGTCTATAAGCCAACACATTACGTACTAGATCACGGCGACTTTGCCGTACCTGGTATTTGAAATTTTTGAAGAGCTAATGGTTCTATTGTCGCCACAGTCTAGTAGGTAGTGTGTGAGGCTTTGGTTCAAACCCCAGATTAGACATCTCCAAGACAACGAAATATGAAAAACTATTTGTTGCGGCGATTTCCTCTCAGTAGTTTTCTAACAAAATAAAAACTCTGAGAGTAAATAAAACTGCCACGAAATTTTTCACAAAAATCTGTCGTTCGTCATCAACTTTAAATTATAGGTCGCTCTGCTCATGTATAAAATTAACACGCGGAATATTAGTGGTATTAGGAAGTAGGACGTAGTCCTGGCTGTAGGGTTTGAAATGGCCAATTGCGTATAAATGTAATGGCCTATTTGAGAGGTGTCTATGAGGATATCTCCATGCCGTAGATCCAATGTTAGAATTACCTTTGATTGATCTGAAAGTTCTTTGAGTAATTCTTGGCGTTTGTGGACACACAAGTTCATTGAAACATGATTCTGACAATTACTTTAATTGGTCCCTGTATTGAATCCGAACTTGTTGCGGTTTGATTAAATTATTTTGTATTGCTCTTGTGGTATGAATGAATTTTCCTACAATTAACGTAAAATACCTCACATCTCTCCTTCTATTTTTTTTAATTTCTATTGATTTTGTATTTGTTTGTCTTTCATTTGTTTGTTTGCTATTGAATTTTCCAGAAAATTCTTTCTTACCCTTCTTGCTTTCTTCTTTCTTTCTCTGGGCATTTTAATAAGAAAGAAGTTTAATTGATTTTTATTTTATTTTCTTTCCTGATAATTTCTTCATTTGCCCATTTAAGTTCCGTTTCAGATGACTAATCAATCAGGACATAAAAATAGAAATTAAGACAACAAGAATATCAAACAATTAAAAAAGGAAGAGAAGTGACGTACATAATAAACGAACATCACCGAAAATAATACACACACTACAATAAAATCATGCATTTTAGGCAGAGATTGACATGAGAGGTGTTATGCTGTGCCGAGCCTGAGATAATTATATTAATTTGGTACGTTTTTAATCACGTTATAAACACAATATGGCATCACTACTGCCCATAGTAGCGGACGATACAAAAACATCCTCTACCACTTGTGGATTGTATTGGCAGAGCAAATGAGCAAAAGTTCGAAATAAGAAAATCAAATAAAAGAAGAACAAAAGCATAGGCATGGACGTGCTCTTTGTTTTCATAGTTTGCCTTATAACGAAGGCTGGATAATGCTGGACTCTGTGTATGCTTTTTTCCTTCCTCTTCTTTTGTTAGTCTTTTTCAAAGTTTCATGATTTTCTTTTTGTTTGCTCTTTAGTCTCCACTCTACTTTCGATTGCGAACACGTACAGCAATTTTATGCTTAAGCTCATAACCTGTGAAATTTTTTACTTCATTTACTACCTACAGCTGTCACTTTCAAATAAAATCATACGTTTTAAGCACGAATACAACGGAAAACTACAATGACACCAACTCCGGAAACATGACAGGTAAAATGTCCAACACACTCAGACTCATACACTCGAATAGAACTTAAATTACACAAAAAGGCAATAAAATGAAATTGCTAATGCAAGACAATATTAAAGGAAGGAAAATACTGGGGAGAGTAGACATAAAAATTAAGAAAATGTTTCGATTTACTGTTCAATGACCTTAAATTAGGAGTTAACTTCCAAGCGTATATCTGTTAGATTAATTGTGCATTAAACTGGAAAAAGGAAAACTAGTTTCTTAATATGGAGGATGACTTTTTTCTATTTCATCGCAAACTGAATATTGTGGAGGGTCTTGAAAAATATAAGCAAAGTAACCTCATTATTAGAAACATATTGTGCAGCAAACTAATATAGAAACCCAATAAGGTGGCCATAGACACAACAGTTTTCTCAATGAACACCCGCTTGCAATTTCTGACAGTGAGAGACAATTGCCCACGAAAACAAAATCAATCCTAGATAAAATGTGGTCCGACTGGCTAGTCGATCATGCCTAATTGCTATCATGAAAGGATTGTTTTCAGGACCTTGTACCGCTGTCCACATGAACAAGCCACTGCCTTGCGCCCTGTCTACTTATGGCTGATGTGGCGCATTTTCTGCATTTACTAATACACATACATTACAACACTTCAGTCAGGATTACGACCTAGTTTCTCGCAACGCTATGTTAAAATTGATTGCGAATGACAGCTTTTTGAGAAACTTTTCATGGCAATTTTATTTACTCCAAAAATTTTTCCTAGAAATCTGCAGAGTGGAAATCGTCGAAGAAAATTTTTTCAAATTTCGTTTTGTTGGAGAAGTCTGTCGTGGGGTTTGAAGCGTGGTCTCTTGTCTAATAAACCGATATATTACCTACTATCAAGCATATAATCATCCTTCACGCAATTCATCTTAACTTTAACTGAACTTTTTTAAACCATATTATTTTATTTCAACAGTGTAATGCTGTTACGACAACAACAACTAAGGCAGCAACTGCATGATGCATGAAAGCAACACGCCTTAATAATGAATCACCAAACTCGGTTTGAGCATAAGTTATGGAGGCGTGATGTTAGTTCTTAACTGGCTACGATGGACATATTGGAGATATATTTGCTGTAAAGCGACAATGAAGTTGCCTTGAAGTACAGAAGCTATAGCTATTTTAAAGTCTAAGATATAGTAGATCTGGATCTCCCTAAACTAGAAACCACTTCCGATCTTGGCTTTGTAACATAAATATCGGATAGATCCTATTATAGTTATTATTTACCTTAAAGAAAACATCACTGAGGTGTTCGCTGAT
Source organism: Sarcophaga carnaria (assembly GCA_958299815.1). Lineage (NCBI taxonomy): Eukaryota > Metazoa > Arthropoda > Insecta > Diptera > Sarcophagidae > Sarcophaga > Sarcophaga carnaria. Next base: position 41,485,036 of record OY283153.1, on the reverse strand, counting down.
GCACGTAAGAATAAGCCGTACCCAAAGTCTCGCTTCCGTCGTGGTGTTCCCGACCCCAAGATCCGTATATTTGATTTGGGAAGAAAAAAAGCTACTGTAGGAGACTTTCCACTCTGCGTACATTTGGTTTCTGATGAATACGAACAATTGAGTAGCGAAGCATTGGAAGCAGGCCGTATTTGCTGTAACAAATATCTTGTGAAAGATCAGTTTCATATTAGGATGCGTTTACATCCTTTCCACGTTATTCGCATAAACAAAATGTTGTCCTGTGCCGGAGCTGATAGCCTTCAAACTGGAATGCGAGGTGCCTTTGGAAAACCTCAAGGTACAGTTGCTAGAGTACGTATTGGGCAGCCCATAATGTCGGTTCGTTCCAGCGACAGATTTAAAGCTCAAGTCGTTGAGGCTCTTCGTCGTGCCAAATTTAAGTTCCCAGGAAGGCAAAAGATTTATGTCTCAAAGAAATGGGGATTTACCAAGTATGATCGTGAACATTACGAAGAATTGCGCGATGAAAATCGATTGGAACCTGACGGTTGCAATGTTAAGTATAGACCAGAACATGGTCCAATGGCGGCCTGGGAAAAAGCCAAACGTGAAGTATACGCTTAAGAAGTGAAACTATTTTGGATTATATGCATTCATAAGATTTTCGTAATAAATTACATTCAAACAATTAAAAAAAATATTGGCTATAAGGATATCAGAGTACATCAAGTGGAGATGTACATATATTTTTACTGGCCGTAAAGCGGCCATTACGTCCCTAGAGAGTGTATACATCACATTTTAAATACAGTAGGTAGTGAGAATATTCAACGAGTTTCTGGACAGCAGTACTTTGAAGGTAATGGATCAACGGAATCGCTTAAAAAGGCCAATAAAATATATAATTTGACAAATCAGGTCCGCGGTATATGTATATATGCGCATTAAGGTTTGCGATAGGGAAGAAGAAAAGACTACAGAAATTTTTGTCTGTCATTATACGGCACTTGGTAATATGAATAAAATATACAACTTCATAAGGCTATAAGAATGGGTGACAAATGCAACCCAGGAATTATTGATACTAAACGTACATACATGCATAATTAGTCATTACAGCCATTTAGTCGGGATAGTTCTCACACCACTCATATTTTGTCTGATAATTTTATCCACAGAACCGATTCCGAATGATATATTTCAATTTTATTTTACTTTCAGAGCTTTTGCCAGAAGACAGCTGAGAGGGAGTCGCCGAAGAAATATTCTTTTCATATTTCGTAAAATAGGCACGTTTAAATAACCACTAAATGGGTAACTCAATACTATTACTGCAACGGTTTACAGATATGGGCTACTGTCCGCTGTAGCTACAGAAAGTGGTAAACTCCTGTATTTTCGATACACGATACGATAAGTTCAATAAGAATCAATTGTTTTGCTCTGATGAGGCTGCATCTCACTGAGGTCGAATAGAATCTCGGATGTGAACACAGGAATTTTATCCGGCTTATACACATGAACCCCTTTCCATAAAACCCTTTGACACCAGCATTTCTTAAACAAATTCTTCTAGCAATCGCTGCTGGAAATAATTCATCTGTAGAACGCTCGGTATGGCAAATGACGTCGTCTTGCTAAAACCACATGCCGCAGAGATCCGTGCCATCCAGTTGAGCCCTCAAAAACTCTGTTACAATGTCCCTGTAACGAATGCCATTCACAGTCACTGCAATTTCGGCCACATCTTTAAACAATTAAGGCACATACCCTGACCAGAAGCCACATCAGAGAGCTGCACGTTGCCTGTTTCGTTTCATTAATTGAGAATTCTATAAACTTTTCATCGGAGAAATTTTTTTTTAAATTTTCAATGACTTCACTTACCCTTACGAATTGCCGCTGCTTTCTAAGTTTACTGGTTTGAGTTCCTAAGTGAAGGAGACATTTTGTTAAAATGAATGCCGAATTGATGTTTACGGATTTACGCCGATAATCTCGTTTACAGCAGCAATGGAGTCTTACTGTTTATAAACGACCAAGTTTCTTCAAGTTTATTGATCACTTTTCGAATGGTTGACTGATTTGTAGCAATCGCAGCACAACTTTGAAAAATTTTGTACAGTATTCCCCGGATATAACAACTCACCGCACTGAAACTGTGATGACATCGTTAAGGAAGCAAGGAACGTGAGACCTGTGGTAATCGCCGGGGTTTTCAATGCTTGGGCTGTTGAATGCGGCTCGGCATACACTAACCCAAGAGAGGAATGCCTACTTGACGCATTTGCAACACTGGAGGTATTTTTACTTAATAATGGTCACAAGGATACATTTTCGAGAAATGGACGCTGCTCTAAAATTGACCTGACATTCGTCAGCGACTCCCTGGCGACCTCATCTAACTGGATGGTGTCTGACATCTACACACATAGTGATCACCAGGCTATCATTTTCGAGATCCGGGAACGCTCTACTGAACACAACGTTACTGCCGCTCGGCCGAACCCTCTTTAGAAGGACTCCACCTTTGACGGAAACCTTCATTCTCGCGTTGAGGACATTCGGTTACTCGGGAGCGCAAATGACAAGGCGACGGAACTCACGCGCTCCATAACGGAGTTTTGCAGCGCATCTATGGCAAGGAAGGGTTATCTGCCTGGGAGAAAATATGTCTACTGGTGGAACGCGGATATAGCAGATCTAAGGCGGGAATGTAATCGCGCACGGCGGCTATTCCAGAGGTCGTGATGGATTTGCAGAACTACGGGAAAGGTATAGAAGGTGCAGGGTCAGCTTTAATGGGGCCATTGCGCACGGCAAGAGAAGGTGCTACAGGGAAATGCGCGCCGATGTGGATGAGAATCCCTGGGGAACTGGTTATAAGGTGGTGATGTGAAATCTGAACTGCTTCCGACCACCAGCAACAACGTGTGCACTTGAGCTGCAATCAATCGTCAGATACTTTTTTCCGCAGAAGGCCGAAATTACGTACTCTGTGAGAGACATGCGGTCTCCGGTGCCTCGTATTTTAAATTTAGTTTTAAAAAAATTCCTTTATAGGTATACGCTTTGTGACAATTTTCTTTCCTAAATTGATCCTGTCCTATAGTTCCCTCGTTCATGTGATTAAACGTTTCAATATTTCTTGAGCCATTGAAAGCCAATATTCACTATTAACTCCAAATGGCAGATTTATTGGAAAAAGTAGTAAAAAAAATTGCACTGCACAACTGAGGACATGTAATTTCAAATAATTGACTCTTGACAGAAAACCTACAATCTTCCAATGTTCACATTTTGTAATTTCGTAAAGGCGCTTATTCTACTAATCTGCCCTGGTGCAGATCTCGCGCTAATAAACGACCTGATTCTCTGCCCAATTAATGCTAAACAGGGCTCTTGAGTATGTCTATAAAGTTCACTGCGTTTCCATCTCCTTCAGCTGTTTCTTTGCAGTGATACGGTGGCTCAGAAAATTAAAACTTTGCTCACCACACCGATCTGTAGAAGATGATCAAAGCCCTCTCCGACCAGCCGGTGTTTCATCGAATACGAACGAGACAAATAGAACTCTATAAGCTTGAAAGCTGTCAGGAACAATTTACCGCTTATAAACACTGCCATGCAAGCATTTTTGAAATCGCTTATATCTGGGGAATACTGTAATAAGTTTTTAGAGTTATGTGGTGTTGTTTTGTTGCAAAGCACAGCTTTTAAAATAATCGGGGGTGTCCTGGTAGTCTAGTTGGTAGTGTGCTAGACTATTAGCGTGAGGACCATGGGTTCGATTCCCACCAGACACTCTGGTCTGTAACACTACACCGAGCATATGGTACAGTTACTCCGCTCGTACATAATTAGAATATAATTTGTAATTGTATTGTACAGTAATCCTTCGATTTACGTCGATTTAACGTTGTTTCGATTTACGTCGTCAAATTTTTTGTTCCCTCAAACTTCAATTTGCGTCGTCATTCGATTTACTTCGCCTTTTTTTTGGAACCAACTGCGACTTAAATCGAGGGATTACTGTAATTAATAAATAAAAGGAAATAATCGAAGGAAACATATGTGACAGCTGTCAAATTTCAAAGTTGCCAGTCTTTTACAAAAAAATTTACACACAATTTGGAGAGAACATTCTTATTGAGACACTCTTTAATATTGTGTTTAAAGAAAAATTACTATTTTGCTTGAAATCTTTTTGCTCAATAGTTGTTGTCATATTTTGTTTAAAAAAAGTTTCTAAACAAAATTCTCAGCATAATATTTGCGAATTAAAAGTTATGTCTTGCAGTGGAATCTTGGTATAAGGAAAAACCCCTAATATTTGTAGCGAACAAATGTTTGTTGTCCTCTTCTTTACATATTTATCAGTAATTTGCATTGCAGTTACTTGCATGCAGTGAATATTACAAAAATTTTCTTGTACAATAAAATGTTATACAGAAGGCAATAAACATAAAGTGTTTGGCTAAAATATACTCGTATGTATAAAATAATTGCATTGTCTACTCTCTGAGATATGTATACTCTCTGTTTTATAATTGAAAATGAATTGTCGGACGACAATGTGTAGAAATAAAGCAGAAATAAATCTTATACAAATGCATATATGTAAGTATGTATGTATGTATGTATGATATGTACAGAAAGCAATTGTGTTTTAAAACAAATTAAATTGTCCTCTTAGCTGCAGTTGGACAGCTTACAGTCACATGTCTTAAAGAAGAACAGTCAACACTAGGAAGAAATAAAGTTTCCGTAGTTTTGCAACATATTGAGATCAGAATTGCGTTATCTCTTTTAGAGAATAATGTGAAAGTGGTACTCTAGGATGTTGCGAGCCATGGAACTTGGGCTTTATCAGGTACTTCTCAGCATATTTTTCAGTTACTGCTTTGACTGATGGTACGTAGAGATCCTCATGTTTTTAGTAAACCATTCTGCAGCCGTAATAATACGTAGGAATTGATTTTGGCTTCTTCGAACTTTTTCAGAAGAATAGTACAATAAAAGTTTTCATTGGACAACACAAGTTTAAATTCTAGGAGATTGGACTCCGCTGCACGCATTAGTTAACATCTACTACCTAGGTAGTATGCTAATATTCCATCCAAGAGGGGCCTCGTGAAGGCTGCGGGTCAACTAAAATATATAATTTTATCTTGCTTGCGTGCATCCCATCCCATCCCATCCCAAAAAGGCAATTGGGTAGCGGAGACCTCTCTGGTACCTCAAAACTAATACCCTATAAGACGCTCATCTTCCTAGTGCTTCTTTATGACGTAGAAATATGGACACTATTAAGCACTAATGCAACAACCATGGGAGTATTCGAGACAAAAGTCCTACGTAAGATTTGCGGTCCGATTCAAGAATGAGCTGTATGAGCTCCTTAACGGCATGAAGGTTGTGCAGTATATTAACATCCAATGGCTGTGCTGGCACGGCAATCTCGTTCGAATGGAAGAGGATGCTCTGGCAAAACGCGTATTTTATACTGGAATTTACGGAAGTTGGAACGACCAAATCGGAGAAATAGATTGGTGTGACTAACTGGAGAAGGCGCGCAAGAAGCAAAGGCGCCTGGGAGGATGTGTTAAGCAGACCAATGTATTTTATTCGTTAACTTTTGTTTCCAAAGGTTTAACAATTCTTTTCGTTGAAAAATTTATTCTTTTATGTATCGAAAAGCTTACTGGTGTACCGACCGACTGGAGATTCCAGACGTTATTGGTTTTGGAGTTGACAAAAATATTTCTTCATTGGGTTTGTCTTCGGACCACTTGCCTACTGTTGCTACGATCTTGAACCCTACTATCAATCTACCCTGTTAATTGGTTAAAATTCTGAAGATATCTCAGTTCTCATTGCACGGAAGATATACTATTAACTACACCAGAGGGTTTCAATAAAGACCTCAACTAAGCTGCTCATTTAGCAGAGTATTCTCAGCAGACGTGCAAAGACTGGTTCCGAAAAATAAAGAGCTCGAAGAGAGAGGCAGCAACAGTACAGATCCCCTCAACATAAAATCCGGCTTAATTAATTTACTGAACTAGACGAAGTTTTTGAAGCTAAAAGAACAGAGTCTCTTACAAATTACTTAGAAGGACTGGATTCCACTACGAGATCAAATTATTCATTGTGGGCGCTACAAAAGTAATTTAAAAATCGTTTATTGGAACCACTACCAAAATCTCTTGGTAGTTGGACAACAAGTATTGCTGAGAATAATAAGTTGTTTGTTATTTATCTAAAAGCCTTCTTCGATTTTGTGTAATAACACAAGGAATTTACCGTAATCGCTTTACCTCTAGAAATTTAAAACACTTAAGTGAGAGAGATTCAGAACGATATTACCGGACTCAACCCAAAGAAAACTCGTTAAGTAATAAAGCTGCCCCGAATAGGAATAAGGATGCTTTTTTCATTTTTCTGTTTTGCGTCTTGAATATTACCCTGCAGAGTGGATGGTCGAACTTATTAAAATGATACCAAAAGCTGGTAAAAATCAAACGAAATTGTAATCATTCAGGTCTTCTGATGTCTTAATTAAATGCAAACAAGTGTATTGAAGACATGAGTATGTCTGGTGAACATAGAGGTCGCCGTAGTCGACTAGGTTTCATTTCTTTCACTTACCGAAAGTGGAAATGGAAACTAGTTTAAGTGTAGTCTTGACAGTATACAAGAGAGCGCTAAATTTCTCACTTATAACAGTAGTTCTCTATTGTTTAGTTCAAGCACAGTCGCAATTTCACTATTTTATCGGCACTACGAAAATAAACTGAAATCGCCACAGTCTAGTAGGACGTGAACCATGGTTCAAACCCCAACAAAACAAAATGTGAAAAATATTTCTTCGGCAACTTCCTCTCAACGGATTTCTGGCAAAAACTCTGAGAGCAAAAATGTGCATATGTATGTATGTACTTATGTATGTAAATTAAAAGTGGTTATCTTCTACGGCCTGGTAAAAACCATGAATTCTGTTTTGCAAAGATTGCCACTTAAACCACACATTAAGCACCATTCAATTGCAAACTTTAGCGCCTGGTTGCATCTCAAAGATGGAGTATATAAATCAAAACACGGTACCATAATGCGCAAATCATGCGCAAAACCATAAATTTTAAAGCTCTATCTCAGCAGCTCTACCAACAGGCCCTCTGTAACTCAATTCAAAAGCAAGAGCGATTTAAAACTATAGGTCCTGCCGCTCATGTATAATATTATCACATAAAACATCAGTGGTGTGAGAAGCTAGGCCGTAATACTGACTGAAAGGTTATAATGACCAATTATGTGTGTATGTAAGTGTACGTTTCGTAGACTTTCGATACAGTTTGGTTTGACGAAGGACTGATGTTGGGAAATTAGTTTACCAATCGAAAGTTTGTAGTTTATGAAGTTGACATTCTTGAGTGTTTTTTTCAACCGATTTTAGTAGGCGTGGCACAAGGTAGTATATTAGATCCAGTATTGTATTTAATATGTACTATGGATGCGCCTGTGGGCACTCATACTCATTCTTCTAGCTTTTCTGATGACAATAATTTCATGAGCACGGATTATAATCCAAACCAAGCAAAAAAATATTTTATTTTTGATGGTTCTTATAATCCCTAATACTTTTCTGACAATTCGAAAATAATCATCCATAATTCTAGTCGTGTATTAAATTCATTCATCAAAATGTTCATATACATTCAAATATTTTGCATGCGATGAAAAGTGTTGATGGCAGTACTGCAGTACAAAGCAAATTATTCCTTCGTTATAACACACCATCAAATATAAAATTTTTAATGAAATATTTGATAACATAAGCTAATTTAGAAAATAATTACATTAATTAGTAAAATTTGATTTTCATACATTTCTACATATGCACATACTTCTCTACCATAAGCATTATGTTAAAGAGATTACGTTGCCTTTATGCTGAATGTGTTCAACTTCCAAATGTTGTATGCGAAGGAACAAAAACTCATTATATGACCATAAGTTGCTTGTTTACTTTGCATTGCAAAGTGTTTCTGCATATGTAAATGTTATACGCATGCTTTAATAATAAAGCTGCTTACAAACCTTTTTCCTTGCTTCCGTGCTTCCTTTCAAATTTAAATTTTCATACTACAGTTCAGTTTTCGTTCATATCGCTTACATCAGCATCAGTATCAGCCAATTGTATTTTGACCTTTATTTTCCACTTTCTGTTTACATTAAATATTCTTTTTTTCATAGAATGCAGAACAAAGCAGATGCTTAAGGATTATTTTCACATCAAAACAAGAATTCCTTTTCTCATGAAAATGAAACCTGAATACAGCATACATAGAGAATGTTCTTCGACATGCTTTCAAAAGGGGAGGGAAAGATGTAAATAAAGTGGTATAAAGTAGTGAAAATTTGTATGTTATAGAATGGAAATGATTAATAATGAATCTTTGGTTGTAGGACTTGAAATGATTTTGAAGGTAACATAAGTACAGTGGTGGCCTTATAATTAGAAACGATGTTTCAGGAACAGAGTTCTCTTCTTAGTTTAATTTGTCCCAATCTGATGGAGAAACGTATGTAAGATGTCCTCCAAACAAAGCCTTTGATCCCATGTACGCAGTGAAAACTGTAAAACAAATTAACAAACATATGTACATGTTGCTAAGTCGGTTCTAATTATAAGACCACCACTGTATGTATTTTTTTTCTAATTTTAAAGCAAATTTAAGTGCAAAAATCTTATATTCAAAATTATGATGACCTAGAAAATAAAAACTAATTGCATCTAGTTTTATGACAATGCTCTTCCGTTGATTATATAGGTTCTGCTCTTAAGGGCCTGCGAAGAAAGAAGATGACAGAAATGAAATTTTTTTATTACCATCTGGCAGATAATTTCATGGCATTTAGGTTTTAAATATGATTTCCGGGACAAATTCGCTACGACTATAATCTCCATAGTGTAGTATGTAGTATGTTGGGTTGTTAGATGTGAGACCACGGTTCTAACCCCAGGTCAGATATCTCCAACAGAACGAAATATGAAAAGAAATATCTCTTTGACAACTGCCTCAACAGATTTCTGGCTAAAACTCTGAGGGTAAATAAACCTGCCATGAAATGTTTCTCAAAAATGTATCGTTCGGTGTCGACTTTAAACTGTAGGTCCCGCCACTCATATATAAAATTAGTACACCCAACATAATTGCTGTACAAAGCTAGGTCGTAATGACTATGTAGGTATCCGCTGCGACTATACATTCCAATTTTTAACTAAATTTCCATCTGGCCATATGACGTCGGCCATAGAAGTCGTCGTATTCTAGTAGGTAGTGTGTTGGCTTATTAGACGTAAAGCCAGGGTATTAGCCCCACGCCAGACATCAAAACAAACTACAAAAATTATTTCTTCGGCGACTTCCTCTCAGCTGAATTCTAGCAAAAACTCTGCGAGTAAATAAAATTGCCATGAAAAGTGTTTAAAAAATCTGTCGTTCGGAGTCGACTTTAAACTGTAGGTCTCACAACTCATGTATAAAATTGACAACATAAGTGGTGTGAGAAACTAGGTCATAATCCTGACTGAAGGGTTGTAATGACCAATTATGTATGTACGAATGCATATGACGTCGGTGGTTCCTAGAATATTTGTTATAATTATTATATAATAATAATAATTCATGAAGAATTGTTAGAACGAAATAGCATTGATGTTTAACCAATTAATTCCTGGAAATAAAAATTCCATCTGCATGGATGACATTTACCGTAATAGCAACTTCTGCTCATTTCGAAAGAACCAAGAACCGATGTCGTCTCTTCAAACAATAAATGTTAATGATTGTGATACCCATATAGTGATGCCTTGAGCATTCGATGAAAATACTTTACAATGATGAACATTTTTTAATAAGATTGCTTTCCTTTGGCCTGGAAAACTCCTTCTGCCTAGTAACTTTTTATTGAATACTTCCAGTTTCGGACATACCGCGCCTTTAAGAGCCGTATTCGGCCGTGCTAAAGGGAACCTTTCATTCCAATGTACGTGTCTAACCCCAAGAAATGACTTGACTGTGAGCTCTCTGGTTTCCGAATGATTCGATGATGGATAGAAAATCATGATCTTATTACATAATTGGTCATGACAACCCTTTAGTCAGGATTATGACCTAGCTTCTCACGCCACCTATGTTGTGTGACTTAATTTTTATACATGAATAGCGGGACCTGTAGTTTAAAGTCGACTCCGGAGGACAAATTTTTAAGAAACTTTTCATGATAACTTTATTTAATGTCAGAGTTTTTGCCAGAAATCTGCTGAGAGGAAGTCGCCGAAGAAATACGTTTTCGAATTCCGTCTTAGCTGGGGTTTGAACCGTGGTGTCAGGGCTAATAGGCCAACACGCTAACTACCAGACTACATAGAATACTATTAGTCCACCCGAAATCTACTACGCGAAAATTCAGTTCATAATAAGAGTGGTGAGCTTGATATACTATTTGGCTTTGTACGCAGTGGAGATTGATACCTGTGTGGATAGCCGTGCAGTCTCTAAGGCTTTAGATTATTTCAGCATGATGCAAGTATAGTATACACGACTGCGTGATCACTAAGTAAATAACGCGATACTCAACCGTATTTACTGCTTGACAATGTCCAACTAATGCGGTAGGATTTGGATGCCACTTAATAATACTTGGCAAACAAAATTACATCTCCATGTGGTAGAAATTTAAATGACTTCTTATATAAGCTCACATGGTCTCCGAATGAACCATTATTTAACCCACTTACAGCTTTAGAGTAAGTATAGTGCATTAATCAAGCCGCCGTAGTCTAGTAGGCAATGAATAGGCTTATTTGACGTGAGGCCACTGTTCAAAGCCCAGGTCAGACATCTTGAACAAATCGAAATAAACAAAATATTTCTTCAGCTACTTCCTCTCAAAGGATTTCTGGCAAAAATTCTGAGATTGAATAAAAATTTCCATGAAAAAGTTTTTCCAAAAAAGGTTTGTCGTTCGGAGTCGACTTTAAACTGTAGATTCCCCCACTCCTGTATAAAATTAACAAATACAACATTAGTGGTGCGAGAACGCAGGTCGTACTCCTGGCTGAACGGTTGTAATGATCATGTATGTATGTATCCGCTGCAACTATGCTGTCTAATTTTTAACCAAATTTCTAGGATGACTGATCTGTAGTTTGTTCCCTACCCTTACGTCCAATAAGCCAACACACTACTACTAGACCACGGCGTCTTCCAACCGTCTTCAGGTCTTCACGAAATCTCCGCCTTACATGCTGTTGCTGTCTTTATAGTTCCTGTTGCGGTAGCGACCGCTATCCTGTCTCTCTCTCTATATCTCGCGATTATACTGAGTTTAAACGAAATTAATTTGGCAAGCAGTTGATCGATATTCACTTGGCCCTCGATTAGCGCATTTTGATAATTCAGTTTTCTGTCACATTCAACACTTCGCTGTTTCAAGTTCATTCGGGCAGTTTGAATACATGTGTCTACCTGCTAGTTTCAGTCAATGTAAGTATCAGAGGTCAGCAATGAGTATTCAAAACGTTGAGTAGATTCGAATCATACTTATAATTTCTGATACTTATACGCAGTGGTGTTGTCGAGCCGGAACGCTCCGGAATGTCGTTCCGGTACTTCCTTTTTGGACAGGAACGCGTTTCGGAACTAAAGATGATTTCTGGTAACGAGAATCAGTGACGTTTTGAAAAAAAAAAAATTAAAAAGAATTGCTGATTTTTTTTTCTAATTTTTGACGAATTTTTATAAACAAAGGTTTGAACGGAACCGGAACAAAAACCGGAACGAACCGGGTTGTTTTTCCGAACCGTGAACCGGAGTCCGGAACGCGTTCCGGTAAAAAATATTAGCACAATACCACTGCTTATACGCATTCATACTTATTTTAATGTCATACTCATACTACTCATATTCAAAGTTTGAATCGAAAATAATTATGATTCGCGTACAAACACTACAATACTCAGAAGAAGGTTGTGTGTTTGCGCTGCTTGCTGTCTTTGTCTTTTTCTTTCTTCTTTCTTTGTAAATGCAACAACAGCTAAGACTATAAATTTTTATGAATGATTCGAATCACTCGAATCATTTATGAATATTGTATATTTTTTTCTAAATTTATGAATGTGAATGAGTAGGCGTATGAATCAAACATAGTTTGAATGTTAGGAGTTTGATGTCAAAGTTGTACTCATACTCATTGCAACTTCTACTTATAAATCAATTTGGAGTGAGTGTGAATGAATCACAGTAGTTGGATTACAATACTGTTGACTCATGAGTACCGAAAAAGCGATTCATTGCTGATGTCTGGTAGGTATTATCAGAAATGCCTTAAACCACGTGGGGATGTTCCATCTTACATTTTATAAAGCGGACTAACCTTTTTTTTAGCAATTTCCTCCTCGGACATCTCCCTAGATATATGCATTATTTACCGCATACACTAAATTTTTGACCATGTTCATATTGATGCAATACAAATCCTGGGGGAGTTACCAACCATAAACAAAAGTCACCTTTCTCACACCGAGAAGCACCAATATTCGATAATATATGCACTAAAGCCTTTTTTAACTTTACAGCATTACCATCAGTTATTGCTCATCTGTTTGGATTCATCAGTAGCGCTTTCATGTTCTAATTATACGCAATATCCATATTTTTGCTGCAAAGCCATATGTTGCACCCTAAATTTTTGAGAAACTTTACTGATTGCTGAGTGTTGATAATCTTTTCATTATCCCCGTTTAACGTCAGTCGATTTGGATAAGAATTATTTAAAAGCATAATGGAAGTGACTTTATTTCGTATACCGTGTTGTAATACAATATTTTAGGAAATTGCTTCAGTTACCGCCACACTTGCAATGCCTAAATAAGAAGAGCACATGATGCAATTGCACAATCATTGCCTCATTTTCTAATTCAATACTTAATTAAAAGATTTACTGAAGAGATGATAGCTTTTAAGTTTCATAAGAATGATAAAAATCTTATTGAAAAACTATTCAAGGCAAAAAGCAAAATATATTTTCCTTAAGAAAGATTTTACTTGTCATTTAAAAGGAATTTAATCCTCTTTAAAATTTTGCAACTTTCATACTTTTATTCCTTTTAATATCAACAAAGCTAGTCTTGTCTGAATCACGTTTTTTCCATTACATTTTCGTTTTTTTTTTTGTTATCACTTTAAAGGACCACATGTTATGCCTAAATTACTGCAGTAACGAATTCTTTTTAAACATTCAAATGTACAAAAAAATGTCACTAGTGCTGTTGCCATACATTCAGATTCCTTCAATTAAGCAATATTTACACAGAGACAGTTGCTTTCACAGTCTGTAATATTACAATAATTTGACTCTCAAAAATTTTTCAAGCAATAAATTTCATTGCTGGAACAATTAATGCACTATACATGCATAATTGATCATTACAACCCTTCAGTCAGGATTACGACCTAGCTTCTCACAACACTCATGTTGTGTATGTTAGTTTTATTCATCAGTAACGACAGGTTCTTTAGAAACCTCTCGTGGTAATTTTATTTACTCTTTGAGTTTATGCCAGAAATCTGCTGAAAAAAGTCACGAAGTGAATATTTTTTTATATTTCGTTTTGTTGTCAATGTCTGGGCTGGGATTCAAACTACGACTTCACGTCTAATCAGCCAGCACACTACCCACTATGTCCACTTCAAGTGAAGTAAGTTTTAGTCGGCATTTTTGCTTACACCAAAATTACAATTAATTTGCTTACTTACAAAATGCGCGGGCAGCATAACCTTTTCTGCAAAGGGCTCAAAATTCACCGTGAGGCCGTCATTTCAGCACTTGGCTATTATGAGGTTGATATCGAATTTAATATGGGACTGCGTGGGGAAGCAGAATCAACTTGGTGGGGAAAATAAATTTATCCTCCGCTAGGCCCAGGTCCTGTGGAACTTCTTTGCAATGAGAAATCAGACGAGGTTGTGAGGAGGCGATCTGCCACGCCGCCGATGGGACCAGAATCCTGCTGTGGAGTGGAAGTGGATGTTTGCAAAGCTATGCTCAAAGAAAGTGAAGGAAAGATAAAACTTATATTACAAAACCACAGTAAGAGGAAACTACAATATGAGCCATCGCTATATATGCAGCCCCTATATGGGCCGGGGCCATGGATAAGAGGATCTATAGAGCGGGAATAGAAGCGGCCTACAGGAGATCAGCTCTAAGGGTGATTTCTGCCTTCCGCACGTTGTCTACTGATGTAGCATTGGGGATTGCGGGGATGATGCCCCTGAGGCTAGTAGTGGATGTAGAGAGGAGGAAACATGACACAAGAAGGGAAATGGATCTTTCCAACCCTGTTCAGTTAGTGGATGCTGCTATGGGTAGATGGCAGCAAGACTGGTCCAATTCAATTCAGGCTCATACCGAGCATAGGCGAATGGACCAAAAGAGGACACGGTCAGGTGAACTTCTACCTGACACAGTTACTAACCGGCCATGGATGTTATAGGGCATATCTCTATAAGTATGGTTATGACGTAGGCGAGGCATGCCCAGAATGCCGTAATGAAAGGAAGACGGCGGAGCATGTTTTCTTTACTTGCGCGCGATATGTTGTTCAACGAAATTGCCTGGAGAGCACAATAGGATTCCAGGTAACGCCCTATAGTATAGTTAACCTGATGTTAACCTCATGTGACAATTGAAACGCAGTATGTGTTTTCGTAAGGAAGGTATTGACGCAGCAAAAATTGGCTGAGAGAGCAAGGTCAGCAGAATTTGAAGGCAGCACTCGCTGAATCTTCACCACCCGAAGTAATATTTGATTGTGGTCCCGGGGGGTGGGGGTGGGGTAGGCAAATGGTTGAAAGTGTGACAAACTAGGTTGGGTTTAGTACGTATGCGTTTAGCAAGCCGAGACTAAGTCTTGCGGCGAATCGTGCACATTGTTAGGCCAGGCTACCAATGTTTTCCGAAGATTCCCAACCTTTAGCTCGTAAAGCTATAAAAAAAACAATATGAGCCATGCATCAGAGTATCCAGCAATAACCAGAGGTTGTTAAATGCTCTTTTGAGAGGGCACTGTAGATTCAAAGTACACTTATATAGAATGGAGGTTGCCTCGAGCCCAACATGTATAGTCTGTGACAATAAGAACGATTTTAATTTCATTTTAAAAAATCGAGAATATTTAATCCATGTAAAGCGAAAATGGAAATGATTCCATCGTGTGCAACAAGAACGGTAATTGAATGGAATCCTTAAGGTAACAGGACGAAGAAGTTTAACTTCTTAAACCTTTTTAGCATATCGACGCCTCCGTTCTATAACATTCTAAGTCGAAAAAGTGTATTTTGAGTTATGAGCTCTCAAAGTTTTCACGCGATATACGACTATATGTGTATTCTAAGAAGATTTTTCTCATCTTAACCAAATTTTGACAGTATTTCAGTTAGAGAAAGTAGAACGTTAAAAACGTTCTAAGTACACTTAGAATGTTATAGAATAGAGGCATCGATATGTATCTCGTTAAAAAAGAGGAAATCTCAGTCATAATTCAGATTATCCAGGAATAACCTGAGATTTTTAATCGGTATTTTGATTGGTCACTATAGACTCTTGTACAGGCTCGTGTACACTTATACCGAACGAATTATCGGAACGCATTCTTGGAACCTGAGGAGCATTAATAAATACCCGGATTAAACATCTGGGTGCAGGCATTTATTTTGACCGATTGTGGAATTATAAAAAATAATAAGAGAATATGTAATCGGCGTCTTATTAGTAAAGCGAAAGAAAACCACAATATGATGCAGCAAGTACGATAATTGAATGCAACCCTCAAGGCAACAGGATGCCTTAAGTGTTTAACTTTTCTTAAGCCTTAATTACAGCATACATATGTATATATGGTATGTTCGTTAAATTTTAAAGTTTCTTAAAGTCTACCATGCGCCTGCTGCCTCTACCAAAAAGGAAACGTAAAAAAACTCATCAAAACGTATTTGTTTATACACACATTTTATTTATTTACCACTGCACCACTACCACTATCCCATACCTTTTGTGGAAATTACACGACAATCTGTCTCTCTATACTTTTGTTGATTTTATATAAAACGTATGTATATGTATAGTGTGAGGACATATTTATTTTGCTTTTTTTCTTTTCAGCCATTATTCAACAAACACAACAACAACAACAACAAAAATAAGATGAAATTTATAACAATGTATGAGTTAGTATGTGTTCATATTTCTATACCGTCTGGTGTTAGTTTGCACACATTGTTTTTGTTTTATTTCTGTGTGTGTGTATGTATGTATATATATGTAAGTGTAGCATTCAATTACTTTAAATAAACAATTTTGTGGTCAAGGTGTTAAAATTTAAAAATGGTTTTTATTGTTGTTGTTGTTGTTGGTTATATTTTGATAGTGTATGTTTTCATTTTGTTGTTAACTGGCAACGGGTATGACTTATACTGTATGATGCAGTGTATTAAGTGGTGGATTGCATGTTGAGAAACACCTGCAGCATTGCGCATACATGTTCATTTGTAAATATGCAAACATGGTATGGTAATGAAAAATAAAATTTAAAGTCTTTAAGTCTTTAATATTTCACTACACGTAACACACATTATGAGTGGAATATAACTGACTTACTTGCTTACTTAATTGGTAATTACAACCTTTCAGTCAGGATTACGATCTAGCTTTTCATGCTCCCTATATTGTGTGTGTTAATTTTATTTATATGAGGCGGGACCTACAGTTTAAGGACGACTCCGAACGACAGGTTTTTGAGAAACGTTTCATGGCAATTTTATTCACTCTCAGAGTTTTTGCTAGAAATCTGCTGAGAGGAAGTCACCGAAGAAATAATTTTTATATTTTATTTTGATGTCTGGTCTGGGGCTCATACCCTGGCTTTATGTCTAATAAGCCAACACACTACCTACTTGCCAGAAATCTGCTGACAGGAAGTCGCCGAATAAATATTTTTTTATACTTTTTTTTGTTGAAAATGTCTAACCTAGGATTTAAACCGTGGCCTCCCGTCTAATAAGCCAACACAATACCTACTAGACTGTGGTGATTTCAGTGGAGTACCAACCAAAATCCCCCATGGCTTCTTTGAGTGAACCGTATTCGAAATGTCGACTTTTCTAGGACTCTGGCACATAAATCACTCTAAATTTGACCGATGACATGGATTATGTGGGCTTTGAGCACTGCTGAATAAGAAAATGTCTAATGGGATCAAATCGAACGATCTTCGTGGCTAGCCCACATCACCTCAGTCGTGTAGAATATCCAAAGTGGCATGAGCTGTGAGGCAGTTAGCGCTATCCTGTTAAAGCCACATGTTGTTTTCATCTAATACAGGCCAAAAGAAGTGGATAATCATATAGTGCACGCCATATAACCCTCGCCGTTGACAGTGACTTTCTAGTCAACATCGTCCTCAATGGCATATGAACCAATATGCCGCCAACACTAAATCCATACCAAACAGTGACTTATGGGGATACATTGGACCTTTTTCGATCTGATTTGAAGTAAAGTGGCATGAGCTGTGTAGCGCCGTTATGTTAAAACCAAATGCCGTTGGTTTCTATCTCATACAGGCAAAAAGAAGTTGGTAATCATCGACGTATAGTGTGTGATTCAATGACCAAAATCGTTCTCAACGGAATATGAAACGATAATGCCGCCAACACTAAATCCACACCAAACATAGACTTTTCGGGATGTATTGGACCTTTTTGGATCGCATGTGAATTAATCTAATCGTTCCAAGTTCGACAATTTTGTTTGTTCACGTACCTATTCCTCCAAAAATGCCACTCAATACCGAAGATGATTTTTTAAAGAAAATTAGGATCACTGGCCAACTGTTCTAGACACAATTAGCGAACACCCGTTAAAGTGTAATATGGGTGATTGAAGTCGCCGTGGTCTTGTAGATAGTCTGTTGACTTATTAAACGTGAGGTCGCGGTTCAAACACCAGGTAAGACATCTCCAACAGAACGAAATATGAAAAAATATTTCGTCGGCGACTTCCTCTCAGCAGATTTCTGGCAAAACCTCTGTGAATAAATAAAAAATTATCATTAAAAGCTTTTCAAAAATCTGTCGTTCCTCCACTCATGTATAAAATTAACACACACAACATAAGTGGCGAGAGAAGCTCGTAATCCTGACTGAAGGGTTGTAATGACTAATTATGTATGTATGTATGTATGGGTGATTATTCATTCTTTTGCGTAGATTTACTTCAAATAACCCATTTGAAACACTTTCTTGTAATAAAAAAAAATATGTTGATGGTTTAAAAAGTTAGAAAATAAAAATAATTTCGTTGCATTTGGTTTCATATTTTAGTTATTTAAACGGAAAACGTTGAATATTTACACAAAAAACCTACCATTGAATGCAATTGTAACTGTAATTTTATTTTGGACATACATACATGCATAGTGTATAATATTTATGGCACATGCATGTATATATGCATGTATGTAAGTTTTTTGCAAATTTAACCGCCATTGATTTATTGTCATCGCCGATTAAACGCTGAATTTCTGTCAAAACATATTTGTTTTTGCTGAAATAACCATTTTTTCCCTTGGTATTGTATCTCATATTCTATCATAATAAATAGACTGAAAATGTTATTTGCTTATGGGCAAAGAATTAATTTTTTTAAATTTTTGAGAGTCACCCTACACTAACAAAGTTGTATGTTTAACCATAGATCGAGCTTTGTATCCAAAATGGTACATTTCAATTTTTTTGATCATATAACTTTAATTTAGAAAAAGTTAGACGCCTGATATTTCTTTGGTGTTGTTTGAGATTTTTTTTAAGTTATCAAAGATTTTGTGAAGTCTTATCGTAAATCGTACATTATTTATGGTTTTTGAGAAAGAATTGAATGTCAACGAATTGAATGACGAAAGTGAAAAGGTTGAATTTTTCTGTTCTTGATATGTTCTTGATATTGATTGAAGTAGTCGTAGTCTAGTCGTGTTACATTATTAGACGTCAGACCAAGGTTCAAAGAAGAAAATAGAAGCTCGTCTTATGAACTGAAGAAAGTA
This sequence comes from Sarcophaga carnaria, assembly GCA_958299815.1. NCBI lineage: Eukaryota > Metazoa > Arthropoda > Insecta > Diptera > Sarcophagidae > Sarcophaga > Sarcophaga carnaria. Next base: position 41,465,874 of record OY283153.1, on the reverse strand, counting down.
TTGGCAACAACAAACATGATAACAGGATGTTTATCGCCACAGATGGTACTACTTGGAACAGAACAAACTGGTTAGTACCTTTAGTAGTTTGGGATGAAAAATATTACCAATTTTCAGGTAATGTTGTAGAGTCTTTCTTACAGCTCTTCTCCTATTTATCTCACGTGACAGACAAACATTAGAAGAAAGTGTTTCGACACATGTTGTATTACAGATGATAATATTTCGGTCTACTACGTACGTATGAGATAACAGAATCATTCGCTTTGATAATGATATATTTACACCTATTACGCCTTTTCGAAAAATGAGCTGAAAGTCTTGCAGCCTTTAATAATCATGCTTAAAGCATTTTTTTGAAATTCGAATGAAAAGGATTTTTTTTTTTAAAAGAAATATTTTTATCTTAATTTTTTGTTAGAAAATTTTAACCATTTTCATAAAACTTTTATCACACAACTTGTAGTTTTATGTGAGAAATAATATTGTACAAATAGTTTGATATTAGCTATCACACTTTCAGAGCAACCCATATATCCTTATTTTAATATTTTTAAAAATTAAATTTTTTGTTCGCCTAAAAGGTAAGAAAATTAAAGAAAATCTATTTAAATAATGATGCTTATGTTTTTATGTTTTTTTTTGGTATATTTTCACCTCAAATTAAAGTTTTTTAGCAACAGAATTCAAAAACTTTTTAGTTTTATTGTGGAAAATGTGAATTACCTCCAGCGATTTTAATTGAAATTTGATACTTAATGATGGAATACTTACAGTAATTGTTAGGCAAATTAATTTAAGAATATTTATATAAATCAAGGTTCATAAAGAGATTTACGGAGTAATGCTTAGTATTGATTTATGTTTTGTTTCCTTTTGTTTTGTTTTATTATCTTTTCAACTCATATTTAATTTAGTCGCTGTAGATTAGTAACTAATTGAATTTGATGGTTGTTATAAATTTTGTGGTCCACCGAAATCGAATTGGCAGTTTTAGATTCAAGTACATGCTACGTGCGTAGCACAAGACACCAGAAAGGAATGAAAGAGAGGACATTGTTATTGACATAATCGATGTTCTATTGCAATGGTAAACTATTTTACCTCACATGACGTTGACAACAAATATTTCTAACGAATCACAAGAATTGTTTGTACCATCAGATTTCAGCCAGCCCTCAACTGAGAGTGTTACTGATGCGAGTGACAATAAGCTGTCCTATCTAAGTAATTGGAAACTTATAAATCGCCACAAAGCAGGGTGCTAGGCGTCAAATTATTACCATTTAGAAAGAAATAAAGCCAAGCTGACAAGTAGTGCTTGATTTGTATGTAAAAAACCATGCCAATGTGCATCATGTCAAAAATTTAGGCGCAAATTTCATAAAAGTGATAATAAAATGTAATAATAGTAAATAAATAGTTTTATTAAAATGAATTAAAATATTGAAATTTTTTAACAAAATCTACCAATAATCGTGACAATTCCATGTACTAGAAGTGTGTATCAAAAGTGATACATAAGCTAGAATTATGAAGTTTTTTTAAGGCTCGATCTACGGTTAAAACAAACATTAAACGGGAACATATTTGAACATTACAATGAAATCTGCTACACATGTGTCGCCATTCCAATTGGCCACTAATGGCAGCACTACGTTTTGACTCTACTTTTATTGCTTCAATTATTTTCGGTCAGGCAACTTTGAGAGTGTTACTGTTAATTGTTACTTTTATTTTGTCTTGTTTTCTTAGCTGCATGAGAACTTTCGACATCGTCACCTATGGTTTGACAGCTAAGGCTATCAGACTGTGCTGACATTTCTATTCAGTTGGGTTTACCAAGTCAACATGAATCGTTTAACGCCAGAATAATGCTTCCAAATTGAAGAAATTTGCTTTAAAAAGATAAATTTTTTTGTCTTTATTCATAATCGGTCTAGTCAGCAGCCTAGAAGGTAGAGTGCTGGCTTATTAGATATGAGGCTACGGTTCAAACCCCAGGTCAGACATCTCGAACAAAATGAATAATGAAAAAATATTTCTTCGGCGACTAACTCTCAGCAGATTCTGGCAAAAACTCTGAGAGCAAATAAAATCCGTCGTTCGGTGTCGACTTTAAATTGTAGAGGACTTGCATGCCTACAGACCACTTATGGATAAAATTAACACACACAACATAAGTTGTGTTAGAAGTTGGGTCATAATCCTGACTTAAGGGCTGTAATGACCAATAATGTTATGTTATGTATGATTCAAAGACATCAACAAGCCAAAGAAATGTGCGTACCAAAAGGAATATAAAAAAACTTGTAGTCGTTTTCAACTTTTAGACTTAAGGGTTAAATTATTATGCCAAAAAGTATTTGAATACCTTTCAGAAGCGCTCATATTTACTTGCACCCGCACGATTTTACGCCGCTGGATTACTTTTTAGCGGGTTATATTAAGACATTGGTTTATCCGACAAAGCAGCAACTGTTATAGCGTTGGAAGCCAAAATACCGCCATCATATTGCCAGGTTATCGGGATAAAAATGATCTAATGATGACACGCTTTTCGATGGAACCAGGATATTTTTTAAGAATCGAAAAAAGCATTCAAGCACGTGGATTTCTTAAAACGATGCAAGAAATACTTCAAGTCATCTGATCTCCTTGTTATTTGCATCACTTATATCCGACCGAGAATGGAATAAAACTCTCTTCGAAGTCTATTTTTTGAGGCTTTTCGACCACGTTCAGAAGAGGACAAAGGTGCTCAATAATGATGGTTGGACACTGGTTCTAATGGAGCATCGTCGCTATGTTGCCTATGTTTCACTATTCTATCAGCTCTGCTCGAGCAAAGTAAGGGGACTTGTTCCCGAGAATCATGTATTTCTACCTAACACTCCTCTTTCATGCCGAGCACATTCATTTGTGTTCGATTGGCGAGTGGATTGCACACTGCATTACAGCTCAGACATCTCGAAAAAAACGAAATATGAAAAAAATATTTATTTCGATGACCTTTCTCTTCAACTAAGCATCCAAATCCTCAACATATTTTTACCAGATTCAGTCAGCAGTCTTCTATTAAAAACTCTGAGAATAAATAAAATTGCTACAAAAAGCTTCTTAAATCTGTCGTGCGAAGTCAACGTTAGGACGTTATCCTGACTAAAAGATTGCAATGACTAATTGAGTACGTAAGTGCTGCATAAAAACGAGTTATCAAGAACTTGCACTTTGAGTATACTCCAGGCATTTAAAAAGTAATTGTTTCATGCTAGTTTCCGGCAAACAAGTTTATTCTGTCCTTAAAATTCTTTGAACCGAAACGTTTGAAAATTTCGAATTTTTTTAAATTTCTTACACTTCTTATAATTGATAAGTGTTAGTTTTCATACTTTTACATGAATACTAATATGAAGAGTGATTATAGAGTGTTAAACAACCGCATATCCAGAGCTTTCCATTCACTTGTTATAAAACGATACAAAAAAAAAACTGAAACAAAATATTGTGATGTAAAATAAAAATAAAAATAAAATGTTATACCCAACAAAAAAACGTATATAAAAATCAATAAAAGTTCTCTTTTTTAATTATTTATTCATTGAAACTTTAATAACAATGAAATAACAAAATCGTGATGAAATCTTAACTATGAAAAGAAACAATTTATTTATGGGACGATCAACATCAGTAATTGAAAATCGGTGTCTTCAGTTTGTAATGTGAAGTATAGTAGTTGTCGACTTACCAGCCAATAAATCGCATTTGTCGCGTTGCGGCTTAATGTCCTGTTAGCCTGATCCACAGCCCTAAATGAAATCGAATATATGCCACCTGCATCGTATATTGATAGGGGATTTCTCACTCCTAGTACAAGGCGACCTGTGGAATTTTAGCCAAAGAAATATTTTTTCATATTTCTACTAGACTACGGCGACTTCAATCACCCATATAAAGCTTTAACTGTCAGGAGTATTGTCACACGAAGACGTATAGACGGGTGTTTGTTGATTGTATCTAAAACAGTTGGTCACTGACCATAATTTTCATCGAAAAATCATCTGAGGCGATAGCATCTTTTTTGGAAGAATAGTTACGTGAACAAACAAAATTGTCGAATTTCGAACGATTTGATCAATACACAAGAGATCCAAAAAGGTTTAATGCATTCGAAAAGTCACTATTTGGATTGTGTGGATTCAGTGCTGGTGACGTTTCATAATACTTTGAAAACGATGTAACCTACGACATGTGGCTAAGTGACAGTATGGCGCTACATGCTACATAGCTCATGCAACAATCGATTTGAGGCCGTGGCAAACATAAATCATAATGTTGCGGAATTAATTTCGAATAAGCGATGTGTTACTACTGGTATCTTTATCTCATACCACGTGCTAGTGACCTCCTTTCATTCTTCAAAAATAATCTGATGGTCAACCGCTGGGACCCTCTTGATCCACTTCGTGGCCCTGTTGTGTCTATTAGATCCTAACTCTAGACACATCTCTGGTAATTATGCAGACGAAGAACTTGCTAGAGCAGGTGCACTCTAATTAAATTTCAAACCATGAAAACAGGTCTACCTATTGGAAACTAACATATCCTTTCATCGAGAGGAATCTTACTTCATTGGCAAACTCACTTAGTCTAACTTGGATGGAAAATATATCAATCAACCATTTAGGATCGATCGTACTGAGATCTGTGTTACTGTACCTATTCTCAAATTTTCTTTTGTAATGACTGGGCAAGCAGAAAGACTTTTATTAGATAAAGATTGATGGAGGAGCAGAGATTTCAAGTCTTTACTTTTGTCAACCTCAGTAAAGTCTTCTGGCATAGCCCTTGATAGCTGTTTTTTGGCATCGGATTAATTGTTGAGTACATCACCTTAAACTAAGGGAGTTGTGTTTAAAGACGGGAGCAAAAGTCTCGGCTATCGAGACAGGTTGATTAGGACTTGTCTGAGACAAATCTTTACGTGGTATCAGAATTGGTCGCTTAATGTGGTCAAGTGAAGCATTTATTCCAATCAAGCTGCTCTCTCTCTCTCTCTCTTCTATACCACCAATATCAACTTTAGATCGCCTGTTGTTTTAAGATTATTTGTTAATTTAATAGAAGTTGTGAAAAAAAATAATAAAAACTTTAGCGGAAGAACTCAAGAAAATGTTTCTGTAACACTTGTTGTGTATTGTTGCTGAATGACTTCATAGCAGGAGTTTAATGTAGGCACTGGATTAAACAGAAATCCCAAACACGAAGAAAAATTCCTATTTGGTTATTATGGAGGCACATTGTTTAGTTGGGATATTGTTGCTTCTATCACTAGTTTTCTTACGTCAATATATACATGAATATATACTTCATATATAAATACATACATACATACGAGTATATATTTTGTTAATTTTATTTTTTATTCTACAATTCCTAATGCTTAACACGTAGAAAAGAAATATATAACATTGCCTTATAACATGTGGCATTTCTTCGTACTTCAATTTTCTCAACTACCACTTACGTGTGAAATCATAGATTTTACAGCACACTAAAAGCACTAAAGCGCACTAGAAAATGGCAATAAAAGAATTTCAAAAAATATGACAGGTAATAACATAAATATTGTAAATGACAGCCCAACGAAAGACATAGGTAGGTTGAGTTTATAATAAAAAACCACAAAAAAAAGCTTTAATACGTTTTAAAATTCATTTCCTCCACTGTTACAAAATACACAAGGAAAGAATACGACTTCGATTATATAATATTCGGTACGAAAAACTTAATTGGTCATAACAACCCTTCTTATACGAGTAATTTTTACTATTGACAACCGCGAAGAAGAACTTAATTGATCATTATAGTCCTTTAGTCAGGAGTACAAACTTGCTACATTCACACCACCTACGTTGTGTGTGTTACTTTAATATATGAGTGTCGGAACCTACAGTTTAAAGTCGATTCCGAACGACATATTTTTGAGAAACTTTTCATGGCAGCTTTATTTACTTTGAGAGTTTTTATTTGAAGACCGCTGAGAGGAAGTCGCCGTAGGAATAGTTTTTTTCATATTTCGTTTTGTTTCAGATGTCTGAGCTAAGGTTTCAAACTCGGGCTCGTGTCTAATTAGCGAAAACACTACCTACTAGACTTCAACGCTTTTATATTTCCATACCATCCATTTTTGTGTGTTAATTTTACCCATGAGCCAACAAGTTTAAGAAGCTTATCTACTAGACTACGGCGACTTCTTTTTAAATAAGGCGTCTTTGTATTCAATTGGCAACTCTGACATTTGTCAGTTATAACTCATGTTTTTTAGGATTTTTAAAAATGAAGCACCTTATTTGCGACCGTTCACAAATTTCGCAAAAATTTCAGTCGAGTAAGTAGTCTAATTGGTAGTGTGTTGGCTTATTAGACGTAAAGGGTTCGAGCCCCAGGCCAGACATAAAGACAAAATACAAAAAATATTTCTTTGGCGACTTCCTCTCAGCAGATTTCTGGCAAAAACTCTAGGAGTAATTAAAATTGCCATGAAAAAGTTTCTCAAAAATACGTCGTTCGCAGTCGACTTTAAACTGTAGCTCCCACCACTCATGTATAAAATTAACACACACAACATAAGTGGTGTCAGAAACTAGGACGTTGTACAATGGGTCAATTCGACCTCCGGGTACTGCACTTCTCTTAATTGATTAGTACACGTCTTCTGACCTAACCTAACCTAAGTGCACCTAACCTAATTTCAAGAGTGATCAAAAAATTTTAATAAACTGGGTTGGTTATGCATAATGTAAAGCTTTTCCTGGTCAATGTAGCGGTCTGTCTGAAGAAAAGATTGCTGCTATAAACAAATAGACAAACAGACGAACATACAGAAACCCAAGGCATCCACTCTTGCCGGTGGACGCACAATACTGTTCAGGCAGGCTCCTGCTAGAAAAAAAACAGTTTCCCCCGCCAGAGGTGTCAAAGTCCCTGCGACTTTGGCAACACCCCGTTTGGCACACAAGGGATCGGTAACAAAGCTGGTCGCCACATCTTCCGCCTAGGTCGCCGTACCTTCGCCCGAAGCGCCATACACCTCCAGATCTGCTGTGAATGCACCCATCCACTCTTCGGATGTCGCCAAGACATTGGTACACAAATCCGGCGCACAGGCCCTCGACACCGATCCACCTTCTGGTGTCAAGAACACCCTGAGCGCAAGCATCAGGGCGTATAGAACCCGCAGGTCGGCTATGCGCATAATTGCTAGAATAGGCTCTTTCGACCCAAAATTATCAACTGTCGACCAAATAATATCAACTATCCTGGAATCAAATTTTAAAGCAAACTAAACTGGAATATGAATTCGAGCACCACTAATATAACAAGTTTAAAAATGTCTACTTGGATATAAGGCTTGGCTATCAAATCAATTCTATTCTACGGAAACACGGTTTGGTGGCTAGCTTTTAAGAAACAAAATAATTAAATTCGATTGAAGTTTATGTGAAGGTAATGGCATGATAACAACTGTTCTTATTCACTATCCATAACTGCCTACTACTAGACATGTTGCGAAGCAAATGGTTGACAACGCAGTATTGAGACTGAGCACCACCAGAACATTAACGAGAACCTTAATCAGCTTTTGATTCAGGATTCAAAATAAATTATTATAATAATGGTTTATATCTCCCAGAGAATGTGATCTATATGAAGCAACCAGGATTTACAGACCAAAATATTGGATATAAAGATTATTCCTGGGGCCCCTGGTAATATAGTGGGTTCGATTCCCACCAGAGATTTTGTCTGTCGCACTACACCGAGCATTAGGTATACATTACTAAGAGTATGTCGAGTGGAGATATACGCATATTTAATTACAGTAAAGAAACCATTGGATTCCTAGAGAGTGTGTGCTCCACTTTTGAGATTGTCCAAGAGTACAGGATGCCTTTGATGAGATACCGTGGCATATGACGTTTGCCCTGATATGATTTGCTGAACACAAGGACAATGAAGGTAACAACAACACTGGCAAACTTGATAAAGTCTTTGCAATTGAAGTCATGCGTGAGGAAAACGGAATAATAACCAGACCAATCTACCCCAACATGGGTAGATGCAAAGCAAAATTTTTATTAGACCTCACTAGAGTTCACAGCAAGACACTAAGCTCTCTAATGACGGTGACTTGAATAGAATTCACAAACCTATAAAGCTAGCGAGATGGCTGACAAATTATTATTTAATGAGGGAATGGATACTAACGATCTTACAACGAGACCTCATAGGACCCAAGTAAGCTGTGCTTTTCTAGTCGATTAACAATTTAACCTAATCCACCATAAATTCGATTGAATTCAAAGGTGAATTTGGCATTCCTTTGCACAGGGGTTAAGAAATAATTATAAGCAAGCTTTAATCATTTACAAGGTAGACTCGAGAACTCACTTGTATCGAGACAAGAGTAGCTTGATGATGATGGTATGGACACATGCAGAAAAAATTTACATTCAACCTAGCTTACGTCCATCTTATGAACCACATTGCTGTGCCCATATGTCGACCCTCCAGATGCTGGGTATACATCACAACTACATACATATGTACATACGTAATTGGTCATTACAACCCTTCAGTCAGGGTTACGACCAAGCTGTGTGCATTAATTTTATACATGTGTGGCGGAACCAACAGTTTAAAGTCGACTCCGAACGACAGATTTCTTAACACACTTTTAATGGTAATTTTTTTACTCTCAGAGTTTTTGCCAGAAATCTGCTGAGAGGAAGAAATATTATTCATATTTTCCTTTTGATATCTGACCTGGGGTTTGAACCGTGGCCTTGCGTCTAATAAACCGACGCACTACATACTAGACTACGGAAAAAATTGAATTTAGACGAAGCAATGCTGGGCATTTAGAATTTATTGATAGAATGTGTCTAAAAGATAGTGATTTGGATCGTTGGGGAGATGTCATCCAAGAATTATAGACGAATGTAGGAATATTTACCATCAGCATTACAAATAAGCAGACATTTTTAGAATGACTGTTCTTTCAGCTTAATCTACATCATAGTCTGATATTGCGGTTCTCGTGTAATACTGGTCTATTGGAAGGCATGGCGAAATACTCGACATTCCCTCTTAGAAGCTACGCAGCCGTGTTAATTGATGTAAGATGATATATTCCCTGTCAGGAAAAACTATGCCAGCTATGTAGATATTAAGTGTAATGAAATAATGTGTATATATTTTGCCAGTCATTTCTCGTTTAACTACTAAGATGGTGATGGTGGCATATTTTTTTAACAAAATTTTATTATCATACCCATTGTGCTGAATTGCATAACCTTTTGTAACCTTTTTTGCAACACTTTACAGTTGTTGTTAGAAGGTGTTAGAGTCCATAAACAGAGGTCAGAGATGAAATCGTTGTTTATTTTGTTACTTTTTTTACGAAGTGTTTGTTTTTAATTTTCTAAAAATCCTTTTTAAACATGCAACAAATAAAAATTTAATAAAACAAGAGATTTTTTTCGACATGAGCCACGTGTTTTTTGTATTCTGTTTTATTCTGTTTATTTAGATTATTAAAGGTAAACAGCAACAGAGTGTTGTGTGCTATAAATGTTGTAGAAAAAAAACATGTCCATTCAAACAAGGATTTAACACCAGAGTGGCGGATAATGGGCCATAATCTCGTATTAATAAATAATTTTCTATTTAACGTTTTTTGTGTTTACCTTTAAACATTATTTTAAAGTTTTTTTTTGTTATTTTGAACACATTGCCCGCCTACAATATCAGACGAAGTGTTATAAAATTTAAAAGTTTCTCAAGTTGTATCAGACATACATACACACAATATGCTTTTCTTTAGATAAGAAACGTACTTCATTGTCCATTATACGTTGAAAGACACATTTGCTGGAAGAGGGCTTTCAAAAGACGAGGTGAAGTTAGACCAGGCCCGTTTGTAGTTGGAATTTTAATTTTTTAAACGAATAGACTTTCTCTCTACGTCAGACGTAAGGAAAGTATCCAAGAGTATAATATGATCAAACGTTTTAGTGTCACTAGAAGAATTTTTTAAATTTAGTTGATGTGTTTGCGATCGGTGCAACAACATCATGAGGGTAACTACTAGTCGATCCTCCGATGCCTCAATTTGGCACCAGTCTAGAGGCATATTTTGAATTACTTAAAAACCAATAATATCTAGAATTTCGTGTCCATCGGAAGTAGTCAGCAGGGGACATTGCAGCTGCCAGTAGCCAGATCGCGTTTAAATAGAGATTTATTGAAAATTTAAGGAGCGATCAAACCCAAAATATATCAAAATTGTCTTAATGCAAATGTTTGCTGCTTGCATTCAATTGTCATACGTAACGATTTGTAGGTCTTGATGGCGACTGATCTGTCGGAAGCTCTACTTCTTAGTTCCTTTCAATCACGTAATAAATATATACACATTTTAAGTAGGCTTAGTGGTATTAAATGAGCCTCTGGTTTTTACATTATGTCAGTTTGTATTATTTCAAAAAAGAGTTCGTTCTCACTATGTATAGGGTCTTCCATTAAGCGCTTCCTATCTTTAACTTTAAACAAAACTTAATGCGCCGGAGATATCATCGAATTTTTTTTTATTAGTTTGAAAAACCTATTAATGCTTTCATGTGTGGAATATAACATCATTCAAAAGTGTGTCATGGCTTCTTTCGGTGGAGCGTAGCGAATTTTCTATCACTCTGACTGAATTGAACTGATGGCATTGGTTAGGTTAGTTTTATCGTATACACCTGCGAAGAAAACTGCACAAAAAAGTCTAACGGGATAGATTTGTCCATGACCATGTCCTCAAATTGTCCCTACAGAATAATCAAAGCTGCATTAGCTGTGGCTCATGAATGCAGCTCCCATCTAACGACTTCTGCCATGCGTGTAGATTCACTCAGGAAGAGGAGACTGTAATCCACTTTCTTTGTTAATGCCCATCTTTGTTACTGCCCATTGCGAAATGCAGATGTAGGTTATTTGCCTCTCCAATTCTTGTCCATATTATCCATCGATGACAAGAATATTGTTTCGTTTATCAAATTTTAGGGCTGGTTTTCAAGCGTAGAGTAGTCGTGCTTTTAATGTGTAGACCTTGCGCTGACCAACTTTTTCACTAGTTTACAGTAAAGGGACTGCATTTACTTGTAGCGCCACAACGGGCCGCTACGCATACTCAAGTATGGGTATCAAAGCTACCCCTCCAACCTACCTACCTACTTAACACTTATGACACAAGGAGCCTATATATCGCTTTTAGGCAAAAAAAAATTTGGTAATCAGTCCTCACCGTTGACAGTGATGACAGGTGGAATATAGACTGATAACGCTGTCAGCCTAAAAATTACGCAAACAGTGGATTTATCGATGTGAATTTGACATTTTTGGATCTTAGCTGAATTGGTATTGTCGCAATTTCAACAATTATCTTTGTTCACGTAACCTTTTATCAAGCAGGCCATATCGCTGAAGATAATCTTTTTATAAAAATTTGGGTCAGTTTCCAACTGCTTCGGAGCCAATTCAATGCACCCACAACATTGTCTATAATCGTCCTTGGTGATTTGGCAGAATTTTGAATAAAATAGAAATAAGATGGCCGGTATCTTCGGCCAAATTCCCTGTTGGAAGACCTTTTTTAACATTTGCATCATCAAAGGAAGAGAGCAAAACTTTATGGATAAGACAACAATGGGTTTTGAAAAAACTTCCGCGATCTGTAATGTTTTAAAATATTTGTAATTTCTAGCGATGAGCTTTATTTTAAGCTCCTCACTTATCCAAGTCCATTCAGTAACTTCTAACGTTCAATAGTTAAGCTTACTTCACCTTTCTCTTATGGCCAATTGTTTGCGTGTGTCCTTGCCACGAAGAAGAAATGAATACATTGTGGAAACATGCAACACTACAACGTACCATGATTATGACGATGAGACGTCAGACGAAAATTAAAATAAACAAATATAAAAAGAAATAAAAAGAAAAGAAAAAATCGAGAATGATAATGATGTGCATGATGTGATTTTGATGATGATTGATTGACGTATGAATAGAAATTTTCAAAAGATGTATGCATGTTTACTTTTCTTTCTTTCGTAATCGTATTTCCAAAACGTTGACAAGAATCCTTCCATGTATTTTTTTAAAGGGCATATTCAGATATTATGTGTGATTAACATTGAATAAATCTATTTATCGATTATGAAGTTGTTTTTGGTGTTTGTTAAACTGTTCATCAACTAGACAGAATTATGGTGTTTTTTTCGGGGTGTAAAAATAATGGAGAAATCATTGTGACATAATAATGAATCATAGCATGGTAGGTGGCAATTTGAGAGACTATTTCATTATTTAAAGTTTTATTAAAAATATAGGGGGTGCCCTGGAAGTCTAGTGGGTATTGTGCTAGACTATTAGCGTGAGGGTCGTGGGTTCGATTCCCATCAGAGACTCTGGTCTGTGACACTACACCGAGCATATGGTTAAGTTACTCAGCTCGTATATAATTGGAATATAATTTGTATTTGTATAGTAATAAATAAATAAATAAATAAATAAATAAATAATATAAATATAGGACTCGTTTTGTAGTATTGCAGACTTTTTTTGGTGTGGGAATCACGTTTGGTAGTACCATTGATTATTAAAGTTCACTTGGGCATGCATAGCGGAGCGTTGTGACGTCACAGGTAAGGTGCGGAACCCACGGGACAACAAATTTGAAGTTGATACGGCGGTTGCATAGTTCAGCTTGTGTAATCGTTACTAGTGCTCTACGTCGGCACTGGAGATATTTATGAATTTTCCGCTTGATCTTTATTGTAAGGGAGTGGCAATTAAAATCAGTAGGCGTTACTGGGCGACTTGACAGAGTGAATTCAGTACTGGTCACGCAAGAATCCTGAAGGAAGTTGGGAATTTCGAGAGCAAATGACTACAATACACCGAGGTACGACTTCTCAAAGAGATTCAGGACATGCATTTCGCATAATGAATTTAGGAAAAATTATGTAAGGATACCCTGGCAAATTTACACCGATGACTTCAATTTGAATGAAACTATGGAGGAATTTTTTTCGGAATCGATAGGGATAACCCAGTTTTTATAAATGCGATGATTATTTGGGACGTAAAAATCCCCAAGCAGAATATTACCATACTTTCCAACAGCCCGTCAACTTTCAAAGTACTGAATTCCATCTTCATGAACTCCAATACAGTGCACGCGGTCGCTGATATATGGTGTATTAGAAAGATATAATGTCCAAATCATATGAGTAACGCGAACAGTGACATTACACATAACGGAAGATGGGATGAACACATGGCATGGCACAACCATCGAACTAACAACTAGTCTGCTTAAACTCTAAAGATCGGGGTATTATGGAGCATTGCCTTAGGGAAACGCATGGGTGGCGCATTAGTCTGGGACATCTTGCTAATGATTTCTACAGAAGCTGAAGAGATGAACTGGAAACTCCTCTTCATCTACAGGATACATGTGCAGTACTATGTAGCAGGAGAAAATTCTATATAGATGATCCACGCATTGACATTGCAAGCCTGCGTCATAGCTTCACAGAAGCTCCGAGTGGTTCCGACAATAGGTGATAGCGAAAAACTATGTCGTCTAAGTGTGTCTATCCAACGTTAACGCTTCTTACGTGATCCGCCATTCGTCAGCATTTTAACAAGGCTAACACTGATCTCTTTTCCTTTATAATATTTAACCGATTGAATAGCATTTACAGTAATTCGGTGGATTATATTCTAAGCTACTTATCAAGTTTAAATTCAAGCCAGAATATAACCGAGGAAGGAACATAGGATTACTACAACATAAATCGGGTGGAAACTTCTCACGTTGCTAGTTCATGTGTATGATGACAGATTTCTCACAAGAGTTGAGACTAATTTTAGAGTTATACTCATGAGAGCCAAGTGTTCGGACAGTGGCCTGACTGTCAGATAGTATTGCTATATACCGTCTCTTGTATTTTCTGTGCAATTAGATTTAATTTTTGTAACTAAGTCTCGATGTGAGGTATTTTCCAAAATCAAAGAATCTACCATACTGGTACATGGAATAGTTAAGCAGCCTGTTGCTTATCACTTAATCCTTTAGGTAAAGAAGTCTATTTGATAAGTGTCATGTTAGACTCTTCCTCCATTATCTTCATAGCTCTGGTCTTCACTATCATGTGTAATGGATTTAAATCCAACAGAGCCTTTAACGCCACAGTCGAACAGGTTTTCACTGACCCAGTGTCTAATTACATCTGGACTAATGTCAGATTTATTCCGCCTATCCAGGTCATGACACTATTGCTTACACCATTATGGCATACATTTAGTGCTTAATCCTTGGGTTTTATGCCCATGATTCCTGTATAATATTATATATATTATGGCCTTTCCTGAAACGAGCCTCTTATATCAGTTTAATATCTTGTGATATTTTCAAACATTTTCAGTTGCCGCGATATTATCTCAGCCAGAAATTGAACTATTTTGTATATAGGAAATCTTCTTCGTAAATGGCATGCCACACAGCTCATGCCACATTTTATGTTCGACATGAGAGATTTGAGGGTTTGGTCATGGTCGTGGCGGCAATATGAACCGGCAATTTGACCCCTTTAGACTTTTTCTTGTGTGGTTTTCTTCCCTCATAGTTGTATGACACAATAAGCCACAAACCTTAGCGGTCTTTAAGTCAATGTAACCCATGCTGTCTAAGAAATTCAGTTTATGTGCAGGCCAGGGTAATGTAAAATTGAACATTTTTGATATGCTCCACCCAAAGAACACGAGACAGAGAGTTGGGCGTTGTTATATTTCACACATAATGGCATAAATAGGTCTTTTAAAAGAAAAAAAATTTCACACACACTTTGTTGTATTTAAACCTAAAGAGAGGAAATGTGTAAAAAAGTATCCTGTACCTCCAAACTCAAGACCTTTGGGTACAAAGAGTCTCCAAATAAGAACTTAAAAAATTTCAAACAAATTTTCAACTGCATAACTCACTTACTTAATTGAATATTGCAACCCTTTATCAGGATTACAATCTAGCTTCTTACACCACTCATGTTGTGTGTGTTAAATTTACTCATGAGTGGCAGAATGAGAATTTTATTT
Organism: Sarcophaga carnaria; assembly: GCA_958299815.1. Taxonomy (NCBI): domain Eukaryota; kingdom Metazoa; phylum Arthropoda; class Insecta; order Diptera; family Sarcophagidae; genus Sarcophaga; species Sarcophaga carnaria. The sequence goes on along the minus strand of OY283153.1, from coordinate 41,450,667 downwards.
ACTTTCAGAGTTTTTGCCATAAGTATATTTAAAATTTTTGTTTTCATATTTCGTTATGTTCTCGAAATCTGAGCCAGGGATTGAACCACGGGCTTTTGTCTAGTAAGCCAAGACACTACCTACTGGACTAGGGAACTTCAACTATATTACCAGTTTAGACAAGCATCTGTTCTAGTGTGCCATACAGTATCAAAATGTAGTACAATACACCATAAAATTCTACTTGGAACCAAAATTTTAAAATATTTTCTACTCAAATATAATTTTTAAAATACTTATAATAAAATACGATTTGATTTCAAATAAATATTGTATTTCGTTTAAAAACCATATAATATTTTATTGTACGTCCCTTAACATTTAATGGAAATACGATATTAAAACCAAACAAGAAAAGAAAACATGTTACGCTTTGATATGAAACAAAAGAAAGGAAATCAATAAATACGAGATGAATTTAATGCTCACATGGTTTTATAATAAATTCAAGTATCATACATATGGTGATATAGTGTGCTACTATGAATTTTATAATAAAGGGTCCGCCAAATAACTTTTTTTTTGAAAATGCTTTAAAAAAAACTACTGAATATTTTCTCAAATTTCTTTTTTTATTTGAAAGTACAATCCTTCAAATGGCTGCCTCGGCTAGCCATGCAGTAGCCTACACCAGAAGATGCCGATTTTGGCAAAAAAAATCATCTTTTCAGATGAAGCTCATTTTGATCTTGGCGGGTATGTAAACAAGCAAAATTGTCGCATTTGGTGCACAGAAAACCCGCACGCATACATTGAAAAGTCGACGCACCCAAAACGAGTCACTGTTTGGTGCGGATTTTGGTCCAGAGGCATAATTGGGCTATTTTCTTCGAAAATGAGCAAGGAGTGGCCGTTACAGTCAATGGCGATCGTTATCGGGCCATGTTGAACTAATTTTTGTTCACAAAAATTGAAGAGCAAGATATTGGCAACATTTGGTTTCAACAGGACGGCACTAAGTGCCACACAGCCGAAGTTACACTCGATGTCTTGCGCCCTGTTTTTGAAGATCGCATTATCAGCCGCAGAGCTGATGTCGTTTGGCCACCTCGGAGCTGCGATTTGACACCGTTGGACTATTATTTGTGGGGTGCCGTCAAAGATAAGTGTTACGCCGACAAGCCAGAGACAATTGACGCTTTAAAGGACAATATTCGTGAAGCCATTGGTGAAATCGATAATGTGCTTAAAAATTGGACCGATCGTGTAGGCTACTGCATGGCCAACCGAGGCAGCGATTTGAATGAAATTATTTTCCATTATTAACCGGAAGGATTGTACTTTAAAATAAAAACAGAAATTTGAGAAAATATTCAGTAGTTTTTTTTAAAGCATTTTCAAGAAAAAAAGTTATTTGGCGGACCCTTTATTTTCTACGAATTATTGAACATTATGGCGACGAGTATTTATTTTTCTTCTTTGAACAATAAAATTGAGTGTCATTTTCACAATCTGTTATTACTTGTCGATGGTATGGAAATATTATGAGTACTTTAGTTATCTCAATTTCGGTTATAAGTTTTTTTGGTAAAAAAGCTTATTTTGAATATTTGAATTGTTAGCAAAGATAGTTTACTATTTTAAGAAATAAAGGGTGTTTTTTATAGAGGTATAGAACTTTAAGTTGCAATAAAACAACGATGGATTATTCGATTGACATGAATTTTAATTATCCGAAAGATAATCTTGTGGCATTACATTTTAAATATGATTTCTGGCATATGACTGCCACGGCTGGCGCGGATGTAGTCCAATCTGGACGTCAAATTTTCGATGACTTTTTCCAACATTTGTGGCCGTATATCGGCAATAATACGGCGAATGTTGTCTTCCAAATGGTCAAGCGTTTGTGGCTTTACCGCATAGACCAATGACTTTACATAGCCCCACAGAAAGTAGTCTAGCGGTGTTAAATCACAAGATCTTGGAGGCCAATTCACAGGTCCAAAACGTGTAATTAGGCGGTCACCAAACGTGTCTTTCAATAAATCTATTGTGGCACGAGCTGTGTGACATGTTGCGCCGTCTTGTTGAAACCACATCTCCTGGACATCATGGTTATTCAATTCAGGAATGAAAAAGTTAGTAATCATGGCTCTATACCGATCACCATTGACTGTAACGTTCTGGCCACCATCGTTTTTGAAAAAGTACGGACCAATGATTCCACCAGCCCATAAAGCGCACCAAACAGTCAGTTGTTCTGGATGTAACGGTGTTTCCACATACACTTGAGGATTACCTTCACTCCAAATGTGGCAGTTTTGTTTGTTGACGTAGCCATTCAACCAGATGTGCGCTTCATCGCTAAACAAAATTCGCTTATGAAAATCGGGAACAATGGTAATCTCGTTTTGGGCCCATTCGACGAATCTACGCCTTACTTGATGATCGTTTGGCTTCAAATCTTGCACGAGTTGGATTTTGTAAGCACGCAAACCAAGATCCTTCCGCAAAATCTTCCATAAAGTGGATGGACATACATCCAATTCCTGTGCTCGATGGCGAATGGACTCATTCGGGTCTTCCTCAATGCTACGCTCTACAGCAGCAATAGCTTCTTCTGTACGCACCGTATAGCGTCTCTGGGGATGCGAGTTATCAATAAGAGTAAACGTGGTGCGAAAACGTTCCATGGTTAATCGAATTAACTGCTCTGATGGACGATTTTGTCGACGATAAAATGGACGTAGTGCGCGATACGTTTTCCGCACAGAACCATTATTTTCGAAATAAAATTGCACTATTTGCAAGCGTTGTTCAGGCGTGAGTCTATTCATGATGAATTGCCAAACCAAACTGAGAATAAATCACTTGACAGCTGTTTGCCGATTTGGTCGCCATCTTGAAAAGTAATGCCAATTTAAAGTTCTATACCCCTATAAAAAACAGCCTTGGACCAAATTATCACTAACATTATCAAAAAATTCGAGCCATTAACTCATAAAACAGTTCTATTAATTTTGGACAGGTTTTCAGGCAAAATGCCCATCTGTGCGGCGCTAGCTGCCACACAGCTAATATCACACTAGATATTCTGGGCAAAACATCTCATGTGGCGATAATGTAAACTAGCCACCGAAATCCAGGAATTTCACCTCATTACATTTTTTCTCGTGGGTTTTCTTCAGTAGTTGAGCCAAGCTTCCTTTATGGTGTACAGGTCTGGTGGTCAGAGTGTAAACAACAATATCACTGATATAGGGAGACCGCGGCAGTCATATGTTCTGATCACCAGTGCGCTGTTATGCACTCCATGGAATTATTTACAGTACTGAATTGGCTCCCCTCTAACCTTATATTAATGCAGAGGACTGAGTTGGTTGCAGTAAGACTCAATGAACTCATATCCCGGCCTAAACTGGGTTATGGACATGCTGTTTTTTTGTAGGAAAGAATAAACACATTAGGGTCAATTACATGATTCCTTAAAATTTTCTGAATAAAAGATTCGATTTTAGAATTCTAATCAGGGGCTTCTGGTCTGAAGTTCCGGAGATTTCGAATGGCTAAGGAGGTTTATACCGATGGTTCAAAGGTGAGTGACAGGCTGGGTTGTGTTGTATTTATTAAGGGTTCTGAAAGGCAGAGACCTTGGCAATTTTGATAGCGGCACAATACTTATAAGGCGGCACCATTTTGTCAATAAATCTTTTGATTTGCTCGAACAGTCAGACTGGGATTAAGTCCCTAACGAATGTAGTTTCAACATCTGTCCTTCTCCATGAATAACGAGAATTTCTCATTCAAAGATAAGTTTTCTATGAGCGCCGAGGCATAGGGATATTGTTGGATATTGCATGAGCTGGCCTAAGAAGATATGGAACTTGCAATCTCCGACATGATGTTCCAGAGCATAAGTACTCCAAATGCCTCAATTAATTTGGATATTATCCAGGAGGTAGTAGGAGGATACATGCAATTGTATATTGTGTACCTTCTTCTAGTTTCAATGATTTGAAGTTTCTTGCTTTTGAAAGTTATTCACCTTGAGCAGACTAGATGAGTAATGGCTTGCAATATTGCTAGACTCTGCTGGATACCTATGGACAAGAGAAGGCCTTACATCGCATGCATTTGAACTTGGGATTCCGGCAAATGACTTCTACAGGAGCTGTGGATCTGAGGATGTGTCAGTCCCCTACTATCGTCATAAAGAGGCGGAGGTTTTTGACTTCTCACTTTCTGGCAGGTGTTCAGATATGCACCTTTATTGCGTAAATCGCAATAAACGCCATTATTGAGCTCAATATTTCATATGAAGTTTCAATTAATTATTGCGCAATAAATACGCAATTTGTTATAATATTGAGTAAAACTTAAAAGGCAGCACTGTTGGAAGTGTGTTTAGTGAGCAAATTACAATTAACCGAATACTTTTTGTTGATATTTGACAACTCAAATGTCAACAAGGACAAACAAGAAAAAAAACAAAACAAAATAAAAACAATGTTGTTGAAACAATCAAGTGTGTTGTTTACCAGCTGTCAAATGAATATTGGATAAGCAGCTGAACTGCGTATATTATTATGTCTGAACACTTAAAATATTGTACTCAATTAACCGAATATTGACTAAATAAAAGTGCATATCTGAACATAGTATAACTGATCGTTTTAATATAAAGATTGCTGCAATAGTAAGAATTAATTTGGACTCGGGTTAGTTATCTCTAGGAAATGTTTGATCACCGGGTAGAATTGATTGTGAGCTCACAATAGGCCAATAATATAGGTCCTAAGTGAGACCGCTTTTTTAATGGAGATACCTAACCTAACCTATCTCTGAGTTTCACTTAATTTAGTAGGTAGTTATAAGCCGTTTTAGTTATTTAGGGATTTGTGTGCTTCCATTTCTCCAGTCACTTCATATTGAATATGCAATAGCCACCCCTACTAGTAGTATGTACTTTAAATCAACAAGTTCCGCATTGACCTCACTTTATAATGAACGCCTGTATGGTATATCATTTCACAAAGTGATTTTGAAAGTAATACATTTTAATTAAGAAGAAATAAAACTTGCTTTGAGGGGAGCATATGGCTAAAGGCGTGCGATTTGATGTACTAAACGTAGGAGCATAAGGCAGTCTATTGTTTCAATACTGAGCTCAAACTTAATTTAACCTGTCAGTATGTTTGTATGCCCTTATGAGTACGTGATCCTTAGTATGTCATTTGTTGACTGTATAAGAATGTTGTAGGCCAGTATTTTACTGTTAATAAGGATATATTTTCTACGTGATTTACTTGATTAAGTTATTGTCTACTATGACTCTACATATGATAGACGTACTCTATGGTATAAAGAAATGAATGAACAAATTTTGCTTTTATTTTTATTTCTTTTTTATTTCTTTTTATTTTATTATGAATTATAACTAAACTGTGAAAGAATTGGAATTGATTCTTGTTATTAAAAGAAAATATATTGCTCTCCCAATTTTCTTCTCTTTTTACATTAGCTATGTGACTGGATTAGGTATGTCATAACTGGTAGCATGTTCAAGCTTAAATTATGAGAATAGAAAATATTGGTGGTAGTCAGTGTCAAAGGTTGACGTGTTGCTCTAGACGACAAACCTTTGTTCCCTAAGCTGTAAAATTTTTCATCATAGTTGTTTGGATTTTTCAAAATTAGAGATCAACAAAGTCGATTGGTAAACAGTAGAATTCAGTAAGCAAGTGACTCCAATACAATAAACCAAAGCAGTTTTTCCTACAACTTTAGATAATGACCCCAACATGCTAAGCCATGTCATACTAGACCATACGCTTGTTTATCTAGCAAAAAAAAAGTTGATTTGTGAAACTGAAACAAACAAATCACGAAAAAAAATTAAAATCGAATAAAGTATCCAAACGAATAAAAACACAAAATAAAGCAAACAAAGGTAAGAACGAAACCGAATAAAAAGAAGGAGCTATTTTATGACTGTCCTATACTAATCTTTCTAGACGCCAATGCTTCTTACAAGCCTACACATGTTGGTCGCGTCAAGACGGGGTTTCTTTATTTGGTCCTTCTAACAGCAAAGCCATGAAAAACAAATTCACTGACAACATCAAAAGTATTGTTATTGACCATAATCTAGGACCCAAAAAGCCGCATGTCACGCTACAACATATACTTCGTTTTGCGTTTATTTACTGTCAAACTCATCGTTATAGACTCAGAACTACTAAAGTACTGCCAACAAACGATGCAGTTGTCTTCAACCTTTTAATAGTCTGATGCAAAACTGAAATTACGTCAGAGTATAATGTTAACTCCGGCTTTCTCTCTCTATCTTCCCTTCGAAACCATTCTACCAAGCTACAGAAAAGTTCTAAAGAAAAGTTTCACTGTGTGGAAGTCGCCTTCATTGCCCGCTCATTTGTTTACTCATTGTCCAGATGTTCCACATGATCTGGAATCGAACAAAGTGTAATTTTATTTTCCCTGCCTAGTTCTAGTCTATCTTATAGATCTAAGAGATCAGATAATGGTAATATCGTAATGTACCGTCCACAGTACATTCTGTCCAAGTTATACTGAACATATCTTTTGATGTCATAACCTTCTGCATGGAAAAATACCCAAGAGTTTCGCAATGGTTTCTTTAAACGTTTGATAAATATTTGGTAATAAATACTCAGATGCAGTTTTAACTTCAAAGTGAATGCAAACGGGCAAACAATTTCGCTGATATTTTTTTCCAGTGCAGTGCCCAAGAAAATGGTTGATAAGTATTTGGTGACGAATTCTCAGTTCCTACCAATATCAAAAACTTTTTATGATTTCGTCGACCAGAGCGTGATCGACCTTTAACTTCAAAGTGATCGCAAACGGGCAAACAATTTCGCTGAATCAACAGCAAAAAATCTTTTATAAAGCAGTCAGTCAAACTAAGCGCGGTAATAATGATGAACAAAATACAAAAAGTATTTCTTCGGCGACTTCCTCTCAGCAGATTTCTGACAATATTATTATTATTTATATTATTATTTCTATGAAATAAAATTGCCATGAAAAGTTTCCCAAAAATCTGTCGTTCGGAGACTGAAGGTTTGTAATGACCAATTATGTATGTAATAATGATGAACTTCAAGAATGCATTTGTTTTCTGATAATAGCGACATTATTGGTAACAGGACAGCTTTGAATATGATGATAAATGAAGCACCAAAATGTAATTTATCATAGAACTCTTGCATGCTTAGAGCTTTAAAAAAATTTGATGTTATGCGGTGAGATGAATTCTTGCTGGCATACAAGAAATTGATTGAAGTGTACATCCAACACTGAAACATATCCGTGGGAGTCAAAATTTATTCCTTGACGCTTTGCTCTTCTTAGCTGTAAAATTTAAACAAACTTTATCTGCTTTCGCAAAATCAAGACTAGCTGATGAAATAAATGTCGGTTTGAAGCTATTAAACCTACAAAAATACATTTTAAACATTAATACTTACCACTATTGTACGATTGGAATTATAAAATTATTCCTCAGCTGCAAGATTTTCAAACAGAAGCTTCCTAGAATAGGGTCTTTTATATAAATAAAAGTGTATCGAAATGTTTGATTAGAATGAAAGACCTATTGATGCCGTTATGTGAAGAATATAATATCGTTCAAATGCCCGTCACTGCTTCTCAGGGTGCAGCGTAACCAAAATTTACAATATATCTTGACTCTGGCGCATAAATCAGACTTTAATCGATGACATTGTGGATTATTTGCATAGTCTTGCGACTTAAGAAAGCCTTAACAAAAAAAAATCTAACGGAGTAAAATCGCATAATCTCGGTGGCCAGTTCACATTACCATGTTTACGGGCCATGTAAAATGACCGTGCCTTCAAATTACTCGTGAAGAATATTCAATGTGGTATGAGCTGTGTACTACATAGCACCCTACTGTTGACACCACATGCCGTTTTTTGTTAAAATCATTTAATTCGGGACAAAAGAAGAGGGTAATCATCGATCCATATTGCTCGCCGTGGACAGTGATGGCCTTGTCAATCTCGTTCTCAAAGATATATGAACAGTTGACGTCACGAGTTTAAAACTCCTACCAAACAGTAACTTTTTTGTGATGTATTGGATGCTTTTGAATCTGTTGTGAATTGATATCGTCGCAAATTTGACAATTCTTTTTTTTTTTTGTCACGTACTCATTAATCCATAAATGGGTCTTATAGCTGAAAATGATTATTCGCTTGAAATTAGGGTTGTCAACTGTTTCAGATTCCAGTCACAGAACGCACGTGGTGATTTGGTGAAATAGGCGTCGTCTTTGCCAAGAAAAATTTTTATTTTTATACAGCAACGCGTAATATGTTACTTTATTAATAAAATAATTTCTTTTTTAATCCTTTGGAATTAATCACTGTATACATACATATGTATGTACATACATACATAATTGGACATTACAAACCTTTAGTCAGGATTACGACCTAGTCTCTCACACCACTTATGTTGTGTGCGTTAATTTGTATACATCAGTGGCGGGACCTACAGTTTACAGTCGACTCCGAACGCCAGATTTTTGTGAAACTTTTCATTGCAATTATCTTTTCTCAGAGATTTTGCCAGAAATCTGCTGAAAGGAAATCGCCGAAGGAATAATTTTTCATATTTCGTTTTGTTGGAGATGTCTGACCTAGGGTTTAAACCGTGACCTCATGTCTAATAAATTAACACACAACCTACTTTTTTTTTCACGCCGAGGAGGGGTAAATGTACCTAACCGCACCATAGAGGAAGTCGTCACATCCTCCGTGTCTGGGGCCCTCACCCACTAAATCCCCCCCTCGTCTCATGGACTTGTTGTGCCCACTCCGGAACTACGATGGTATTACTTCGGAGTGGAGTCCCTTTGGCTCTTTGGCCCCTGCATGTTCATATCCGCGTCCGAATTGCGTGTTGAAAGTTGAAGAGACATCTAATTGTCTCCACTATTCCTTTCCTCCAGATCCTTGCTTCGAATTTCGCTTGACACGTGTGCCAGTTTCATCTATTCCGGCGTGCCCACATGTTCTGCAGCCTCAAGGTCCCTCTTCTTCAGTTTTAGAATCCTCTCCACGTAATTCGCCACTGAGGTCCAATTTTCCCTACCCGCGGTCATAACCCCGACAATGTTACCGGGCATGACCGTCCCAACTATCGACGTCAGTGCAGAGCGATAGCTCTACCAGCGTGCACACTCGAAAACGGTGTGCTCTGCGTCATCAATTATCTCCTCTTCCTCGTAAAGACAGTAAGGTGAGGTGGTCTTTCCCATTCTGTGCAGATATTTCCTAAAATATCCGTGACCCGATAACATCTGTGTAACGTAGTAATTTATCTCTCCAAATTTCCGACCAATCCATGGTCTTATGTCTGGAATAAGTCTCGCCGTCCATCTTTCTCTATCTTCTTCGTTCCATCGTTGTTGCCATTTTGAAATGGTGTTTTCCCTGAAATGAGCGGTTATGTGACTTCCAGCTGATTTCGCCTTATAGATGTGCATCCGCTCCGCTGCCAGCAGATCCACAGGGATAATACACGCTATCACCACTACGGCTGGAGCGGATACCGTACGATATGCCGACGCGATACGCAATGCAGCCGTCCTCTGTACCGCTACCAGTGCGTTTGTCCGCTTCTTAACATTCAGTGTTTCGGCCCAAATTTCGCTCCCATAAAGCATAATGCTGTTTCCAAACTCCATCAGGAGTCTCCGTCTCGCCGGTAGCGGGCCTCCAATGTTCGCCATTAATCTACTGAGCTGTCCAACGATCCTCTGGGCCTTGTTAGCCGAGTACTGGATCTGATGTGAAAATGTTAGTCTGGGATCCAGCCTTATTCCCAGGTATTTCACCGAGATCTTGGTCCAAATTACTCCGTCTCCTATACTCATGTCCACCTGCAAGGGGATAGGACGACCAGTGATCAGCAGTAATTCCGTTTTATGCATGGCCAGATCCAGGGCGTGGGCATCCAGCCATGTTTTCGTTCTAAGCATGACACGTCTCAGTTTTCGTTGTGCCTCTTCCGTGTTCCTGGCCGTGATAACAGCTGCAATATCATCTGCGTATCCAACCAAAAAGTTCCCTCTGGCATATCCTCTCTCAGAATTCCATCGTAGTTGACGTTCCATAGGTCGGGGCCGAGTATAGATCCCTGTGCCGCTCCTGATGTTATACACCAGCTGTCTGCTACTCAGATAACTACTTATCATGGCCAAGATGTAGTGTGGCACCGAGAATTTGTACTCCAAAGCATTTAATACGTCGCTCCATCTAAGGCTGTTAAACGCATTTTTAACGTCCAGAGTCGCAAGCAGTACCACAGGCCTCGAAGATTTGCTCCCTCGTTGTGTTACCCTGGCCACTTCAGTCACCTCTCTCAAGGCACAAATTGTAGACCGACCGGGTCGAAAACCATATTGTCTAGCAGACAGTCCGCCACTATTCTCAATCGCGGCAGTAAGCCGAGGCTTCAAAAGCCTCTCGAGGCCTGTTCGCGGATGGGTCCTCTGGATCGCCCTTTCCCTTATTTATCAAGACTAGCCGTTGTCTCTTTCATATTTCGGGGAAAATACACTCTCTCAGGCACGCGTTGTACATTCCCAGTAGGAATTGCGGTCTCTGATTGGCAATATCCCGCATTACCTCAGGCGGGATGCCATCGGGCCCCGGTGCCTTACCGGGTTTCAATCCGACTGCAGCTGCTTTCAGCTCCTCTGCGGAAAATGGCAAAGGTTATGTATTGGGCGTATTCCGTCGTCGTTCTTTCGCCGGTTCATGAGTAGGGAATAGTGTATCCACTATATTTCTCATTACTCGCTCGTCCATAATTTCCATTGGTTTCCTTCTGGTCAGTTTGTCCATTACAATTTTGTATCCAAGTCCGTAAGGGTTTACGTTTACGTCGTAGCGTAGTTCCTGGAATGCCTGATTTTTCTTTCGCGATATAGCCTTCTTCAGAGACTTCTTTGCCTCCTTATATGCCCGCATTTCGTCAGCAGCTGATCCATCGGGTCTGGCTCTAGTGTACCTCCGTCGTAGTCGTAGGCACTCTCGCCTGAGTGCTGCGATATTGTCGTCCCACCAGTACACTGCCTTCCTTCTGATATTCGGAAGTCTCCGCAAGGGCATTGCCTTTTTACATCCGCGTCTTATTATCTCCATGGTTTGTTCCACTCTTGTCCTCGCATCGTCCGAGAGTTCAACTCTGCTACACAGTCTATCCACTTCCAAGAGTAGCCGATTCGCATTTAATTTCCGTGCATCCCAAATTCGATTATTCGTGGTGTAATTGTCCTCCTCAAGTCTATTCCTTGGAGCAAGGGTGTACGATATGTACTGGTGATCACTGCCCGTATATATTTCCAAGACCCTCCACTCCTTGACTCTGTGATACATGCTCTCCGAGACCATAGTTATATCAGGGATGGTGCCCTCGCAGCCTGGTCGTCTAAAGGTAGCTACGCTCCCCTCATTCGCGAAGACCAGGCCGGTTCGAGCTGCCATCTCTACAATTCGCCTGCCTATTGGGTTGGTATTCCGCATTCCCCACTCTACCGCTCTGGAGTTAAAATCGCCTGCAACTATGAAGTTGCCGCCAATCTGCGCCATTGCATCCTCGATTCTGGCCAATTTCTCCTCAAAGGTTCCCACGTCATCATTGGGAGTCAAATAACAACTCATTAGAGTAATCTCGTCAAACTGTATCCAGGTGAAACAATCCCCCCTACCAGATCTTCTCGGTCGGGGGCCCTGGCTATCCGTTATCCATATAGCTGCTGTAGATGTTTCATCACCCAGCCAGAATCCGCTAGTTTTAGATGCGTACTGTTCGCTTATAACAGCTACGTCAACTTCCTGCTCCCTGACTATTTGCGATAGCAAAGAAAACGCCACCTTCCCTCTATGTATATTCAGCTGCAATATCCTCATGCTGCCTTTCGTAAGCTCGTCCCGCAGCCCCGCGATCCCGGGAGGTGATCCAGAGATTTTCCTGACTCCGCAGAGCAAATACAATATTTCGGTGTGTTCCGGCATTCTTTTCTGTTATGCCCCTTTTCTCCACATTTCATACATAGGTCTGACCTGTCCGGTCCACCACACTCCCACCGTTTGTGACCTATTCCGAAGCATCGGAAACAGCGTGTCGGTTCTTCCCTGATGGTTATTCTACAGCGTGTCCAGCCTATTTTGATCCTCTGTAGTTTCAGCAGCGCTTTCGCACAACTTGCAGAGGTTGTCACGAAGGTTCTTTTCTGCTCCCGGCTGTTCGCCCTGGTTATACGAACGGACGTATCCGGATTTATTTCGCCCGCTTCTCTTTGTACGGCTGCCATAACTTCCTCGGTGGTTGTGAGGGCATCCAGGTACCGAATTTCCAAAGTGACCGTAGGTACAAGGTCCTTTACGGTTGCCTCTTGATTTAGGACGCTCTTTAGGTTCTCCCTGAACTCGTCCCTTTTGCCTCCTTTACCCATTTCAATGAGAATAGCACCTGTTTTCGTTTTCCGGACGGCTCGTATCGCTATCTCCGATTCCTCTGTTCTTATTTTGCTCCGTATGTTCCTCAGAACGTCAGCGTAGCTGCGCCCCTCGGTTGGGTGGATGATTACAGCCTCTGGACGTTCTTTCACAATTTCTTGTCGCCCCTTTTTCTCCTTCCTTGCCGTTTTCTTGCTCTTCACTGTTTTCCATTCCTCGTTCCTTGAGCTGTGCCGTGTCCGTCGGTTTTCCTCTCGGCCTCTTTTCCGGGCGGGTATCCGCGGGGCTTGAGGCGCCTCTCTTATTGAGGGAACTAACAGGAGACATCGGAGTTCCTGTTATTCTCAAGAGCCCTACTCGCTTCCTTTTCCATTTCTGCAGCCTTCCAGTTTTCCCTGTAGCTCTTCATTATATCGATGAGTTTCTCTAATTCTGATACTCCGCCCTGTACATTCATGCTGATGTTCCTTGCTCTGGTCATTGCCGCTCTTATCCTGCGGATAACACTTTGGCACTTAGTTAAGGTCTCCTCCTCTGAGTTTCTCATCTTGCATATGAACTCCTGTCTAGGGTAACTGTGGCCCAAAAGCGGTTCTCCTATTCCACCTATGCACTGGTTGTGGTGCATGCGATTGCGCACCCTCCTGCGCTGATTTTGGTGTCGTGCCACCCTTCTCAATCCCAGTGCTCCTCGCAGTTGTGCTCTGAGAGTTCGCCGTTGTCTGGGTTTTTTTCACCGGTGATCGCCTGATTTTCGGACTGCTCATAAAGGCAACCTCACCCTGCATCATCTCTTCCACTTCCAATATTTTCTTATTCATTTCTTCTTTCGGGTTCCATCTTCAAGCCGCTATCTCATATCGACTATGCAGTTGTTCTTCAAAGACCCCGAGGGTGCCTATGGTAATCAGTGAGGTCCTCGCGAGGGTTGACGCAAATCCTCATGGGAGTTTGCGTTCAGAGCCAGGTCGGATACTAATTAGGAGTCATCTCAACTAAACCTGCATCACCAACTAAATGGCGACGATAATCGAACGTACTTGAACGGAACGGAGGCGTCTGTAACATTAGCCTGAAAGCCATTTCGACCGGTTTTCACCCGGTGTACTCAGGTAACAGAATGCAACAAACGTCAGCCCACTTGCGTCATCTTCAAAATCGATTTCCAATGCATAGTCAAGGTCGTGCCGAATCGTCAATCTTGCCTTCTCACATTAGCAAGTACCCAGCGGATGCTGAGTACCAGTACCCGGAGAGCGCCTGATCTAAGATACGGAGGCTGTGAGCTGCTTGGTATGTACCTCCAAGGATAGCCCCGGGCTTCGCCAAGTTGAAACCAATCAGTGGCGTTGCCTTGTAGTTTCATACCCACACACAACCTACTAGACCACGGCGACTTCAGCTACACTGTATATAGATTTTTATTGATATATGTTAGTTTTAATAGACGACTATTTAAACAGACGACCGCCATATTTAATAAATGAAATGAAACATTTTTTTCGAATGCCATAAAAACATCATTTAATTTCAGTCATTTCGAAAAAGATTCATATTTCATGACACTAATTAACCAAGAATACATGATACATTTTCTTTTTGTGATATTCTTTCATCATTTTCTTTTTATTTAAATATCCCCTATTAAATGTGGCAATTAATTTAAAAAGACAAGACTGCCATTATGCAGACAGTTTTCCACAAGAGAATTCTGTTTTTCTTAAGTATTTTCCACGAAAAGTTTTCTTTTATTGAGAACTCATCATCATTCATTACTTTTTTTGACTGAATGCTAAGTATTTGAAAATTTTCTGTACATCTGTATGTATATAGTACATACAGTTGTGATAATATTTTTCGTAACGTTTAATTTGTTTACTTAGAATGCATTTTTATTTTCCAATTAGAAAATAAAAATAATAATTTTCTGCAGTGCAATGAATCTTTTCATATCAGAGAATTCAGATAGGAAAACCGAAATCATTTTCATTTCATGTTTATATTTAATTGTACACCCTACACCATTAGGATATTGCGTATACGTGTACATTTGGTTTATTATCATCACTATAATTTTAAAATAGAATATCTGGTGAGATTCAGAATTAGGTTCATCCAATTCGTGTATAACACAATCGGATGTGGTGTCCGTTCAGAATAACTGAAAATTATATCGCCCCTTGCCCTAACTGATTATTGCAGTATTTTTCAGTCTGAAATAATGACCAATTGACGCCGTGTGTAATCGATATCAAAGTGTATTATGTGGTAATATTTACCTATTGAAAGGCGACTACTGGATCTTTAGGGAACGTGCACACCACATCTAAAATTGCCCAAGATTGTCGGATGTCCCCAGAGGAGATAGCGTAACATTCGACGGTTATATTCATTTGGGTTCCTGGACATGGGGATATCGAAGGTAAGAACAGATTTCTTAAACCATGAACCACAAGAGATTCAGTTGAATTCCTACATAAAATACCTCTGCGTAAGATATGTAAACAAATAGTTTCACAAAAATTCCATCCATTTGCAATGGTGAAATGGGTTAATGAACCCACTTGTAGAGACACCAGACAAATCTGGTCCGACATGGTTATATGTAAAGCAGAATTTGCATTGAACCTATACAAATTCAATCTAAGAAATCTCATAACAGTGTTAACAGGACAACAGCATTTGTAGCCAGGAGTCGGGGAATACCTCATAACAACTTCTGCGGAAGATGCAATGACGAGGAAGAAGAGGAGACATCTGCTCTGTCATTGTCTAGAGCATAGAAGAAGAATTCTTGGACACCCAGAATTTAGTCACAAAACATGTCTAGCCGGGGCGATTTCAGAAAAATTCGTAGATTTATAAGACTCTGGGTATGGTTGAGAGACATCAACCAGGAGCCATAATTATATGACGGAATATGTAATATCGGTGTTACAACGAACCTTATAGGGCCCAAGTAAACCGTGGCCATTGAAACGGCTGCCAGTTTAACCTAACCTAACCAAATTCATAAAATAAAATAAGCGATTTTAGAGAAAGTTTCGGTGGTCATGAATTGTCATTGTGAACAAGTTGTCATTGTCAAACAAATTCGCTGGTACCAATTTGAAAAAGCTCTTAATACCATATATAGACCGATTCTTGAAGCTTTATCTTGTGGAAAGAACCAATAACGCAAAATCGAATGGAGCTTGTGATCCTGGAGATCTTGTCATTCCGAAAAAAACACCTTAAACTCCTGCATACTCGAGGGAATTTGCAATTTTATGTTATAAATTACCTGAAGTAGACAATATTACATCAGAGATGCTGAAGGCCAACGCATTAACGAGTATCAAAATTCTTGTTCCTATTATTACCCAATTCTAAAGTTGGGAATTTCTTGCAGATATAATAATCTCAGATGTAATCCTCAGTTCATCTAAAAAGTGTGGTCACTCTTTTATACAATCTCAAGTTAAAACTCAAAAGAAAACATGTAGCCTTTTACGCCCCTTAATCTTATGTACCACAACAATAGTCCGTAGAGTACATATTTCTGCTTTATCTAACATGAATACGATATACTTCGTAAAAGCTTTTAGCACGTTAAGCCAATATGTCGTATGTGCCACACTGGAGTGCATAGGCGTACCTCTCAAATATGTAAGACTTTTAGTATTTCCTAAGCAACAAAAAAAAATTTGGTCTCCTAATAACGGAAGCAATATCTCACAGAAGAGGAATTATCATATTATCTCGAAAGCAGAATGTAGAAGCCCTAAAAATATCTTGTATACTTATCTTGTACACTCATAGCGTCGAGACTTACTTACTTAATTGATCATGAAAAGCCTTTAGTCATGATTACTACTGAACTTCTCACACCACCCATACTTAATTGGTTTAAACAAAAAAAAAATTATTTTTTAAAAAAAATTATACGATATGTTTTATTGTTCTCAAAATTATGAATTTCTTTTTAATTATATTTTTTTTTAATATTTTTTCAATTCAAACAACATTTATATTCTAGCTTTCTTGTTACAAAATTCGGCTCTTTTTGTATAGTTTAAAAAACAACAGTAAGAAAAATAACGATAATATACTTTAAAAGAAAATAGTTGATAAGTTTGGATGATAAAAAATATTAACTATTAGAATTAAAGCAAAATAAGACTTATAGCAATATAAAGTAATAATAAATTAAGTAATAAGAAGAATTAAAGTTAAATTAAGGAATGTAAATATAAAGAGATAAAGAAAGTATTAGGGTAGTTCGTAAACATGTAACTTTCCTTCTTTTGTTTCAATT
Organism: Sarcophaga carnaria; assembly: GCA_958299815.1. Classification (NCBI taxonomy): domain Eukaryota; kingdom Metazoa; phylum Arthropoda; class Insecta; order Diptera; family Sarcophagidae; genus Sarcophaga; species Sarcophaga carnaria. The sequence continues at coordinate 41,433,852 of OY283153.1, read as the reverse complement.
GAAATAAAATGTTCATGCAATATTTTTTTGTTTTTTTGTCGTAATTTTTTCTTGATGACAATTTGTTTTTTAAAATTGTCAATAGTTTTCATAAAGATCACTATATGAAGTTCTCTTTTTTTTGATAATATTCTTTTATTTGGACAAATGATTTAAAATTTGCCAAAGAATATTTTATAAAACAGTTTATAGTTTAATTTTTATGCAGAAAAACTTTTAAAAAGAAATTCACTTATGGAATTTTAATTTTTCTTAATAATTAAACTTGGTTCGTATAACGACTGCGCCACTTAATTGGTTTAAACAAAAAAAAAAAAATTATTTTTTAAAAAAATTATACGATATGTTTTATTGTTCTCAAAATTATGAATTTTTTTTTAATTATATTTTTTTTAATATTTTTTCAATTCAAACAACATTTATATTCTAGCCTTCTTGTTACAAAATTCGGCTCTTTTTGTATAGTTTAAAAAATAACAGTAAGAAAAATAACGATAATATACTTTAAAAGAAAATAGTTGATAAGTTTGGATGATAAAAAATATTAACTATTAGAATTAAAGCAAAATAAGACTTATAGCAATATAAAGTAATAATAAATTAAGTAATAAGAAGAATTAAAGTTAAATTAAGGAATGTAAATATAAAGAGATAAAGAAAGTATTAGGGTAGTTCGTAAACATGTAACTCCATGTTATGTATGTTAATTTTATCCATGAATGATGGGACCTAATATTAAGAAAATATTTTTTTTTTTTTTTTTTTGAGAAACTTAACATGGCAATTTTATTTAAGTTCACAATTTTTTCCAGGTGACTGCTGAGGAGAAGTCGCCGCAGAAATATTTTTCTGTTTTTTTTTTTTCTGACTATGGCCTACTAAGCCAATACACTATCTCCTGGACTTGCGTCTCTGACATGTCAGCTAAATTGTTCCTGCTATGGAAATTTATTTGAAAATATACATCGGCATTTTATAAACCAGACTAATCGCTTAAAGAATTGGACTGGACAAGATCGGCGACTTCAAATATCTGTAGATGTTGGGCCAGTCTAGAACTCGGTCAATCTTAACCTGTAAAGAATTCAAATACGTCAAAGCAAATGCAACTGACAGTACTCAGTGCAAACGTGAAATTTACTTTATAGCGTCTATGTGAGACTATCTCTCATAGGCACTCGTGACCTGTTCTTGAAAGGGCTTCGCATTTTCTAAGAAAAGACAATTTCAAATCGGTAGCTTGGGAATTAGATAATTGGATAGGTCGCACTTTACACATACATCTGTACGATATTGCAAAAGACGATGACGGAAATCACAAAAGGAAAAATGACTCATCGAAATGGAATTTCTCCGCCTAAAGGTATTAAGGAACGAATTAATGCACCACTCTTCCCGTATGATACATTAGAATAACATTGTTGCAGCCGTATGCTTCTCGGTCCATGAAATATATTACCATGGATATTGGTGTTCATTCGATTGGCCTGTTTTCACATATGATATCAACAGTTTCGGTTTATTGTGATCATAATAAAACGAAACAAAAATTATTGCTTTCTATGGTACTAGAATACACTGTAACTCATGTGGAACCCACTGTGTTTGATTTTGCATAAGTCCAGGTGGCTTCCATTAGCTTTGAAAGTTATTTTTGATTTGGAAAACAATCTTCAAAGAGTAGTGACTGTGATTCATTAGCATCTTTTACAAACAATGGAACGTAGTTCCTTAATAGGAACTTTAAATGTCAAATGCCCAATGATGCTGGTAAAATTTATGATTGCATGTCAATAGGTCTGGCAGTAAATGAGGGTAAAACAAAGTATGTTACCGACAAGTAGAGATATGCGGCGTATTGATTCTCAGATTACGGCCGATAACTTTACTTTTGATATAGTCAAGGAAGTTATTTATCTTGTCTCCGCCATTACCACCAAAAAGTGATGTCTGTTTGGAGATCAAGCACAGGATAACTCTTGCCAACAGGTGCTACTATGGTCTCAATAGGCAATTGAGTAGCAGAGACCTCTCTCGTAGGACAAAACTAATACTCTACAAGACGCTCATCCTACCCGTGCTTCTTTATGGCACAGAGGCACTTATGCAGCAGACTTGAGAGTAATCGAGAGAAAAGTCGTACGTAAGATCTTCGGCTCAATGTGAGTTAGCCGATCCAACAGTGATCTGTATGAGCTCCTCAACGACATATACGTTGTGCAGCGTATTAATATCTAGCATCTGCGCTGACTCGGCCATGTCGTTCGAATGGAGGAGGATTTCTCCGGCGAGACGGGGAAGAGGACGACCTTGTATGCGTTGGAAGGACCAAATCGTGACCAACTGGCGTAGGCTCGCAAGAAGCAGAAGCGCCTGAAAGGATGTGTTGCGGCAGGCCGAAATCCGTTAATCAGAGTTGTCAATGGCCAATTAAGTAATTAAGTATGTCAACATCCTTAGCATGAGCCACTGAAATTGCAATAATATTGACCGCGATGGTATTGAAATATCAACATAGCAAACAGATACTTTGTGATGGAAACCAGTGCTCTTCCACAGGGAGAAAAGTGAGATTTATAAATAACAATAATAATCGGCCAAAAAATGGCAATGGCGGGAACCAAAAGCGATTGTGAAGATAGAGAGGACTGGATAAAGTTTGTGGAGGCTCTCTGCTCCTACTAGAAGTGAAATTTAGGAACCATCCTGTACAAACTGTATACAAAACTTTATATGAACAGTCTACACATCGTCTCTCTTTTCCGTCATAACTTGTTAAGGATATCACGATTTCATTTGATGCAGAGAAGTATTGTTGTTGGTGGTTTATAATGTTTATGAATTCAAAATCTTTTCAACAATTCGCTTTATTTTCTCCTCTTTACACAGGCAATTTAACCAAAAAATCTCCGTGTGTGTGGGGTATTTCATACTGAAGTTTGCAATAAAAAATCAAAACAAAGAATTTTTTTTATTTTGGTTATAAAGTATACAATCTTTTGAATAAAGATATTCACAATATTATTTCATAGAGTTTTGAAAAAAATAATACAATCAATTAAATGAGATTTCTAAAGGCCCATAAAAAACTACTTGTCTGAATATGGTGAGTAAAGAAAAACAAAAATTATTTTCATTTCGTTTGTGGTAATTATGCTGTACCCTACCGTAAGTGATGACAGTATATTCAACTTGTGCTGATACTTGCGATATACATATAAAAGAAATATGTCATCATTATTTTAAAATCCACTACCTATTTGACAGAATATACGCTTCCTCATTTCCAATCACTTCTTGATGACTTGGAATCTATATAATGCGTACATTTACATGCCTCCACTCCATTCGAGGATAATCATTGATCCCGTATGCCTGATATCATTCGTCTATCCGTAAAGATACTTAAATCCCTACACGTCAAGCTTACCAAATGATTAGTCGCCCAGATTACCCACATTCCCTTGGCGCATATCTCTGTTTGAAAAACCCTTTTATATCCCTATAGCTGGAGACAAAGTTTGGTTTGTGGTTCTTTTTTATAGTCCAGCTCTGTCCTATCTCCATGGTTAGAGAAATTCATGTAGCAAGGACAATCCGGATCCGTTTGACCAAGTCAATCCGCCGTAGCCTAGTAGGTAATGTGTTGACTTAATAGTCGTAAAAGCCAGTGTTCGAGCCCCAGGCCAGACACCAAATAAAAATACAAAAAGTATTTTTTCATCGACTTTTTCTCAGCAGATTTCTGGCAAAAACACTAAGAATAAAATTAAATTGCCATGAAAAGTTTCTCAAAATATGTCGTTCGGAGCCGACTTTAAACTGTAGGTTCCGCCACTCATGTATAAAATTTAACACACACAACATAAGTGGTGTGAGAAACTAGGTCGTAATCCTGGATGAAGTGTTGTAATGACCAATTATGTATGCTATGTCTGTGTAATCCGCCGCCTCATATCGAACACGTACGTTTATCGTTTGGATGAAGAGTATTGCTTCCAATGCCCTTGTGGGTGATATTCGCATCTCACCATCTAACAAAACATTCGTTGAACCCTTTAAATTATTCTAATGTTGCATTTTGCTTCATCGCGGTCGACCACACTACTAAAGCATAAGCTAGAATAGGTATAATTATGCTTTTATGGAACTATGGGCTTTTTCTACCTCGTCTTCCAGATGGTGTCTCCGTTTCAGTTTCCTATCCATAATAACACCCAAGTATTTCACCTGGTAAGATAGCCTAATCTCTTTGTTAAGAATATGATTATGTTCGTCTTTTTTTGTAAATAAAAATATTTCGATTTTATTCGGATCCACATTCTAACCCATTTTCAGAGCGCGTTTCGCTCTGCTGCAAAGATGGTTCGGATGAGCACGTCGTCCGCCCAGCGGACTGGTTCAAGTTCTTCACCGGTAATACCCTCATGAGGAGAGGTGTAGTCCGTATGAAAAGTGGAAGTATGACTGCCGGGAGTGTTGCTCTTTTCACACTACTTACTATCGTTATATTATATAAAATTTATCCACCAATTTCTTAGCTTATAGTCAATTCAGTTCTAGTCCACCTGAAACTGCTCTAAGGATTGGATTATTGTATCGTTTCGAACATTATTGAAGGCTTCCTAAATGTCAGTGCACACTGAAAGAGAATATACTATGTGATCTAGGGACCTCACTATGTAGCGGATAACTTCGTGCAGGAATGTTGTCAACATGGTATAGACAATGCTTCTATGGTTTTAAGCAAGAAGGAGGTTAGGCTAATCGAACGAAAATCCTTTGGGTTCGCAGGGTTTGGGTATGAATAATACCCTTGCCTCCTGACACTTAGATGTGTATGCGTATGTTAGGCAGGCATTGTAAATTCCAATAAAATGAGTTGATACGAAGTCCACCTCATTTTGAAGAAATATCGTAAATATTATATCCGGCCCAGCCGCCTTAAAAGGGAGAGAAGCGTTTAATCGCTTTTTCAATCATGTTTTTGGTGATTTCTGGAACATACCTTGTTCTGTGTTGCTCCCCGTTTGAAGCATCAGTGATGATACCATCAACGCTGCGGGAAAGTGGCTATTCATCAACAGACGCAGGGATACCTATGCTGTATCTATCCGTTTGCACGAATCATCCTTGATGATGACTTTAGATAGGAATTTAATAATGCCTAGCTGTTCGTAAAATAGGCTCCAGGAGTTCCGTTTCGAACTCCATATCATTTTATTGTACTCTCCACGCCTTTGCAATAGAATAGAAATGTTTTTTTTTATTAACAACAGCAATATATGAGTATTTTTCGAAGCCGGGCATGCGGTGAAATGAGAAGTTAATGCATCTGAAATCAGACAATCGAGCAACCCTATGCTGGATTCCAGCATAGGGTAATTACGAAGAACTCAGTCGTGAGGGACGGTCCCCCCACAGATAGTGCGTAGGACTGAGAAAATATTATGGTACAGATGGATACGACAAGCCAGATGGAAAAACTTGAAAACATATTTTTATTGCCAGCAATTTAACAGAATTAATGATAACCTTATAGAAGTAAGACCACTCGATTCAAACCCCAAGTCAAACATCTTGAACAGAATGAAATATGTAAACAATATTTCTGGCAAAAACTCTAAGAGTAAATAAAATTGCCATGAAAATCTGCCGTTCAAATTTGACTTTAAACTGTAGGTCCCGGGTGAAAAACTATGCCGAAATTCTGACTAAATGCCATTTTGCCCCAAAAATGAAATTTTCTTTACTATAGGCAGTTTCCCTGGCAGTCGGGGAAATGAATCTGTCTGCATATAGAGACTATTGCAAAATTTTAGTTCAGTAATGGCGGAACATTCGAAGTAAGCTTTATAGCTCAAATACTAAATTTTGGTTGAGGTCCCCGCGATGCAACCTGCAGTCTTTAATCTTTTAATGAAATCATTAATCTGTAACTTTTGATTCAAGATGAAAGTTAAAAACATTGGTAAGAGGTTTACTTTATATAATTGGCCATTACAAACCTTCAGTCAGGATTACGGCCTAGCTTCTCACACCACTCATGTTGTATGAGTTCATTTTATCCGTGAGCGGTACCTACAATTTAACGTCGACTCATAAGGACAGATTTTTGAGAAACTTTTTCATGGGAGGTTTATTGACTCTCAGATTTTTTGCCGGAAATCTGCTGAGAAGAAATCGCCGAAGAAATATTTTTTTTTCATAATTCGTTTTGATGCCTGACCTGGGATACGAACCCGGGCTTTACGTCTAATAAGAGAACACACTACTTATTAGACTACGACGACTTTAACGTTGTCTCACTTGGTTTAAATAGCAAGTTCAAGTTTCAGCTTAAAAGCCATAAATACATCGCATCCATACACAGACATTGTGCGTTGGAAAGCATAATGCAACCCCATCGCATAAGCAATAGGATGTAATGCAGTCGGTGCTAACCAACCACAATCCTTAATACTTGTTATTCCGTTTGTTTTCTTAAATTTCATTTAATGGTTTCTCCGTCTCTGGTGAATGTGTGCGTGTGTGAGTGTGTATGTATATGAGCATTTGTGAGCTGTCACGTAAAGTAAACAGAACCGCATAAAATGTGTTTTCCGTCAACAAGCAATTCAGAATTTATAAAATGCAAAAAAGAGTTCAAGCCACACGCATACACACTCACTCACATTTACGTACGACTTAAAAATTTTAACATTTCAACATAAGTATCGTAGCAAATACGATATTTGAGTTAACAAGGAATAACCGCTTAAGTTGATATCAGAGTTATCGTAAATAAAATCGATATTCTCTACTTAAATATTAAAGTACTCTGGTGTATACCTACATTACTGTGAGTATAGAGAGAAATGTACTCGTATTTGATAAGTTATAGTATTTTCAATGACTAATTATTTGTTTAAACGATTTTTTTAAGTTTCAGTGGATTTGAGAATTGTCAGAAGTTTTTCATTTGCTTTATTCTTTGCTTTATTTAAATTAAATAAATTCTTTATTTATTCCTAAATTAACAAACCATTTTAATTGATAAGACTGCACCCTCAAATATTGTTACATTTTTTGACAGTCGTTAACATACGAGTACATACACACATACATATGTACATAATTGGTCATTACAACCCTTTAGTCAGGACTACGACCTAGTTAGGTTAGGTTAGAGGACGTGTACTTGTCAATTAAGACCAGTACAGTACCCGGAGGTGGAATTGACCCATTGTACAACGTCCTAGTTTCTCACACCACTTATGTTGTGTGTTTTAATTTTTATACATGAGTTGTGGGACCTACAGTTTAAAGTCGACTCCGAACGACAAATTTTTGAGAAACTTTTTCATGGCAGGTTTATTTACTCTCAGAGTTTTGCAAGAAATCTGCTGAGAGGAAGTTGCCGAAGTAATAAAGGGTTAGCCATTTCGTGGTTTCAAAAGTATGGGACTGGAATTCGACATCTGTCAAACTAAGTTGTGAAACCAATTTTTTTCTTTTCAGTTGAAAGTCTGACATTGACGAAGATGGATCGCTTAACTATCACACAACGCATACAAATTATCAAAACCTACTACAAAAATGGTGATTCTGCCACAGCCACGTATCGATCAAAATTTTCTCAGCGGTGAAGCACATTTCACACTCGGTGGTTTTGTTAATAAACAAAATTGTCGTATTTGTGGCTCTGAGAATCCTCAAGTAATTGTAGAGAGGTCATTACATTACGAAGAAGTCACTGTTTGGTGTGCTCTTTGGTCCGAAGGTGTGATTGGACTTTACTTCTTCGAAAACGACGATGGAACGACTGTCACCGTCAATTCGGAGCGTTATGGTCATATGATAACCGACTTTTTTTGCCTGCTATTGAAGAATACGACTTGAAGAGTATGTGGTTTCAACAAGACGGTGCCACATACCACACAACTCGAGCGAATATGGCTTTATTGCAAGAGACATTTCCTGGCCGCGTAATTTCACGTCGTGGCGATATCAACTGGCCACCAAGATCATGCAATTTGACACCATTAGACTTTTTTTGTGGGGCTACGCGAAAAACCGTGTTTATGCAGATAAACCTTCAAATCTTGAGCACTTAAAAACCAACATTCGTCAAGTTATGGTTGAGATACCGCCCAATATGTGTCAAAAAGTGGTCGAAAATTACCTCAAAAGACTTCAACAACACTTCGCGTGGAGGTCATTTAAATGATGCAGTGTTTCACACATAATGTCAACATTCAAACTTTACAATAAAAAAAAATCTCATGAAAAAAATATTTTATATGTGTTTTATTTACGTTTACTTTTGAAACCACGAAATGGATAACCCTATATATTTTCGTATTTCTTTTTGTTGGAGATGCCTGACAACACACTACCTACTAGACCATGGCGACAGTCGTTAATATTACAACGTTTTCATTACAACTTTTTTAGTCGGAGTTACAACCTAATTTCTCACACCACTCATGTTGTAAGAGTTAATTTTTTACATAAGCTACGGGAGCTAGGGACAAATTTGAAAAACTCTCATCCAACCGAAAGACTTATAGGCATAGCTGCCACATAAATGAGACACCAAATCGTCAAATATTTGAGAAAAAATCGTCAAAATCGTCAAAGACTTTTATTAAAATCGTAAAAAAAACGTCAGAAAAAATAAATAAATAAATTAAAATTATTTAAAAATCAAAATTATTTCTATTGTAGTAAAACATACAATGTATGTACATATCTGAGTTCAAAAATAAAACTTTTAACAAAGAATTTATTGGAAATTAAAAGCTAGCGTCCCTCATCTTCATTTAATATTTTTTTTTTTTCTAAAAATGGAGAAATTTTGTATCATTTTCAGGAAAAAATTTTTTAAAGTTTAAACAATCTATCCCAGCGTTGTTTATTGACACATAAGCGCAGCAATAATATAACATCATCTATATCTATGGGCGGTGTAGGTATTAGGGAGTCAGAAGCTTTTGATGTTCTCAGCATGAAAATTCAGTGTAATGCTGAAATATTTTTCAGTTCCTTCTTAAGTTCTTATCATCTGATCTTACAATTTACACCGTTTATAACTTACAGAGAATGGAATACAACTCTCATGTATGGGTTGATGCCTCAAAGTCTATTTTACGGTTTCTCGACCGTGTACAGGAGAGGCCATAGTATCTCGTTAATGGCGGTAGTGTATCCAACTCTATTGAATCATTGGAGCATCGTTGCAATGTGGTTTGTATTGCACTGTTCTGTCGCTACTATAAAATGGTTTTGCTTGAACGAAATAATGAGACTTTTTCCCGAAAATCATATATTCCTACATAACGATCGTCTTTTTCGACCAGCACATCCGTATGTGACTGTGTCGGTATGTGGAACTCAATACCTGCAGAGGTCTATCCTGTTACTTATGGTATAAAAATATACAAGCCTAGTGTCCGTAAACACTGTTCTCCCTTTCCTTCTTCTCATAACATATTTCCATTGTTCCAAACACAATGCCATCCATCCCCTGAGTATTGGTCGTACGAAACAAAATAACGGCGCTTGCATTTGTTCTTCCAATGGCAATATTAGAAGCTGTACTAGAATTTTTAAAATAGTCTGCAACGACAAGTGATATATTATTCTCAACTACGAGGTTATTTAGGAGTTGTAATTTTTCTGCTTTTAAGTGGTTAAAAAGGAATAAAATACAGAAAAATCATCACAGGTATTCGAAAGTAACTTAAAAATATAATACCTCGCTCCTCGTTATTATTAACATAAATTTCCAATAGTAACAATTGAAAAGTAAATACAAAGCTTAAAGTGGCTTTTAGTGCGCTAAAGGTGAAGAATATGATGGAAATTTTTAATTTTTAAAATCGTCAAAGGGCAAAACAATAAATTTAACAAAATTTCAAACGATTTTTGTTTTATTACATTTTTAAATTTAAACTTTTTGATCGCCAACCTATTATATTTACTCACATTATGGTCATATCTAATACATACAAATTCAGCTCTATCAGTCAAGAACTGCCGGAGTTTTTGTCTGGCCTTCTATCCAATAGTACTAACCTTGGTGCAAATTTCATCCAAATCGGAAGATATCGATTTTAAAAATTGGGTCACTTGACACGAAATTGCCCATATGTAAAATTCATAATGCAGAGAATATATGTGACGTATGAATTATATTTAATTCCATTAGTTTCATACATGACAAAATCGAATTTTATTGCATACTTTTCAGGGTAACTAATATAATGTGATGTAATATGATGCGTATGAGTAATATATTTCAAATACAATTAAAAAGAAAGTATACTCCATAAATTTGGAATTAAGCTACATACATCCATACATGATTTTTCGATTCTACGCAATTCTAGGCTATATTCTAATAGATAATACATCATGACCTGTATCTTCATAGTCTGAATGTAGAACATCTTCACAACAAAAAAAATAATTTGGCAAAATTTTAAACCGTTTTTGTTTTATTGCATTTTTAAATATAAAATTTTAAATGGCCCTGAGGGTCTAATGGCCTCATGTCAGAAGTGAGTATGCTGCCGGTGAGTATCCATCTTCCAATCTAATGAATATTCATTCACAAAGCTATAAAGTCTCATTTCCAAACGCTTCCTATTTAGTTTAAATAAAGGAAAGTGTGTGTTGGATATGACATTGTTTAAAAGTCCATTACAGACTTTTGTCTAGGTGGATCGCATTCAAAACGTATAATTTTCCATGATATCAGGCCAAGTTTTATTGATGGCATGGGTTATGTTAGGTTTGAGAACAGCTGCAGTTTGCGGCTTATTCGCATACAACTGTAACTCAAGAAAACTCCTCAAACCAGCTAAGTTCACCTCCACGTGAGATTAACATGCCTTCAAAGCGCTTGTGCATGATATCTAACGTAGCATGAGCTGTGTGACACGTAGCGTCGTTCTGTTGCAAACCATTTGCAGCTGGTGGCCAGATCATCTAATTCAGGCCAAAAGAATTTTGTAATCATTGGCTTATAGTGGACCGATGTTACCACCAGCCCAAAATACAAACCAAACTGTAAGTTCTTCGTAATTTATTGGATATATTTACGGTCATAAATGTATTTTTCAATGAATACGTGAAGTATTTTTGAATATTCCAGAATTGCACACATGTGGCAATAATTTGATAAGAATATATTTTGTTGGTATTTTTTAAATAGAACGATTTGATGTTTGTTTTCATACGTATGGTACCACTAGCATAGCAATAATGTGCTGCCAGAACAACTTTATATGTGACAGTATTACAGTCACTAGGACTGTAAATACGTGTTATAGTTACTCAATAATTATCCCTGTTAAGTTACACTTTAAATCAGTGAAATTATTATAATAAATCGTTGATAATATCATAACAAAGGGTTATCCATTTCGTGGTTTCAAAAGTATGGGACTGGAATTCGAAATCTGTCAAACTAAGTTGTGAAAACAATTTCTTTCTTTTCAGTTGAAAGTCTGACATTGACGAAAATGCATCGCTTAACTATCACACAACGCATAAAAATTATTATAACCTACTAAAAAAATTGTGATTCTGCCACAGCCACGTATCGTGCATTAAGAGGAGATTATGGTTTACATAATCGTCCAACTACGCCAGCAATTGGCAAAATTGTGAAGAAATTTGAAGAGACTGGAGTGGTTAAAAATATTGAAAGGCCTGTGCATCATCGTTTCGCTCGTTCCGCTGAAAATATCGCTATTGTAAGTGAAAATGTTGCTGGAATTAGGACTATCTTACGGCACATTATGGCGTATTTTGTATTTAGATCTACACGTACATCCATATAAAGTCCAGCTCACGCAACAACTGAAGCCAGCTGACCATTCACAACGTCGTAGATACGTGGAATGGGTGCTTGAACAACAGGCGGTGGACGGCAATTTTTCGAACAAAATTTTCTTCAGCGATGAAGCATATTTCACACTCGGTGGGTATGTTAATAAACAAAATTGTCGTATTTGGGGTTCTGAGAATCCTCAAGTAATTGAAGAGAGGCCATTACATCCAGAAAAAGTCACTGTTTGGTGCGCTCTTTGGTCCGAAGGTGTGATTGGGCCTTACTTCTTCGAAAACGACGATGGAACGACTGTCACCGTCAATTAGGAGCGTTATGGTCATATGATAACCGACTTTTTTTGCCGGCTATTTAAGAATACGACTTGGAGAATATGTGGTTTCAACAAGACGGTGCCACATGCCACACAACTCGAGCGAATATGGCTTTATTGCAAGAGACATTTCCTGGCCGCGTAACTTCTCGTCGTGGCGATATCAACTGGCCACAAAGATCATGCGATTTGACACCATTAGACTATTGTTTGTGTGCTATTGAGCACTTAAAAACCAACATTCGTCAAGTTATGGCGGAGATACCGCCCAGTATGTTTCAAAAAGTGGACGAAAATTACTTCAAAAGAATCAATGCTTGCAACACTCCGCGTGGAGGTCATTTAAATGATGTAGTGTTTCACACATAATGTCAACATTCAAATTTTACAAAAGAAAAGAAATATCATGAAAAAAAATATTTTATATGTGTTTTATTTACGTTTACTTTTGAAACCACGAAATGGATAACCCGGTATTAAGTTCAACTTAATCACCCACCTCTATCGTGAATATTATGGGAATAAGTTATATGAGAGTAAACTTTTTTCCCCATAACAAGAAAATCGGTATTACGAATATATTGGGAGTAAAGGTTTTTATTGTGAATTAGTTATAAATGCTGTATAAACAAAAATTCTTTATTTTTTATTTATTTATATTCTCTCAACAATTTTTCAAAGAAAAGAATATAAATATTAAAAAACGAGTAACTAAAATATTTATGTTTGACGTTAAATCATGTGTCCTTTACAGATTCAAAGAATATTACAGTGTAAACAAAGAAGGATTCAAATACCTGCTGAATGTGTTGATGGAAAATTTGATTAGTAACAATTGCAAAGTAAATGCAAAGCTAAAGTAAAGAATATGATGTAAATTTTTCATTCTCAAAAATCGTCAAAATAAGGTTATAAATCGTCAAATCGTTAGTATGATATTTTTGGAGCTCAAAATCGTCAAAATGACGATAAATCGTCAAATCTGGCAGCTATGCTTATGGGTTCGATATGAGGCGGCAGTTATGGCATATCGTGTTCAGGTTTTTAGGTGATGATGCAACTAGAGCCATAAATCGTACCACCAGAATTTAGTTGGTATACTGGACGGTCGCTCATTCGACGAGCAGTTATCCAATAGGATGCCTAAAATATCAGTGACAATCAATTGCATAACTCTAATACCGGATCGGTGAAAGGGATCCACATCAGGGTTGGTCGTAGGGGATAGTTGCTACACGAATAGCTCTAAACGGATAGGACCGTATTGGGCCTCTATATAGAGCAACCAGAAACCAAACTTTTCCTCCGGTTACCGGACCATAACAGGGATTTTCAATCAAAAAGCCAGGGTTGAAAATACCAGAAATCAACCAACTAACAACAAGTTTACAGCCACTTTTGCCAACCATTGCACTGAACTACTTCGGGTTGTACCAAGTACGGTAATACTGTTCATTAATGTACACGCAGAACAAAATAAAAGCTCCTTAGCTGAAGGCAATAACGCGAATTTCGGTAGTGAAATTTAATGTATTGACCATTCATGGTGAAATGACAAACATTACTAAGCATTGTTGGCAGAACATGTCACGAATCCATCTTTCCATCAAATAGTAAATAAATCAAGCCTTTTTTGACTTCATGTTTAATAATATATTGTACGTGAGTGATTACTCTGATTGAAATCGTATTTCAAATCCATCGTTTGCATTCATTTTCAGTCATTATTGTGCTTGAAATGGTATTTCTTTTACATTCATTGTGTCATTCATTGCACGACAATATTGATTGATTGACGATATAAAGAAATTTAAATGCATCTGTATTGTACACAATAAATTCAGCATTTAATTGAAATCCTTTTCACATGGTCTTTTATGGATTCTGATACAGCCTTTGTCGAATAAATGTTGAATTAAAATGATTAAGTTTCCCATAAAATATTATACGGTTTTAGGGTTTTTGTAAAATTAATTTCTGTATTCAACACATTTTCCATAATCATTTACAACAACAATAAAAAAACCTCATTAACCACAAAAATGTTGCATGTATGTATGTAATGCAGAGAAAGAGCTTTTTAAAACGATGTTATGTTAGTCGTAAATGCAGGCATGCTAAAGCACTTAACTAAGAGGCCTTTCAAAGGGCCTTATATTTTTGGCTATTATTTATTGTAATATTGCCATTAAAATAATGGTAACGAGGAGGCTTCGAAGAGAGCGGTCGTGATGCAAATCTGATTGTCTAGAATCTATGATTAACGAATGCACTTAATTGCTGAAAACTTTCTTGGAATATGCAAAAGGAAAATATCACAGCCCTGCAAATTTTTAATTTTTTGTGCAAATAAGATGGCTCCAGGTATTTCCAAAGGGATTTTGCGCCCTGAACACGAATCTGGTTTCAAAAACTTTCCATCACGAGAAAAAGAAAATCTTCATTCTGATTAAAAATTTTTCAAAATGTCGGATCCAATGTGGCGGTCGAGGTTTATAAAAATTAATCAGATTTACTTGACCGCCATACTGGATCCGCCATTTTGAATTTTTTAAATCTGAATGAAGATCTGTAATCAGCGACCCCAAAACCCCTGAGTTTAAGGGTGCTTGCAAACCATTTGACTTTGGGCTCGTTTTAAAGACCAAAGATCAGTTGTCAATTTCTGATGGTTAATTAGCGATGGTTCTAGCATGTCAGTGTTTAGCTCTACAATGTTTCAAAAATGCCAAAAACACTTTTTCTCGAAAACCTGACGTCATGGAAAGTTCTTGAAACCAGATTCGTGTTCAGTGCGCAAAATGCCTTCGGAAACACCTGGAGCCATCTTATTTGCAAAACCCATGCAAGGCTGTGTATTCCTTTCATTGGCCTGCTCCCACCAGTCTTCTATCAAAAACTCCGGCTAAAGAGTCAGTATTATAATCAGAGGCTAACCATTCACCAGTGGCCCATTGCCCAAATCAGAATAACAGTGAAAGCATAATGCAAACATTTAAAATCAAATATCTCGCTTTTTGTTATGAAGTAAATTCTGCCGCTTAGAAATGGAATAGTATTTCATTCATATGGCTACCGCGGCTAGCCTCGCAGTACCTCTTGCGATCGAACCAATTTTCGTGCATTTTTTCGAGTGTATGGTGTCGTATCTTGGCAATGGTATGACGAATGTTGGCTTTCAAATGCTCAATTGTCTCCGATTTGTCGGCATAACAATTCCACCTAACGGCGCCGCACAGAAAATAGTCCGACGTTATCAAATCGCAGCTTTTTTAAGGTCAACTGACATTATCATTTCAGCTAATCAAACGTTTGACTCAATAAATCGATTGTGGCATGAGAGGTGTGGTAAGTTGCACCGTCCTGTTGAAACCAAACATCGTTCACGGCAAAACCATGAAAAGCGGATAAAAAAAAATGGGTTATCATGGTGCGATAGGTGTCTCCACTGACCGTAATGGTTGCGTCGTCCTCATTTTCAAAGAAATATGGGCCAATGATGCCTCCGCTCCACAAACCGCACCAAAAAGACACTCGAAATGAGTGCATTGGCTTCTGTAAGTCCACGTGTGGGTTTTCTGAGCCCCAAATTTGGCAATTTTGCTTATTAACGTACCCACCAAGATGAAAATGGGCTTCATTCGAAATGATGATTTTTTTTTGCAAAATCGATATCATCGAGCAGGAAAACGAAGCGTATGGTCATGCGGCTTCAACTCTTGAACCAATTGAACTTTTTATCTTTTAACAAAATTCGACGTAAACTGGTGTGCGGAATGTAGAAGTCTTGAGAATGATTGCGAGTTGATGTGGTTGAATTTTCACTCACACACTCAGCCACGGCTTCGATATTTTCGAGTGTATGCACAGTGCGAGCACGCTCACGTCTTGGGGCATCAACAATGAAACCAGTTTCACGAACTTTATCAATAAACTTGCGTATACCAACTTTTGTACGACATTTTCGTGCATTTTCCGATCAATTGCCTTTGTTTTGGAAATAAATTTCGAAGAAAACCCGACGTTGCTCAAGCGTAAATCGATTCATTACGTTCAGTGGAGGTAAAACACTGAATAGAACATGACATAAGTATTGCCACATTCGAAATAACCGATGGTTCAAATTTAAACCGATAGATGGCACAATACTATAGCATTGCAGTTAAGAAGAGTAGACCTACTCACTCTCAGAAGAGCACCAGAAAATTGAAGTAAAAAAATATCAGAATCTGATGAAGTTTAAATGTTTGTCTGACATTGATGGGACGTAGCATGGCCTTACCATTTTTCCAGCACTCCTTTGGGTGTTAAACTAACAAAAAAAATTTAAATAAAAAAATTAAATTAAAATGTATTTAATTTATAAGTAAATTTAAAAATTTATACAAACTCCATAAGTGTACATTCTATTTACTTTTGCTCATTTAATTAATAAATAAATTTGTTTAATTAGTGAGTTTAGTAATAAAAACAGTTCTATTCAGTATTTATTTAGTTTGGAAAGTTTTTCTTTCATTTTTTTTTCGTTGAAACTATTTACAAAAACAAATTCCAATTAATTTGGACTTAAAATCTAATGCAATGGCAATAATAACTAACAAAACAAAAACAAAGGAGTCATAAATTAGAACATCAATTAATATTTTTAAAAGCAAAAATATCTTTGAAAAGTTAAAACAAAAAAAAAGAGAAATTTCAATAAATTATGGTCCTTTTACTATCTTCGGTTGGGTTAGGTAGCTTGTCGTTCACAGGCAAGTTCACATGGTGGTCCATATGCCCCATTGTGTCACCCAGTGTGAGATCCGTTAGTGATGGGTTTGAACCACCCCGAGCTCCGGATGAAACCGGTCAGTTCCCTTAGTAGTATGTTCGCCACCATACGCAGATCTTTAAACGTTTTGTCACCCAAAAAACGATGACGTCTGTTCTGAAGTGCAGAGCACTTGCATAAGATCTGTTGCATTAATTCTGTTTCCTCCACATCACGGTTTGATGTAAGAGGACGTTTTAAAAGAATGCTTGACTTAATATCAACGAACTTTGACAGATGACAACAGACATTTTAATGAAGCTGCATCTGGAAGACTAGTCACTTAGTGAATGTGTTGCCAAATCACTATGGAAGACCGTAGGCAACCACGCTTGTTTCCTAAATGGGCTCTGAAGCAAGTGGCAACTGAACTGAATTTTCATTGAAAAATAATCTTCAGCGATGAGCACCATTTCTGAATGAACAAAGAAAATTCTCGAATTTGAAATGATACCAATCCACATGAGATCCAAAAACGTTCAATGCTTCTCGATAAAGTCACTGTTTGCTGAACGTTTTTGGAATGACAGCGTAATAGCTACATATATCATAGACAACAATACTAACCAGACCATCGCTGTAAACAATGAGCGCAATAGGTCAATGATTACCATCATTCTTTGACGTGAACGACAGCTTATGCCGCATTGTATATTCTCTTTGAGAGATTTGAGGGGCATGGTCCTTCTCGTAAACTGGCCAACGAGAACGTCAGGTTTGAACCCTTTAGGGCCACTATTACAACTTGCCGTTAAACTTGGATTTAGTTAAAGGTACCTTTAGCTAAAGGGAACTGTAAAGTCACCTTTAACTTATTTTCGTTATTACAACTTACAGATAAAATTTTTCAAAACTATGGCAGTGCCGGAGCAATGTCGATAAAACTGCTCAATTATACAAGTTTTTTTTAACGCAATGACAACCGCGGGCTTCGTTTTTTTTGTTGTATATGCTCATTTTGTATAAATTTGAAGTTCAAACATATAGTGACCTTTAAATGTTAAAGGTAGGATGGTCCTCCCTTTAGTTTAACGATCACTTCTATCTTATTAGGTACTCTATAATAAAGAAAAACAATTTATCTGCTCGTTAAAATCCTCCCTTTAGTTAACACCAAGTTGTAATAATGGCCCTTAGACTTTGAGAACAAACGGTTTTAACCTCAAGCTAAGCTCGAAAGCCAACTTAGTTAATAGAGCTTGCAAAGAGACTTGAGCTAGTGACACAAGATAAAAACTTAGTTCCGCTGTTATATTTTGGATCTATTAACTAGTTATCGCACCTAATCTTCTTTTTCTTGACCGAGCTCTCTTATATAAATATTGCTGTAACAACAAGATTTTTTGGAATTGGGTTGGTTTCCTCTATCGAATGTTTGATGCATGGGTTTAATACTGATTGTTGTATCACAATGGGCCTAAATGAGGCTTCATCTTTCACCACCTTACCTAACCGAATCTAATGGACTTCATTATTTAGTTTTCAAATATTTTATTGCTTTTAAAATATTATTAAAATATTGCTTCTTTGTTATAACTATAGTGTGGGCCATTTATCGCTTTAAATTTGAACCATCAGTTATTTCGAATCTGGTAATACTTATGTCATTCTATTCTGTCACAAAAATCAATATATTGTCTCCACTGAACATAATGAATCAATTTACACTTGAGCAACGTTGGGATATGTTGGGCCAACGAGAAACTGCACGATGATGTCGATTTTGCTAGAAAAAAAAAACTGATCTTTTCAGACGAAACTCATTTTCATCTTGGTGGGTACGTTAATAACCAAGATTGCAAAATTTGGGGTTCATAAAACCCACAAGTGGACTTACAGAAGCCAATGCACCTAGTGACTTTTTGGTGCGGCTTGTGGAGCGGACGCATCATTGGCTCATATTTCTCTGAAAATGAAGACGACGCAACCATTACGGTCAATGGAGACACCTAACGCACCACGATATCTGATTTGTTGTACCCGGTATTCATGGTATTGATTTGACCTATGTTTGGGTTCAACAGGATGGTGCAATTTGCCACACATCTCATGTCACAATCGATTTATTGCGTCAAACATTTGATGAGCGTTTAATTAACCGAAACGGCGATGTCAATTGGCCAAGAAGCTTCGATTTGACACCGTTGGACTATTTTCTGTGGGACGCCGTAATAGAAAAGTGTTATGCTGACAACCAGAGACAATTGAGCATGTGAATGAAATAATATTCCATTTCTAATCGGAACAATTATACTTCACAACCAAAACAATAAATTTGGAAAAATTTTAAAGCGTTTTCCTGTTATTGCATTATTATTTTAAATTACCCACCCTATCCATACATACATACATAATTGATCATTACAACCTTTCAATCAGGATTACGACCTAGCTTCCCATATCATTTATATTGTGTGTGTTAATTTTATACATGAGTGGAGGTTAAAACGAATGACACATTCTTGAGCATTTTTATTTTACTCTCAGAGTTTTTGTCTTCTTTGTCGCCAAAGAAATATGTTTTCATATTCCGTTTTGTTCGAATTGTCTGGTCTGGGATTTGATCTTTGATCTCGCATCTAATAAGCCAGCATACTACTGAAAACTGAAAGGGCAATTTCCAATTTTGTTCAGAAAAATAGTTTTACCTGTGAAATGTAGCTTTTAGAAGAAAAATTGCAAGGCTTTCATTTAAATATTAAAGAGACTTTCATGATAAATTTTTTCTTAACAACAATCACTATGAAAGATTAATAACATCCAGGGCAAGCTCTCCAAATAACAACTATGTTCCGAATAAATTATTATTAATAAAGATTTCGAATTTTAAACTTTAAATATTTTAAGAATAAATCCTTCAGTAGAAACAAGAAACAAATTGTCACCATTTCATATGTACATACATTTTATGTGTATAAATTAGGCTGTAAAATGTTTGTCTCTCATGTAAAATCGAGCTGTGTTTAAAAGAAATTCTCCAAGCAATAAATTTTCACAAATATTGTCTCACTCATGGACCAAAAGAAAGAAGTCAATGATACAATATATTTATAATGATACAATTATAAACATATTTACATATCTGCTTACGCAGTGAACATTTTCTATTGTTGGAATTCGTATTTAAGAATTTAAAATTTATTGTCACTAAAAAGTGGCCAAATGAAGTGTACCTATTGTAGAATTTGCATCATTCAAACAGGACAATCGCTTAATTAATAACCTAAATTTGGGGAGTGTTAAAGTCAATAAACCCTTCAATATGTTAACGTGTCTACGTCAAGTCTGGTATACAGATATGGGTATTTGTTGCAATTGTGTTGGAGGTATTCGAATTAATGTCCCAATTCTGGATTAAATAACGCTTCCCTGGCTGAATGGGCTATAGCATCAGATTTTTATTTGATTGGGTCCAATTGAAACCAATTGAAAACATTTATTTTGTACCTAGTCAACGCAATATCTGGTAATTGCATAAAATACTTCCTATCGTTTTATATCCTTCCAAAAAGAACCTGTGCTTTCCGTCTTTGATATCCCACTATAGGCTTATGAGAGTACACAATTTAATTTCATGAATCCGTGTATTAAATCAAAAAAAACTCAACTCTTTCACCTTCAGCCTGTTGCCCGTCTACAAATCGCTTTAGGTTCCTTAAACTAATGTTAGGAGCTGACATGAAATCTATTCTCAGACCATATAATTCGGGTGCTAAAAATGCATGTGTCCAAGGTCTCTGTCCCAGTGTTCTAATCCTATAAGTACTCCTCGTAAAAAAATTTGCAAGTATACAGTTCAACTTAATCAAACATATCATTCCTATTTCTACTGAGAGGTCCACGTATTCCACTTAAAATTATAACTCCGTTCTAGTTATTCCTGGTAGCCTCTTACGTTTTGGTTATACTGTCACAGAATCTCCTCTAAGATTCTTTTTTGGATTCCCTTATATTCCTGTTTTAAGTTATCAAAATGACCCTATAGTCCTTCTACACCTTTGTGTGTAAAGAACTCCGTTTCTTTCCGCATAGTAGGCTTCCTATTCACTAGATTTTCTTCCCGTTCGGTACTTGGCTATTCTGCTTTCATGATACGCGGATATATTAGTATCATTCAACAGAGTTTTCCCAAATTTTCCAACAGGATTAATATTGGCTAGCAGCGAGTCCGTTTTATACACCACTATGTCATTGTTTGAAATGCTCTCTTGATTCTCTAACTAATTCGGATCTCTATTGACCAAAAGCATATTGTTGTTATCACATGAACTTTGTCAACTTTATCAAATTTTGTCAAGTTCTATGGAAGGTGGGAGTGCATCACAATGGACGCGAATGCTGGCGACACAAAAACCAAAGGCGTAGCAAGCGAGATGCTACTGCTGCTTTAGTGCCATTGAACGGGAATTATTCAGGATGGGTAATAAATGGGGGTAAAACGAAGTACATGTTGACAACAGCTGAACCAGATTACGGCCAATAAATATACTCTCGATATTGGCAGAAGCATGAACTCTATTAAACACCGATCCAGTAGCCTTGAGAATATTCGAGAGAAAAGTCCTACATGAGATCTTCGGATATTAACGTATGTGGCCGTAGGGGACGACCTCTTTTGCGTTGCAAGTCCCAAATCGAGAAAACCCCCATCGATTGGTGTGACCAGCTGACGAAGACGCGAAAGAAGCAGAGGCGCCCGGAAAGATGTGTTAAGGCAGGCCGTAATCTTATAAACGAGATGTTAATGACCAATTAAGAAAGTAAGTAAGTATGCTGTTGTTAAAAAGTAGTAGTTATGTTATTATTCTTCCAATAATTACTAAATGTACTAAATTTATAAGCACTACTGCTGCTGCTGTATTTATTGAACATATTTCAATACGAAAAATATATTCATCCTATGCGGTAAGCACAAGTATACATACGGGATACACAATGACCCCAAAGCTCTGAACATATAAACACTTTTTTTCCAATGCAGAGGTAAAATAAAACAAAATTTAATTCAAAAATACAATACAAAACAATAACAATAAAATAAAACACTTACTTACCTGAATTCCAGTTTTGAAGAAAAAAAAATAAAATAAAATTGATTCTCAGACTTTAAATCACTTAAAAACAGAATCGATTTTCATTTCATGGTTGATATTGGCCATTTCAACCAAATCTTTAAAGTATTTCTTCGCAGAAAAATACTGGACAAAATTGAAACTGAAGACTATTCACCATCTTCATGTCAATATTTTAAATTACTTTAAAGGAAATTATTTTGCAACAGGAGTTCCAAAAATTAAATTTAATGTGGTTTGTTCACAGTTTTAAATTCAGACAAAAAATTCTTTAATGGAAAATATTATATTCTTGGTATATTATATATGTATGTATCGGATCTATTGAGCGAGACTTCTGAAATTTGATAACGACTTATCGATGCTAGATCTGTCAAATTATTTGTCATCATTTAACGATGCGTGTTCGCTAAATGGACACTGCTATTGTCACTAATTATGATCGAAAAATCATTTATAGCAACGAGGAGCATTTATGAATAAATGCACACGTGAACAAAAAAAAATTGTAGAATCTGGGAAGATATCAATTCATATGGGATCCTGTATTCTGAAATGACGGCTTCATCGGTCCATACTTGTTTGAGTATGACGTTGGCTACACCATTACTATCAACAAAGAATGTTTACCAACTTCTTTTGCCATGAATTAGATTCTCTAGATGCAGAACGGGGTTTCTATAGTACAACGATACGTACCATACAGCTCATTCCATATTTGATATTGTGCACGAGTCATTTGAGTGCATGGTTATCTTACGTGGGTGTAATGTGAAATAATCACTGAGATCGTGTGACTTTAGACTCGTTAGACTTTTTGTGGTGGAATTTTCTAAATACGTAGGTGTATGCGAATAAGCCACAAGTAACAGGGGTCGCCGTAGTCTACTTGGTAGCGCGTTGGCTTATTAGACGTAAAGCCAGGGTTCGAGCCCCATGCCAGACATCAAAACAAAATGCAAAAAGTATTCCTTCGGCGACTTTCTCTCAGCAGATTTCGGGCAAAAACTCTGAGAGTAAATAAAATTCCCATGAAAAGTTTCTCACAAATCTGTCGTTCGGAGTCGTCACTGGGTCCCACCACTCATGTATAAAATTAACACACACAACATAAGTGGTGTGAGAAACTAGGTCGTAATCCTGACTGATGGGTTGTAATGATCAATTATGTATGTTATGTATGTAACAGTGATCCTCAAGGTCAATATAACACAAGCAAGTGTTCAAGTTCAGCCTGATTTATGCGACAGAGTAATTGAAAATTGGACATGTCTTATGCACTCCACACAGAGGAGTAGATGCGCACATTTGGACGATGTTATATTCCACACATAATAGCATAAAATTTTTTCTCTGGTGAGAGGAAGTCGCGGAAGCAATAATTGTTTCATTTTCGTTTTGTTGGAAATGTCTGACCTGGGCTTTGAACCGAGGCCTCACGTCTAATAAGCCAACGCACTACCTACAATACTACGAAGAAGACCTAACCTATTATACGGGGCTCTGCGGCTTAGTGGCTGGCTATAGCGAAAAATTATCTTCAGCGAATTACGAGAATGGTGGCGATTATTATAATAGTTGCCCTTAGAACTACATTAACCAATGCATTGCTTACTATACTTACTACCACCATACATGTTGGCGAAACAAGTGGTAGCGAACGCGACAATGTCACTAAATTTCTTAATACAATTGAAGTATATAAGGCATGGTCTAGCCAAAATTTGGGTGGGGTTGGTCTGAAGATAACTATCGACTACACGGTGCAAAAACCGAAACTTTTCGATCAGAATTCTGCAACGCAGATGCCGGATAGATCCTTCTACGATAATGGTTTACACTTCCCAGGAAAGGTCATTCAATTTTTCACTGATAGATGCAGATCAAGCAACCTTTTCAGAACAACTGGACATTTTATTGTCCCTTGCAGTACCATATTATTGTAGTATTTTTCAGGCTGATATAATGGCTATTAAAACTGCCGCCTTACAAATTCGGTATCGTGGTATCATGTTTAACAAGCCAACACACTACCTCCTAGACTACGGCGACTTCAATTTGTCAACTTATGTTCCACTAAATATTGAGTAAAATTCATGAGAAATGAGTGACCTAACATTTGTACATTCTCAGCAAGTAAAACCCTTTTCAAGTAATAGAGTAACAAGAGTAAAATGGTGAAAAATATATGTAAAGAACTGACAGGTTTCCAGCGAAACAGGAGCTGTATTGACCTGAACAATGTTCTACGCATTATAGAATAAGTTTACCAATCTGTTAAGAAAAATATGTTCCCCTGTACTTCCTGTTCGTATATATCACAAAAGGTTTCGCTACCATAAGACAAACTTTGGGTAGAAAAGGAGTACTTCAGAATATAATTCCAATCATCAGGAGTAAAACAATGATGGCCTCTATCATCTCAGCTATACACCATTCTAATGTAATGAGTGAAATTTTTCAGAAAAAAGTGGAATTAAATGGAGTTCCTGATTGCAACTCGAGGATTTGAATTATACTGATCAATTTCGCACGAGGTACTTCGATTAAAAATTAGTGCTCAATGTGAGTTACTACATACGAGCACATGCATGCATACCAGAGGTCAGCAATGAGTATTCAAAACGACGATAAGATTCGAATCATACTTATAATTTCTGATACTTATACGCATTCATATTTATTTTAATGTCATACTCATACTACTCATATTCAAAGTTTGAAATACTCATGGTACTCATACTTAACAATACGCATGATGTTATTGATTTCGACTCTCCATGACTCATCGTATACACGAACCACAAAATAAGTATGATTCGCGTACGAACACTACAATACTCACAAGAACGTTGTGTGTTTGCTCTGCTTGCTGTCTGTCTTTTTCTTTCTTCTTTTTTTGTAAATGCAACAACAACTAAGACTGCAAATTTTGACGAATGATTCGAATCACTCGAATCATTTATAAGTATTATAAGTATTCTTCTAAATTTATGAATCTGAATGAGTAGGCGTATGAATCAAACATAGTTTGAATGTTATGAGTTTGATGTCAACGTTGTACTCATACTCGTTGCAACTTGTACTTATATATCAATGTTGTAGTGAGTACGAATGAATCAGATTATTTAAATTTCAATATTGTTGACTCACTTATATTCAAAATTTCATGAGTACTTATGAGTAGCGAAAAACTATTTGCATGCAAATACCATTAAAACTATTGAAAACATTTTGTTGAACTTAATTTATTTTCCAAATGTTTTGTAATTTAAACTTTATTTTATTGTTTTCAATTCTACGGAAGTTTAATGCAGGGAATGCTTGTATTGAAACCTCAATAATACATTCATTTTAGAAAGGAATTATTGAAATGTTTTGTAGTCTTTGTATAGGTTAAGCTGAATTTTGTTAAACAAAAAGAACAAAAATTACTTAAAACGGCTGCTTGTTAGACCTGTTGGTAAAAGTAAATTACTTCGTATACAATTTGAATAGTAAATATACGCCTGCAAAATGCATTATTTTATTAAATTAAATAAATTTTATGACAAAACTTTGAGCACTACTATGGCTATCTTCAGATTATATCCCTACAGAATATTATTCTAATTCCGAGCAGGGACGACTGGACCTCCGACATGATCATTTGTCCAGAATTTCTGGATCTAAACTCGATATTGGGGTTGGAAGCGGTGTCTACTCTGGGAAACTGGACCTAAACATTTCCCTCCGACTGCCAGATCACTGTAGCGTGTTTCAAGTGCAAGTAATGGCCGTCTACCGGGCGGCTCAGTGGATCCTCACCAACGGTGCTTCTTTCGCCCTGATAGTCAGGCTGCTATAAGATCTCTATCGACCGTTATGATTAACTCTAGACTTATTATCAAGCCGCTGTTTGGACGTTCAGTGTAGGCAGTTCAGTATCTCACAAAAATTCTTACCGGACGCTAACCTATCTTCGGTCAATGACGAATCTTGCTCCACTGTCATACTCACTTGTCCCAGGGTAAATAGAAGGCGCACCAACCAACTACTCAAACTTGATGTAATCTCAATTAAGAGTTGCCATACTTACAGGTCATTGCTATATGGGAAAACACGCGGAAAGACTGTAGTTTCCATCTAACGACTTCTGCGATGGGTATGGAAACTGTTATCCATTTTCTTTGTCAATGACCATCTCTGGCGAGGTTCATATTTCAGATATTTGACTATCCATACCCTGTCATTTTAACTGAATTACAATCGTTTGATGTCAAGGATTTAGCTTCGTTTATTAAACGTTCAGCCTTTTTACCAGCATAGGATAGTCGTGCTTTTAATGTGCAGCCCTTGTAATGACCAACTTCCTCGATGAGTTTGGTGGAATTCGACCAGAACAGGCAGTTATGCGTGTTCAAGTGTGCTTTGAGAATCAAAGTTACCATTTCGATCTAACTTAGCCTAACTATGGTTATTCCATTGGAGTCATTGGAAGAATATTGAACTGGACATACCTAATGAACATACTTAATGGCTGCCGCAGTTGGATGAACAGCACCCCATTCGATCGTACACTTTTTCAAGTGTATGGAGTCGTATCTCTGCAACGGCATCTCGAATGTTGGCCTTCAAAGGCTCAATTGTCTCTGGTTTATCGGCATAACAGTTTTCTTTAACAGCGCCCCACAGAAAATAGTCCAACGGTGTTAAATCACAACTTCTTGGTGGCCAATTAATATCACCATTTCGGCTAATTAAACGGCCATCAAACGTTTGACGCAATAAATCGATTGTGGCAAAAGATGTGTGGCAAGTTGTGTCATCCTGTTGAAACCAAACATCGTTCACATCAATACCATGAAGAGCGGGTACAAAGAAATCGGTTATCATGTCCGATAGGTGTCTCCATTGACGGCAGTTGTTGCGCCGTCCTTATTTTCAAATAAATATGGGCTAATGATGTCTCCGCTCAACAAACCGTAATGCGTCACTCGTAATGCGTGCATTGGCTTCTGAAAGACCACGTGTGCCTTTTCAGAGCCCCAATTATGGGCATTTTGCTTCTTAACGTACCCACCAAGATGAAAAGGAGCTTCATCCGAAAAGATGGTTATTTTTGGCAAAATCAACATCATCGTGCAGTTTCTCGTTAGGCCATCTAGCGAAGCGAAAACGAAGCGTAAATAGATTCATTTCGTTCACTGGAGATAATTTACTGAATTTTGTGGTAGAATAGAATGGCATAAGTATTGCTAGATTCGAAATTAACAATTGTACAAATTTAAACCGATAACAGCTCCACCCGATATAAGTTTCATAGTTTGCTTGGTATCAAAACATATGCCTCAAGTATTAAAATCAAAAACCATTCCTATTAAACGCTGAAGGTGGATTTTTTAAAATATTTCTTAAAATAGTAAACCATCTTTGCTACCATTTCAAATAAAAAATTATTCAAAATAAGCATTTTTACCAAAAAACCTATAACCGAAATTGAGATAACCAAAGTACTCATAATATTTCCATACCATCGACAAGTAATAACAGATTGTGAAAATGACACTCAATTTTATTGTTCAAAAATGTAAAATAAATACTCGTCACCATAATGTTCAATAATTCGTAGAAAATATTATGAATTTCATGGTAGCACACTGTACCCCATACATACATACATATATGGTACTTGAATTTATAATAAAACCATGTGAGTATTAAATTCATCTCGTATTTATTGATTTCTTTTCTTTTGTTTCATATCAAATCGTAACATGTTTTCTTTTCTTTTCTTTTCTGGTTTTAATATCGTATTTGCATTAAATGTTAAGTAAGGGACGTACAATAAAATTATTTTATGGTTTTTAAACGAAATACAATATTTATTTGAAATCAAATCGTATTTTATTATCAGCATTTTAAAAATTGTATTTGAGTAGAAAATAAATGTTGGAAATTGAGGTTAAAAAAATTTTGGTTCGAAGTAGAATTTTTATGGTGTATTGTACTATATTTTGATAACGTATGGTACACTAGAACAGATGCTGGACTAAACTGCTAATATATGTAGTTAAAGTCACCGTAGTTTAGTAGGTAGTGTCTTGGTTTATTAGACGAGAGCCCGTGGTTTAATACTTGGCTCCGACACCGTTTAAAAACGTTAAAAATATGAGTTCGTAGATTCATGTATAAAATTAACACACACAACAAGTGGTGAGAAACTATGTCGTAATCCTGACTGAAGGGTTGTAATGACCAATTATGTATGTATGTAGATTGTAAATAAAATTGTGTTTAGTTTTAAATCAATTCTTTATTGTACACAATATCGTGTGCAACCTTTCACGACTTGGTTCAAACAACAACAATTTGTTTTAATTGTTATTCTTCTTTACACTCTTTCGCGTACACAATAACAATTGTCCAATCGATCTTTATAACAGAGATCTTCAAGACACAATTATTCTCTTCACACGCAACGTGTCTTCACACAAGACTGACTAAATT
Source organism: Sarcophaga carnaria (assembly GCA_958299815.1). Lineage (NCBI taxonomy): Eukaryota > Metazoa > Arthropoda > Insecta > Diptera > Sarcophagidae > Sarcophaga > Sarcophaga carnaria. The sequence continues at coordinate 41,405,326 of OY283153.1, read as the reverse complement.
CTTTCTGATCCCGTTGCCTGCTTTGTTTTGCCTTTTATATAGCTGGGTAAACAGTCTGATTAACGCTTTCGAAGGAGAATGGCTTTGCCTTTCGCGAACTCTCTATAAATGTAAACATGTTGTGTTCCTTATTGTTATTTGTGTATCTTGTTTACCTTTGTCCTTTCAGTGTTGTTGTTGCTTGTTTATCTGATGTTGTTTTTATGCTGATATCGTTGCTACATTTTTGTTTATTTGTTGATCATATAAACAAGTCCATGGTTTTGTTTTTGGAGCTTTTGTTTATCATTTTAATAACACCATTTCCATTTTCGTAACAATATGAATTTATTTCTTTCGGCGACTTTGTTCAGCAGTCTTCTGGCACAAATTTTTAAAGTAAATAAAATTGCTATGAAAAGTTATTCAAATCTGTCTTTCGGAGAGGTTCTGCCACTCATGGGTAAATTTAACACACATAACATGAGTGGTGTAAGAAGCTACGTTGTAATCCTGACTAAATGGCTCTAATGCCCAATTAAGTAAGTAAGTAATACTGTTGAAAATTTGTTTCAAATTTTTCAAATTGTCGCTTAAGAGACTCTTTGTGATATGGTACCCAAAGATCTTGAGTTTGTATGTACAGGATACTTTTTTACACGTTTCCTTTCTTTAGGTTTAAATAAAACAAAGTGTGTGTGAAATGTTTTATTCTTTTGAAAGACCAATAGATGCCATTATGTGTGAAACATAACAATGTCCAACACTCTGACTCGTGTTATTTGGGTGGAGCATATCAAAGACGTTTAATTTTGCATGACTCAGGCGCATACATCTAACTGAATTTCTTAGACAGCATGGGTTACGTTGGCTTAAAAACTGCTAAGGTTTGTGGCTTATTGTGGCTTACAGCTGTGATTGAAGAAAACCACATAAGAAAAGGTCTAAAGGAGTCAAATCGCCAGTTCACATTACCTCCACGATCATGACCAAACCCTCAAATCTCTCATGCCAAACATGAAATGTAGCATGAGCTGTGTGGCATGCCATTTACGAAGAAAATTTCCTATTTGGAAATTAGTTCAATTTCTTAGTGAGATAATATCACGGAAACTGAAAATGTTTGTGAATATCACAAAATATTAAACTGATATGAGAGGCTCATTTCAGGAAAGGCCAGACACCCCATTATATTATACAGGAATCATAGACATATAACCCAAGGATTATGTACTAAATATATGCCATCATAATGGTGTAAGCAATAGTGACCTATGGATCATTCCTGGGATAGGCAGAATAAATCTGACATTAAGCCAGATGAAGTTAGACAAGATACGAATGCTAGAGCGGTATAACTGGGTCAGTGAAAACCTGTTCGACTGTGGCATTAAAGGCTCTGTTGGATTTAAATCCGTTACATATGATAATGAAGACCAGAACTATGAAGATAATTGAGGAAGAGTCTAACATGAGACTCATCAAATAGACTTCTTTACCTAAAGAAGTGAGTGATATGCAACATGCCGTTTAACTATTCCATGAACAGTACCAGTATGGTAGATTTTCACAACGAGGCTTAGTTACAAAATTAAATCAAATTGCACAGAAATACAAGGGACCGTATATAGCAATACTATCTGAAAGTCAGGCCATTGTTGGAACACCTGACTCCTACGTATTTAACTCTAAAATTAGTCTCAAGTCTTGTGAAAAATCTGTCAGTGATTATATACATGAACTAGCAATGAGTTAAGCTTCCACGACATCGATGTGGTAGTGGTTCTATTTTAAGAACCAGGATTTCTTTGAATAAACTCTGGCTAGAATATTCAGGGCCATTTTTGAGTTTAAGATTAACGACTAAGTTAACTTAATCTTACTTTTATTTGCTAGTTTAAACCACCACCAACGTTGCCAAAATTAGTTGACAAATTTTATTAAAAAAAAACTTTTAAGTGAGAGAAAGCCGAGTAGCACAATTATTTAAGTGATTATGAATTATATAAAACCGAAATTGACAATAGGCATTAAACTCGATCTCAAAGAATTGCCCTCAATCGGATAAATATTAAAATAAAAAAACAGGTTGCCCTGGTAGTCTAGTGGGTAGTGTGTTAAACTATTAGCTTGAGGGTTGTGGACTCGATTCCCACCAGAGACTCTGGTCTGTTACACTACACCGAGCATATAATCGAAGTTACTCAACTCTTATATAATTAGGATATAATTTGTAATTGTATTGTAATAAATAAATAAATAAATAAAAATGAAAAGAGATTAGTCTTAGCCTTGTATAAAATTATGACAAACAGACGAGCACCTAAAAAGAGTTTAAGCTGAATAGATACACTTAGTCTACACACAGCCTCGGAAGCATTCAGAGCTTTTATGAAGTGATTCAATGTCAATGCGTAACAGTATCTCTAGATCATCTCTAAATCAGAAGGCACCAAAGAACCTTTTTCTCCTGCGATAAAGTGCGGGCATATACAAAGTGGATGGAATAAAGATCCTTGTTCATTTCTGCAATTTCTGCAGGAGTCATTAGTAAGATGTCCAAGGTCAATGCGTCCCCCATGCATACCCATAATGCACCCGTTAACCACTCTGAGTGCGGTTTAAGCAGACTTGTCGTGAGTTCGATGGTTATGCCACGCCTGTTTAACTCTTCGGCCGTTACCTGGAATGTCTGTGTATCCCAAAACCCCCATATCATATCGTTCTGCTACCTAATTGAGATATCTGCGACAGCTTTACACTGTTTTTCAGTTTCAGAGCAATCCCGTGCTTTGATAGCCTCCGGGCTATTGGAAAGTATGGTAATGTCACGCTTTGGTAATATATGCGTCTGCAATAATCCTCGGCGCAGTTTTTCAGTTCATCACAGAGGAATCCCGTGCTTTGATAGCCTCCGGGCTATTGAAAAGTATGGTAATGTCACGCTTTGGTGATATATTGCCGACAACTCCCCCTGAAAGATGCTCCAATGATGATTCGGCAGTTTTAAAACGTGGACTATATTCCGATCGCTTCCGAAAAAAGTTCCACCTCCAAAAGTTCCGTTTAATTTTGTAAATTGATGTAAATTTGGCCAGAGACCCTTAAAAGATGCGCCGCACCGTTTTTCTAGATTTCATTATTCGGAATTGATGTCTTTATTCTCATTGAGAAGTTGCACTGCGGTGTCATGTAGCTATTTCTCTCGACAATCCCAACTTCCATCATGATCCTTTCATGACCTGTATTCTTAGCCGCCACATCCTTAAATATCTCCATTGCCGACATGATTTTACATGCAGAACTTTGCAACTGCCGTATCAGGTTCAAATTTGTTGTCCTATCAAGGTATTTCCATCAAACGGAAACATATCCTAAGCACAACAAAGCAAAGAGTGAAACACTTCTTAAAAGAAAACACTGATGTTGAGCAGTAAGGCTATAAAACAAATGCAATATTTATAATAAAACATTAAATAATGAAATAGTCTCTGAAATTGCCACCTAAAATTCTATGATTCATTATTATGTCACAATGATTTCTTCATTATTATTACACCCCAAAAAAATATCATAATTCAGTCTGGTTGATGAACAGTTTAATAAAAAACAACTTCATAATCGATAAATAGATTTATTCAATGTTAATCACACATAATATCTATATACGAGTATGCCCTTTAAAAAAAATACATGGAAGGATTCTTGTCAACGCTTTGGAAATACGATTACGAAAGAAAGAAAAGTAAACATGTATACATCTTTTCAAAATTTCTATTCATACATCAATCAATCTTCATCAAAATCACATCATGCACATCATTATCATTCTCGACTTTTTCTTTTCTTTTTATTTCTTTTTTTACTTTTCGTCTGACGTCTCATCATCATAATCATGGTACGTTGTAGTTTTGCATTTTTCCACAATTTATTCATTTCATCTTCGTGGCAAGAACGCACGCAAACAATTGGCCATGAGAGAAATGTGAAGTAAGCTTAACTATTGAACGTTAGAAGTTACTGAATGGAGTAACTTAAAATAAAGCTCATCGCTAGAAATTACAAATATTTTAAAACATTACAGATCACGGAAATTTTTTCAAAACCCATTGTTGTCTTATCCATAAAGTTTTGCTCTCTTCCTTTGATGATACAAATGTTAAAAAAGGTCTTCCAACAGGGAATTTGGACGAAGATACCGCCCATCATGTCGAAGCTATTTCAAAAGTCTGCCAAATCACCATGGACGACCATAGACAACGATGTGGGTGCGTTGAAATGGCTCTGAAGCAGTTGGAAACTGATCCAAATTTTCATAAAAAGATTATCTTCAGCGATATGGCCTGCTGGATAAAAGGGCACGTGAAGAAATTACATTTTTGAAAGTGCGACAATACCAATTCACGTAAGATCCAAGAATGTCTAGAGTTCACATCGAAAAATCCATTGTTTTCGTAATTTTTAGGCTGACTGCCACCTGCCATTACTGCCCACCGTGAGCACTGATTACCAATGTATAGGCTCCTTGTGCCACAGCTAAGTACCTAGGTAGATTGGAGGGGTAGCTTTGATATCCAAAGTTCACTTGAGTACGCATAGCGGCCCGTTGTAACGCCACAGATAAATGCAGTCCCTCTACTGACCAAATTCCACCAAACCCATCGATGGAGCCAGTCAGCGCAAGGGCTACATATTAAAAGCACGGGCTACACGCTGAAAAACCAACCCGAAAATTTGATAAACGAAACAATATTCTTGACATCAATGGATAATATGGACAAGGATTGGAGAGCCAAATAACCTATATCTGCATTTTGCAATGGGCATTAACAAAGATATGCATTAACAAAGATGGGCATTAACAAAGATGGACATTAACAAAGAAAGTACATTACAGTCTCCTCTTCCTGAGTGGATCTACACGCATGGCAGAAGTCGTTAGATGGGAGCTGCATTCATGAGCCACAGCTAATGCAGCTTTGAATATTCTGTAGGGACAATTTGAGGACATGGTCATGGACAAATCTATCCCGTTAGACTTTTTTTGTGGTGTTTTCTTCGCAGGTGTATACGATAAAGCCAACCAAACCAATGGCATCAGTTCAATTCCGCCTTATTTATGTGCCAGAGTGATGGAAAATTCGCTACGCTCCACCGAATGAAGCCATGACCAACTTTTGAACGATGTTATATTCTATACATGAAAGCATGAAGAGGTGTTTCAAACTAATAAAAAATATCGATGATATCTCCGGCGCATTTAGTTTTGTTTAAAGTTAAAGGTGGGAAGTGCTTAATGTAAGAACCAATTTATAGTGAAATCTAACCCTTTTTTCCATAAGAACAAATTGACATTCTGCTAGGATCAATGACTCATTTAATATCAAAGACCCTACTTAAAATGTCTGTTCATTACACGCAGCTGAGATGTATGCCTAGTGGAAGATCAGTCATATTCAAAACGTACACATCCTTTATTGAGCGATTTGTACGACAATTAGCTGCAAGCAGTAAACGTCTACATTGAGGTGTTCATCAACATTTTGATATATCTTCGGTTTTTCGCTCCTTAAACTTTCGATAAATCTATGTAACGCTCTCTGGGAACTGCAATACCCGCTGCTGGCTACTTCTGATGGACAACAAAGTCTAGATATTATTAGCTTTGAAGTAACCAACAATATACCCTTAGACAGCTGCAAAATTGAGGAATCAGAGGATAACTTCGGATAGTGTATACCTTCATGATGTTGTTGCATCGATGACAAATCCATCAACTAAATTTAAAATATTTTTCTAGTAACACTAAGACATTTAATCGCCATATAACCTTGGAAGTTTTATTTACGTAGAAAGAAAGACTATTGGCTTGAAAAAGTTTTACAGGTCCCTTGAAAATTCAAATTAAGAAGTGCCTGGTCTAAGTATGCGTTGTTTTCCTGAAAGCCATTTTTAGCAAATCTGGCTTTGAAAGCATAATGAATAACGAAGTACGTTTCTTGTGTAAAGAAAAGCATAGTGTAAGACAATACAAATTTAGAACAAATAATCAATGCAGCAGTAAAGAAAAAGCAACGCTGTAATGCGTATGTAAAAGCCGACGAATTTGTTATGGAGGATGTAAGGCACTGTAAAATGTGACTCGGTCTGCTCAGATGGAAACGAGATGGCGCAAATTGCGCGTGTGTATGCTTAAAAATGATACGACACCAAAAGTGAGAAAAATTAAGCATAAACTGCTGCAATTTAATTATAAGTGCAGTAATAATCATGACTATAAAATTTAAAATTTCAGAATTCGTTTTTTAACCGGACTATCAGCATATGTAAGTCTCTTCTTACAGAGGTATTTCCTGTCACTTATAATATAAACGAGTCAAATCTATTGTCCGCAATCACCGTTTCCCTCTTCTATCTGCTCTTGCACTGCATGAATAGGGGCCACCATTGTTGTTCGAAAAAACAAAACAGAAAAAATTAAGAAAACTATATATTGGTCTTGAATCAATTCCTTTTCTAAAACAGGTATCTACAATTCTCGGCGAAATGGTCGGCTACTATCCTGAGAATACTTCCGATTATTCTGACATATAACAGAAACCTTTTCTCATCGTAATTACCTGACTATAGTATAGGTTGTTTCAAGCCCCTTTGGGTTAAAAAAGCGTCCACCTTTCTTATCCCCATTTCCTATTTAACAAAAATATTGTGAGCTCTACAGTCGTTGGCCTCAGCCTGACTGTTATGTCCCGTCTACTGTACTTCCTGTACCAGTTGGCAAGTTTCCAATGGCAATATTTTACTCTGGAACGGAATGTTCCTGCTTCTACCATATTGTATGTTCTTGAGCCATTCGTATAGCACAGGAGAAGCTCTCTTTCTCTCTTAAAAGAGTATGTTGTAACTAAACTGTGCTCTAGACTGTTCTCAGCCTTACTACACTTTCACGTTGTAAAGCTTTTCCCAAAATTATACACAAAGTTATGGAGGACTGTTTTAGTTTTTCTATATGTCAAATCACAATGCCCCCGATGTATATTATCTCACATTATCTTAACCGTCGCCTGCATGTCTTTGGCACTACCACGATTACACTAAATTAAGCCCAACTTTGTATTCTATCTAAGTCCACCTGAACCATACACAAGACTGTATTAACAAAACGATTAACGATAAAGTCGCCATAGTCTAGTAGGTAGTGTGTTGGCTTATTAAACGTAAGGCCGAGTTTCAAACCCCAGATCAGACATTTTCAAGAAAAAGAAATATGAACACTTATTCTTCGGCAAAAACTCCGAGAGAAAATAAAATTGCCATGAAAAGTTTATCAAAAATCTGTCGCTCGAAACCAAATTAAAACTGTAGGTCCCGCCACTCATGCATAAAATTAATACACAAAACATAAGTGGTGTGACAAGTTAGGTCGTAATCCTGACTGAAGAGTTGTAGTAATTAATTATGCATGTATGTATTTTTATGATGTTCATCAATAGAAAACATATCGAATTGCTTCGATGATCAATACTTTACGTTGAGTACTTTTAAAACATCGTCGTATACCATCCACCATTAGCTGGGAGGGTATGAAACTGATTCTTTAATTCATTATTAATTATTTCCACCGTCTTCTGCATTACTTCTCCGTCCAATTGATTACCAAATCTCATGAATAACACCAACGATGACATCAAAATAAATGACTTAATTTTCATAGTAAAATAACAAAAATAGGGGGAGTTTATTTTTTAAATTTTAAACAAGATTCGTATCATTAAAGAAGTTCGCTTAAAAATCGATTTTCATTCCATTTCAGTTCTAGTTTTTCTCTGGCACAAGGGAATTTTATATTTTAAATTTCCATTGAAGTCATGTCGAAAGTGCATTAGTTTGATAGTCAAACCTATTGTTGCTGTTCGAATTGCACTTTTATTTCGTTCCAAATATTTCCATTTTTCTTTTTCATCTTTTTTTGTATTGTTACTCTACTAGTTCTTTTGTTTTTTTTTAATATTTTATTGTAGAAATTGAAAATCCTAATATCGTAGACTGTTTTCTGTTTTGCTGCAGCATTCAGTATGTGAGTGATGGTTGGTGGGTTGGTGTGTGATATATTTTTAAATTACGGAGTTATTTTTAACTTTAACAGGTTAAAGTGTTATTGTTGTTCTCAAAATAAAAATAAACTGGCAACTTCTAAATATTTTTAAAATGTTTTATCGCTCATGTGGTTGTGAAAATTTCTGTACCGGTATGAAGTTAGAGTCAGAATACAAACGTTTCTATAGGGAACATTTTTTGTGAACGAGCCTTAATTTTATTTCTTGGGTGTTGCGATGACATCTGTCAAACACATTCACTATACATCAAATCAGTGATCAAACAGTATCATACCATAGTTTTTCATCACATTAATGATGGCGAATATGGTAACAGAAAATGATGATTTGCGAAAAACCTTAATTTTTTGTTTTCATTTGAAGAAAAGTGCTAGAGAGTCACATTGAATGCTTGTCCAGGCATGTGGTGATCGTGCTCTATCAGAAACAACATGCAGAAGAGGGTTTTGGCTGTCAATAGGCAACGATTTTGATGTGAAGCCCACCAAAAAAGTTTGATGACGCTGAAATGCAAACAATTTTGGATGAAGATGGCGCTTTGAAACAGAAACAAGTGTCAGAAATGTTAGATGGTGAACAAAAAACAATTTCTAACCGTTTGAAGCTATGGGGAAGATCCAAAAGTATGGAAAATTGATGCCACATGAACTGAATTACAGACAGACGGAAAACACAAAAACAACTTTAGAAATTTTGCTTCAAGGACGCAGTAGAAAATCAGTTGTGTAAGGAATTGTTACTGGCGATAAAAACTGGATTAATTTTTAGAATCCTAAACGGAAAAAATCTTGGATTAATAACCATTAACTTCGGCGGCAAAACCAACTAGATTCGGCTGGAAGACAATGCTGTGTAGTTAGTAAGACCGGAAAGGTGTGTTGTATACTGAGCTCCTAAAACGTGGTGAAGCCATTAATACAGATTGACCAAACACTCAAACCAGGAGACCAAGTAAAGGACCAGCATATAGTTCAACTATATAAACGCCAGTTATTTTCACCAACATATTAACGTAATGTAAACATCCACACACAATTCAAGGAAAACAAATTAATCAGTTCAGAACAAGAAATTTGTACCAGATTATGCTAAGCAACATGATTGGGAATACATTTTTTTGTTCAATGGTCACAAAAGAGAGTATAATTAGGGCCGCGTTAATGTCGCCTGAGTAAAGAATTCGTAATCGAACCTGACATCAGTGATATGAATAGATACTCTCAACTTTGTCCTGAAACTATTTGCAGTTATGTGTGTATGTCTACCGCATAATACAACTCAGTAGAGAATACGTGTTTTACCTTAACAGGATTCAGCCAAGTTTAATATCCTGTCGAGCGAGCACATAATTTTCCTTAAGCATTCTTCCGTTCTATCTGAGGATTCTCAGGGTCTATAGCCCATCTGAATCTAGCCTTGATGGAAGACTTACCACTAGAATTCCAAACAGAGAAGGCTAGTGTTCTGACATTAACATCTCCAAGGTTTCGGCTATTGTCCACACAAATTAAATTAAACTTCAAAGTGAGGTAGGATGTGGAATATTCACTGCAGTTGTTAGACTTAAAATACCTCTCCGCCTCTTAGGCTACTGTAGCGTTTTTCAGATCGAAGCAATATCCATTAGTTACACTGCGGAATTAGGCCTAAGTAAGGGATCTCCAGATCTCTTTCGAAACCGAACTTTGGGCACCAGCAAAGGTTGGTATCAGAAGCGAATCCGTTAGTTTACGCTTGATGTACTTACTTAATTGGTCATTACAGTACATAAGTCATTCCTACGACCTAGCTTCTCACATCACCCATGTTTTTTGTGTTAATTTCATAGATAAGTGTCAGGATCTACGGGTTAAAGCGGAGAAACTGTTCACGGTTTTTTTATTTACTCTCAGAGTTTTAACAACAGGCCGCTGAGAGCAAGTCGACGAAGAAAATTTTTTCCAGAGATTGAACCACGGGCTCCCGCCTAATAAGCCAACACACTACCTACTTGACTATCACGACTTCGAGGCAGTTTTGCATTAATTTCAGAAATCCAGCGTTAGGCTGTCTCATTATTGTTATTATAATCATTTTTGTAATGAATACGTGCCATAGCACTGCGATCATTTGTACGATCTATTGTACTTCTCTCTAAAACTTATGGAATATTTTTAAAATGTTTCCTCTAATCCTACTGCCCGGATAAACTTCAGGTTGGTGGTCAGTGGTTGCTATCATTATGATCTAGCTTCTTACACCACCTATGTTGTGTGTGTGTAAATTTTATATACATGAATGGTGGGACCAACAGTTCAAAGTCGACTACGAACAACAGATTTTTTAGAAACTTGTCAACATAATTTTATTAACTCCCAGAGTTTTTGTCAGAAAACTGCTGAGAGGAAGTTGCCGAAGAACTATTTTTTCGTATTGTCGTTTTGATGTCTGACCAGGGGTTTGAACCGTGCCATAGGTCAACAAACTACATACTAGACTACGGCGAAATCCCGGCCCAGCACTTGATATATGTTTCCTTCTGGAATGCATTAGTGCCTCTCAGGTTTAAATCAGGTGTTCTGTTGGTTCATTTTCATTATCACAGAATCTACACTTTATATTCGAGGCTGTCACCATTCTGAACAAGTGTATCCGGTCAAAATACCTGTAAGAACTTCTGATTTTTCGTAGATATGGTTGTCTTATGGATGATTCCTCTCATTGTAATTTCTCAACAACATTTTTTAATTGCGTCTTATTGGCAGTCGCGTAGTTACTTTAATGATTGCTGACAAATGCTAGGCAGAGGAAAAATCTTGCATCAATTGCCAGACTCCAAAGGCCCCAAATGTGCTGGGCAGCGTTCCAATAAACAATTGAAACAAGAAGAAGAACATCCCATTAATTTTATCTATTTTAAGGAGCCATTACGTAATGGAATAGGCATGCATTTACCTGCCAATTACTTCTGCAAGGGGAAGATCTTTTGCCAATGCTCGTCTTTGGCTCGACGCAGAAGTCTGTTCACTATGTTTCAGCTTTTATCGATAGTCTACTGGACATAGCCTTACTTGATATCAAATCTATCGCAAGATTTATAAAAAAAATTCCGTCTGTGAGTTATCTCTAATGCATCGCCTCAGCTGATATCACAACTGAACGCTATGAGTTCACAAATGGGCCTTAATTCTATAAACAGATAATTAATCCTAAATAGGATTTGCAATAGCAACGTGTCCTTAGAGGCTTAAAACTGCATACATAATTGGTCATTACAACCCTTCAGTCTGGATTATGTTCTAACTTCTCACATCACTTATGTTGTGTGTGTTAATTTTATACATGATACGCGAGACATACAGCTCAAACTCGACTCCGAACGACAGAATTTTTGAGAAACTTTTCATGGCAAATGTTTAACACTCAGAGTGTTGCCAGAAATCTATTGAGAGGAAGTTGCAGAAGATATATTTGTTCATGTTTCGTTTTGTTCGAGATATCTGAACTAAGGTTTAAACTGTGACGTCACGTCATACTAGACTATGGTTTGACAACTATTGACAAAAAATAAATTTTGAAATATTTTTATGACCTTTAATGGTGATAAATAGCCGTCGGCGCAAAGAGAACATAATAAAAATGTTAGTCTATTTGTGAGAGGCATTTGTACAACTCAGAGGAAAATTATTAGTAATATTTTCAAGTGTACTTATTATCCTAATAATATGTGTAGGTTAGGTTATGTTAGGTTAGAGGACGTGTACTTGTCAATTAAGACAAGTACAGTACCCGGAGGTCGAATTGACCCATTGTACAACGACCTAGTTTCTCACACCACTTATGTTGTGTGTGTTAATTTTATACATGAGTGGTGGGACCTACAGTTTAAAGTCGACTCCGAACGACAGATTTGTGAGAACTTTTCATGGCAATTTTATTTACTCTCAGAGTTTTTGCCAGAAATCTGCTGAGAGGAAGTCGCCGAAGAAATACCTTTTGTATTTTGTTTTGATGCCTGGCCTGGGGCTCGAACACACTACCTACTAGACTACGGCGACTTCAATAATATGTGTTTGTAGTGGAAAATATAAAAAAATGTACTGCGATAAATTCCCAATGACAGTGTATTTAACTTGATAATTATTCTTCCAAAAATCGAGATCATTTCTCATTGTTATTAGTGAATCCTACTGTAATATTTCTTTGGGTGTATAATTGAAACCTGTAAACAAGCGACGTGAACCTTCTTCTTTAGAAGCTGACAAGCAACTGAAAGCATTTTTACGCTCTTTTTAACGAATATTGTTGAAGTTCGTGTCTTATGTGAGAAAAAGCCGACGATGTTCGGATCCCGGAGGCTATTGGTGTCGACGTCTGGTGATAAACCAAACGAAAATTTTTAAAGGAATTATTTTTTATTTTATTTAAAAAAAAATTTTTTAATTCTATTTTAAAAACTAAAGAATACCATAAAATATGTATAATCGTGCATATGCGTTTCGCAGCTGAGGATCCAAGCACTGTGTATACAATTGTTCACCAATTTTGAAATGTATATTTCACCTGCAATTTCTCTTTTTCACATAAAATTTAATAACAAGCGTAAATGCATACATTTCATATGCAAACGACCACAAGCAAGTGTGTTTAATGGCATAGGAAGTGAAAATTCCATTTTTCTCCCACACGAAGGGGATTCTATTAAAAAAATTCTGTTTTAGAACAAAAAAACAAAAAACAGGAGAGAAAACAGTATTTTTACATTATGGTAGACAAGATTACATTCAACACATTCAGTTTCACTTTAATCTCGCACAACTCATTTACATACTCATACAGCAGTTGTACGTATAATGCCATCATAATGGGTAATAAAAACAAGCACAGAAATGTTATAAAAATTCTACAACAATACCATTTACAACAATACCATTTACAACAATACAATTCTAAATGTGCCAATATTATTAACATTTTACAATTATAATCCATGTTTGACAGTATGAATGGAAAAATGATGTTTTGTTGGAAATCTTAACGCAGAATGTGGAAGGGGGGGATATATATTCTTAAAAGCCTATTAATGTCATACGTCATATGAGTAGGATTGCATACATTTAAGGAATTTTCATATTCATTAAGAACATATCATACAAAAAGTAAGAGAAGCAACTGCCAATCAATTCAACCTTCACTCTACTCTTCTTAAAACACATGGTACGTTTACCTATTGTGAATGTGAATTTGTTTTCTACACGACTGTTGTGGAAAATAGTTGTAGTGTGCTGGTAGTGTGCAAATATTTTTGTTTTAATGGCCAGTGTATTATTTATTACCTTTTTTCGAGAATGACTTTTTACTAATAATTCTCACTTTCTTTTTTCTATTGTGAGTAATCAACATATAATGTTACACAAAGAGTCAGACAAATACAAAAACCGAGAGTCTCTGATAGAAATCGAACACCCTACCAATGGCCACCAATTTGCCAGTACACTAGCATTCAACCGAAACTATTTTAGTGGAGATGCACCTCATGAAAATATTGTGTCTCCTACAACCTTCATTAAGGACTACTCCTTCATTTTTTTTTTTTATTTTGTGGTTGAGCTGGTCTTCTACTACAAATTTGAAAAGGCAATCTAGAAAAATGGTTTTGATGGAAAATATTTATAAAGTAATGAATACTTAAACAGACGATCCAATACTTACTGGCATATTTATTTTAAAATTCATTTCAAAGTGAAACTTTTTGTTAAAGAATTTGATGAGTTCTTAGGGAGTTAAGTTCCTTCTTTACCATAATGATTGAACTATAAGTGGTCCAAAGAATTTTTTTGTAGTGTTTAAACTAAAAAGAACGTTTTTGTTGCAATATTACATGACAAGGGTTTTAATGTATGATATAAAACTATGTTGTCGAAAATTAAGAAGAGAATTAAAAAAAATATTCTTGGCGCTTAAAAAAAAATTGCTTGATGATGTTTACCAAGTTTTTAGTCAATCTTCCAATCTCCATTTCCTTTATGAATTTTAATTTTGATAACCCCAAACTTCATTGTTTCGTATTTGTGGCTGTTAGCCATTTTCAATAAAAATTATATTCTTTATCTTTTGTTGACATCTTATTCAGCCCCTTCATTTGATGTAACTTTACTGCAGAGACAGTAAAAACTGTTTGCGTGTTTGATTGTTAGACCCTCGATTCGTTTGAAGCCTGTGAATCTGATTTTTAATCGTGTATTTTGAGTTTATTGTTCAAAGTTTGTATTTTTTAAAAGCTGGTTTTTCTTATATGTATTGCATTTTATTGTGATTGTGGAAGCCTTTATCCTCTTTAGTCCTCGAGATGTATTTCAATCATTCAATTTATTACTCTTTTATGGGAGGCTACTTCAGTTATTATTTCACCAACAGAGCATACAACAGAGCTCAAATAGACAGTAATTCAGGAAAGGCCAAAATGTCAAATTTAATGCAGAAGGCGTGCAAAGAAATCCTGGGAATATAACCCAAGGATTATGCACTTGCTGTATATCATAGTCTGAGCAATAGAGATATAAGAGGCAATTATTTATGTAGGCAGCTCAAATCTCTCTACAGGTCAGTTAGAGTTGGACAGAATACATATACTGGTGAAGTATAACCAAAGCGTTGAAACCTGTTCTACAGCGGTGTAAAAGGTTCTGTTGGATTACATATGAATTTACATGGTAATGAAGACGAAGAGCTATGGGGACTAAGGTTAGGATAATGAACGACAAGTCTCATATGAAATCCATTAGAAGATATCGTGACTTAATGAATCGAGTGGCAATACCCTCTGCCTGAATTGTCTACTGGACAGAACCAGTAAACCAGTCAATGGTTAAGAACAAGTCTTAGTAGAAGAGTATGGATCAATCTAAAAGCATATCTTCTTTTAGGAGGGAAATCATTTTATGATATCCGAGATAGGTTAAGAACAGATCTGAGGGCATGGGAAATCTCGCAGATTTCATCCAAGTAGAAGTGTATGCCTACGAAGGATGTGGTTAACTCAACTTTGGATAGAAAATACAAAGAACGGTACTTAGCAAGACTATCTGACAGTCAGATCGTCATCTGAGCCTTAGGCTGCCATGAGTTTAGATCGAAGATGGTATGGGACTGTCTGGAGAAGCTGAATCAACTGGAATGAAAAAAATAGGGTTACCGTTTACTGGCTCGCTCGCGGCAATGTACACGCAGATATTTAAAAAGATGTATCCAACGAAACGGAAGATAGAAAGAAGCAAAGACTCTTCCTAATCTAAATGGCTTTGAGGTAATCAAAACAGAAAGAGATTTAAGTTTAAAATCATTATGTTTCTCTAAGTCAAATGTTTCATTGAACTTCACTATTAGTATGTATAGTAGAGTCGACATACATTAGACAGTTCGCTTGTGTACGAGTGTTAACGGCGAGCACAATAGGTCGACGACAACTAACTTACTTTGGCCTGAGTTGGACATCAACGACGTGTGGCCATACAGATCATACGACAGGAGCGATTTGTCTTAAATCGCAGGGGTATGCGAACAGACCACAAACCTAACAGTCCAATTCAGTCTGATTTATGCTTCAGTGTCATGCAAAATTGGACATTTTGGATGCACTCTGACCAGAGAAGC
The DNA here is from genome assembly GCA_958299815.1 of Sarcophaga carnaria. Classification (NCBI taxonomy): domain Eukaryota; kingdom Metazoa; phylum Arthropoda; class Insecta; order Diptera; family Sarcophagidae; genus Sarcophaga; species Sarcophaga carnaria. Next base: position 41,389,598 of record OY283153.1, on the reverse strand, counting down.
TACGATTTTATATTTCACACATAATGCCATCAATAGACCTTTCAAGCGAATATAAAATTTCGATGTTGTCACACACACTCTTTGTTTTCTTTAAATTTAGAAGTAGAAAGCACTTAACTCAATATAATGGGTCCTTTGAGAATATTTGGGACAACATTTGACAGAAAGTGGAACAGTATACTTTTAGCGAAACTAATTGCTTTTGGTGGCGATAGTCGCTTCTCTCGATTTGTAATGGGCTATCTCGGAGATAGACGTAGTAGACGGGGATACACGTAGATATAGTTAAGATTTCGTCAAAAGAGTTTAGGTTATATTCAGAGTTACTCCAAAACTCTGTTCTCTTTCCAGCAATATTTATTATTTTCCTTAATCACCCTTCCTATTAACTTCCACATCTAACTACTCTTTTCCAGATGTCAGTAATATTTCTTCCACATATTCCTTTAAGCGAAAACCAAGCTCTTTGGTAACAACGCAGTTTGACTGTAGAGCTGCGAATGTGGTGCAAATACAGTCGGTATTAATATGTCAAGTTTTTGGATGGAAATTTGACAGTCGTACGACTTGCTTCCTTTTTTTTGTAAATTTGTAAATACTTTCACACTTCATTTTATCAGGAATGCCTTCATCTTACTTCGTTTTGGTATTTTGCTAATCGTGTAACACATAATTGTAATACATAATTGTTCATTACAGCTCTTCAGCTAGGATTACGACCTAGCCTCTCACACCACTTATGTTGAGTGTTAAATTTATACATGAGTGATGTGACCTACAGTTTAAAGTCGACTCCGAACGACAGTTTTTTGAGAAACTTTTCATAGCAATTTTATTTACTCTGTGAGTTTTTGCGAGAAATCTGTATGTCGCCGAAAAAATATTTTTTCATATTTCTTTGGAGATGTCTGACCTGGAGTTTGAACGGTGGCCTTACTTTTAATAAGCCAACATACTACCTACTAGACTTCAGTGACTAATTGTGTAAACGCAAAAAAATCTGTCGTAATGTCAGATGTAAAAAAAAACAAAATGGCGGATCCAATATTAATCAGATTTACCTGCCCTCCATATTTTATCTGCCATTTTGAATTTTTTAAATCTGAGTAACAATTTTCAAGTAAATCTGATTAATTTTTAAGGACCTCCGTAATGTGTTTCTTTTTCTCTTGCACCCCTTGACATAAACCCACCCCCTACTTTAAGGTAGCATGCAAACAATTTGGGCTCATTTTAAAGAGTAAAGATCAATTGTCAATTTCTGACAAAAGCTATGGTTCTAGCACGTCAGCGTTTAGCTCTACAATTTTTCAAAAATGACGTGATGAAAATTCGTGTTCAGCGCGCAAAATGCCTTCGGAAACACCTGGAGCCATCTTATTTGCAAAACCCATGCAGGGCCATCTACCTACAGTGAACAGCAAAAGTCTTAGTACGGCAATATATTTCATCAATTTCATGAATTTTAGCCAAAAGTTTGTATAAAAATTTATAGTTTTTATATTTATTTTATTAATTTATTTCTGTTTTATTAGAAAACAAACAATTTTTAATGTTTTTCATAAAACAAAAGAAAAATAAGGAATGTTTCCCCCAAGGAGAAACCTGAGTAAATTGAAAATTCAAAGGCCTAATATATGAAAATGTTATCACTTGTATTTAGTAGAATATCCCTTAAGGTCAAGCACTCCATTTAACCCATTTGGAATTGAATGCACAAGTTTTGTTTAATGTTTTCTGGTGGCACCGTGAGCAATTTTTTCAGTTGACTTTTGTTTGAGGTTTAGCGATTACGTAACAGGTTCTTTTAAATAATCTCCTAAATACTCTTTTGAAGTCATATCGGGACTGTGAGCAAGAGTATTAAGCCTGTGGGGACGTTTTCGTTGTCAAAATATATTGCCGTACTAAGACTTTTGCTGTCCACTGTATATTCAAATCCTGAATAAGTTTAGAGTTTGAAACATTTGGTGGCTTTTTTTTCTATCATGTTTTAATGAGCAGAATTTGATTTTTCTGTTAAATAAGCAAACTTTCAGGCAAACAAAAATGAATTTAAAAATTTAATGAAATTAAAATTGCTAAAGTCATTAGCCTCTATAAAAACCTGCATTTTATTGAGTGGTAATGATTAGTTGTTATAAACCAAAAACTGTACCTGTGATTATTTGATGTTCAGACAACAATTTTAAAACGAAAACTTTCTTTTCCATTCTTTTAGTTTTGCTTGTGAAAAATGAGGCACGAAACACTTTTACTGGGTTTCATTCAGACTGTTTCTGTTGTTGAAAGTTTGAACAAAGAAAAACCAGAAATATTGTTGTTGTTAATATCAGTGTTGATTTTTCTTTTAATTTTTTTTTCTGTTGTTTTATTTTTTCTGTTGTTTAAAGGATTTAAAAATTCTTTCAGCTTTAAAAAGCCGTTTAAAGTCGTTTAATGGACAATGACCCAAAAATGATTTGAAAATTGTGCCAATCCTTTGTACCAATATTTGCTACAAATTAAATACAAACTTATCTTATCTATAAGCTTTACTACTCAGACGATTAGTAAATATATCACTGGAGTACAAAATATTATACGTGAGGCTCTTAAACTGATTAACAAAACTTATAAAAATATTTTTCTCTTAACTTCACTCTAAAGTTGATGCCGATTACCCAATCGAGGCACATGCAAAGACATTTTATCGGACCGTTCAATGCTTCAAAACATTGAGACTGTTAATAGAGACCATATCCTTTACATCTAATTAGTTGTTAAATCCGTCGTAGTCTAGTAGGTAATATGTTGGCTTATTAGACGTGAGGCCACTGTTCAACCCCAGGTCAGACATCTCCAACAAAAAGAAATATAAAAAAAATATTTCCCCTGCTACTTTCTCTCAGCAGATTTAATACAAAAACTCGGACAGTAGATAATTGTCATGAAAAGTTTCTCAAAAATCTGTCGTTCCCGCCAAACATGTATAAAATGAACACACACAACATACGTCCTCTGAGAAGCTAGGTCGTAATCCTGACTGAAGGTATATAAGGACCAATTATGAATGCATGGAACTAGTTGTCTGTTCTTCAGTCTGCTTTGCCAAATCAACATGAACAGATATTGCATTCAACAATACGTGCAAATAATAAAATTTCTTTATCAAAATTGGGGTTCTGTTTGAGCAACATATCACTCTCGTTCCACCGAGAGGACTATTCACAATATGCTGGATAAATTCGAATCCATTGATCCAGTAATCGATCGATCAACATCCATACGTTGATGAAACGCAATATCTGACAGAGTGCAAGAAAACATGAAGCAGTCAATTTCCTGTCGCTTACAAGAAATCGCCTTAGTCTAGTAGGTAGTGTGTTGGCTTATTAGACGCAAGGCCACGGTTCAAACCCCAAATCACACATCAAAACGAAAATATTTCTTCGGCGACATCCTCTCAGCAGAATTCTGGCAAAAACTCTGAGAGCAAATAAAATTACCATGAAAGGTTTCTTAAAAAAATGTCGTTCGGAACCGACTTTAAACTGTAGGTCCCGCCGCTTATGTATAAAATTAACGCACACAACATAAGCGGTGTGAGAAGCTAGATCGTAATAATGACTGAAGGGTTGTAATGACCAATTATGTATATACATATGTATGTACAAGAAATCGGCTTATCGAAGGCCAATGCCGTTAAAGGACCTGAATTATTTAAGAACTGACCCTAGTTTTCAGCGATGAGGTCCATTTCTAGATTAGTAGGTACCTGAACAAATTTATCAAATGAGATCCAAGAGCATCCAATGCATCCAGAAAAATTCACTATTTGTTATGAATTTTAGACAGACGGCATCATTGATCCACATTCAATTAAGAATAATGTTGGCCAGGCCATCACTTTCAACAATGAGCACAACAGATTGATAACTATCAAATTCTTTTAAACTGTATTGGATGATCTGGAGAATTTCAACAGGACTAATTAGATGCTTATCTTACAAGGAGGGGCTGTGAACCAGAGGTCAGCAATGAGTATTCAAAACGATGAGTAGATTCGAATCATACTTAAAATTTCTGATACTTATACGCATTCATACTTATTTTAATGTCATACTCATACTACTCATATTCAAAGTTTGAAATACTCATGGTACTAATACTTAATAATACGCATGATGTTATTGACTTCGACTCTCCATGACTCATCGTATACACGAATAACAAAATAATGCTGTAGTTACCCACACGTAACGCAACGTACCGTAGAAAACGTTCTCTTTTTAGCATATGGAGAACAATGTAAACGATTACCGAAACGTTCTCTCTCGTTAGCAAAACGGAACGATCTATATAAAACAGAATTCTCCCACGTTTTTACGTGACATTTGAACATGAGAGAGAATGAGCAGTGTTGCCACGAAAAAAATATTGTAACCAACATTTATGAAAAAATCACCAAATAAGGAAAAATATGACCAAAATTAAATTCGCAGTTTTTTTATTTTATTTTTTTCAAATTTAATTGAGAAAAAAAGAAACTAAAAAACAAAATAAAATTATAATCTTACTAATTAATTAACTTTAACAAACAAAACAAAAGTTATTTTTATAAGAAAAATTATAACCAAATCCGGAAAAATCTACACATTGAACAAAAACCGGCAACACTGATGATGCGTCTGTATACCAATTTCTTTGCATTGTGTTGTGTTCGTTTATGTGCTGCTTTGTGTTCTGTTTCGTTTTTATTTACATTCTTCGTTGACATATGTCCCGTTTTGAACGTTTCTATAACTACACAAACGTTTTTAAGGCTACGTACATTACGATTTTATGTTTCTTACGCTTGGGTAACCAAGGCATAAAGGCATAAGTATGAGTCGCGTACGAACACTACAATACTCACAAGAAGGTTGTGTGTTTGCTCTGCTTGTTGTCTTTGTCTTTTTCTTTCTTCTTTCTTTGTAAATGCAACAACAACTAAGACTGTAAATTTTGATGAATGATTCGAATCACTTGAATCATTTATGAGTATTATAAGTATTTTTCTAAATTTATGAATCTGAATGAGTAGGCGTATGAATCAAACATATTTCGAATGTTATGAGTTTGATGTCAAAGTTGTACTCATACTCATTTCAACTTGTACTTATAAATCAATGTTGTACTGAATACGAATGAATCAGAGTAGTTCGATTTCAATACTGTAGACTCACTCATACTCAAAATTTCATGACTACTTATGAGTACCAAAAAAGCGATTCATTGCTGATCTCTGATGTGAACTGGCCATTGAGATTATGCGATTTGACACCATTAAACAATTTCTTCTGGGGTTTTCGTAAGTTACAGGTGTATGCGAATAAACCACAAACCATAGCGGTCTTCAAAGCAAACATAACCTATGTCATCGGCATAACTCAGTCTGATTTATGCGTTACTCTCATGAAAATTTTAACATTTTAAATGCGTTCTAACCAGAGAAGCCATGACTGAAATATGCATGATATTATAGTCCACACATGCTGGCATCAATAGGTCTCTCTAACGAATAAAATATGTTGGTGATGTCTCACACACACTTTGTTTCATTTAAATTTGAAGATAGGAAACTCTTATATAAACATTCTATAGGACACACAATGAAGGCCACCGGGTTTTCCTAAAATGTTGCTACTTTAGACTTTGAATTTAGAAATTATTATACTCCCAGCAAGTTAGAAAAAATTTAAATATTTGGGCTAAAAAGTACTGATTTTTTTCCAAACAGAATAAAAAGAATAATTTTTGAAAGCTTTTTTCAACATCCGATAATAAATTTGTACCGACTTTCTTTTCTTCTAATGCTTTATGACAATCATCATTTAATTTCTGTATCTTTTCTAGATAATTCCCAACAAACAAACTGAGGCCATTTCCATATTTATACGAGTACATCAATCATCATCAAAATCATATCATTTGCATGATTTTCATTCTTATCTTTAGAAATTTTTGCTTTCTTATCCTGGTTTTCCATCAACATGTCATCGTAACACAGCATACAACTGTTGCATGCAGACGAAATTTATTCCTTTTTCAATTCACACAAGAATACATAAAATCAAGAAGATTTCAAAACAATAATTAGCCTCCAAGTGTTGTTTTGTATTGTCGTGACAATCAAATGTAGAATTTTTATAATTTTTTGTGTTCCAATTTTTTTTTGGTCGGCAAAGGACTGTTTTCTATTTGTACCGAAAACAAGCTGATAATTTTATTACTTAGTGTGAAAAAATTTTAGTGGTGATAACAAGTTTAAAGACTTTAAAGTAACGTTGAACTGATAAAAAATTTGATGGGGAAACTTTGACGTATTCACAACAAGTTTGACGTCTTTGCAGCCTTAGTGTGTGCTAAAGCTGTTGTCCCTACGAAGAAATCGATTAAATACCTTGGGATTAGACTGGACTCGAAACTGACCTACTCAGAGCAGATAGAGTACGCAACAGCGAAAGCAGCTAGAATAACAACACAGCTGAGTAGACTGATGGCAAATACTGGAGGACCATTCCCAAGTAGGAGGAAGTTACTCATGGAGGCTGGAAACAGTATACTCCTTTATGGCTCTGAAATCTTGGCTTCTACTTTGAAAACTCGAATCAGAGCTAAGAAACTACCATCTGCGCAGAGGATAGCAGCTTTACGGTCACATTCTCGTATCGCACGGTATCAACACAAGCTGCCTTAATAATAGCTGGAATGGTTCCCATAGATCTTCAAGCAATTGAGCGGCAGATGATTTTCAACGCTAGACAGAGCACGACTCAGTCGCAGAGCATAGAAACGATACAGCACGAAGTCTTCTTAAAATGGCAATATCGCTGGGAAAATGAACGGCATGGTAGGTGGACATATAAACTGATTACAGAATTGTAAGTGTGGAAAAACAGAAAAAACGACGAAGTAGATTACTACATAACCCAGATGCTAACCGTTCATGGATCTTTCAGAGAGTACCTGCATCGCATGGGGAAATGTCGCTCGCCATTCTGCATCCACGAAGAGGAGGAAGTGTTAGACGATCCCGAGGCTGAAATCGGCATTATTAGTGCTACAAACGTCGTGCTGAAAATGACAAATAGCAGAGAAAACTGGAACGCAGTAAAACAATTTGTGCACTATGTCCTGCGAAGGAAAAAATATGACCTAGACGCAGTAGAATAAGAAAAGAGTCGAGCCTGGATGCAGGCTGACAATCATGGAACTGGCACAGGTGCCAAAAAGGGGTCCACCTCGAAGTAATACAACCGTGGTTCCGAGGTAGAATGATACCCCGGTGAGGAGACAAGGCGGGTTTTTAATCGGTATACCCAGTGGGAGAGTCCGACATACCATCTATGGTGACCTTCATGAATGCATAAAGCATTTTCCCTCCTTCCCGCGAAAAAAAAAGTGGCAGCACACAACAGCATTTTTTCTCTTCTTTTTAGTCTGTAAAAATGCCCATTTTGCACTCTCTTAGCACCTTGGGTGTTTGAAAAAGTCCGATAACGAATTGTCAATAGATGATTATACAAACTATACAAGCTAGGTCGTAATCTGACTGAAGGGTTGTAATGGCCAATTATGTTATGTATGGTTAAACAATATCATATATCTGATAATATTCAATGAATCAGGCTATAGCTTGTATGAAAGGCAACATTTTAAGCTTCACTTTGCTGGAAGATTGTATAGAAAACAAATTTTATACAAAAGTGTAATGTCCTGTCATCCTGTAACGCAACCACAGAAAATGAGCATCATCCGAAAAGATGACTTCGACATCATTGTGCTGTTTCTCGTTGGCTCAATAAATACCAACGTTGCTCAAGTGTAAATCGATTCATTACGTTCAGTAGAGACAATATACTGTATTTTATGACAGAATATAATGACATAAGTATTGCCAGATTCGAAATAATCGATAATTCAAATTTAAACCGATAAATGGCCCACGCTGTATGATGACTCATAGTTACAAATTGGTTTCAATTTGGAGACTGTGGGACACACCTAACACAGCGGATATGTACGAGTAACACCCGTATGAAAACTTTAAACAGACACAAATGAAATAAAAATTCTCATTAAATGCGTTCTTAAAGAATTTTATCAGTAACTTCCTATAAAAGATTTTCATCCAACTTTCACTTCTACTACATACTGTACGTTAATAAACTTTATGGTGGGTTTTTAAAACAATGTTCTACAAAAAGAGTTTGTACCTCAACAAATATTGTTGAATGAAATTTAGTTATTGATTTCTAAAACAATGTGTTGTTTGAACTTTAAGTTGCCTTAGGTTTAATGCCCTTTGGATACGAAAATGATTGATTGATTGAACGAACATTTCAATTTCCTTTAATTATGATTAACAACTGAACCGCAAACGACAGTGAATAGTAAGAATTAAACTGCGTAGTGTTGAACTAAATTTAATAAAGTTTATAAATTAATTACACTCTGCGACAAAAAAATTATATACCATACACCTAAATAAGGACGTGGGCATTTTTATTTCAACTCTTTTTTAACTTCACACATAAATTTATTGATTACTCATACTTTTTTTGAATGATTTTCAATTTTTTTTCTAAAAGAAAGGGATTGACCTTCCAAACGATTAGATAAGTGTGGGTATAAGTTGATAATGTGGTATAGTAGCTCATATTCTAAACTAACTCACTATGTAAGCATAAGGTAAACAAGCTGAATAATTTACGGGGAAAAAAGGATTTATGTTTGCGATTCATTCTTGAAGTCAGTAGAAAAAAATTTGATTATCGGTGACATCGATTTCTTTTTGTTGATACATATTAAAATTTCGGCCAGATCTTCACATTACTTAAAATCCTGAAGAAGTCCATTGAAAACCATGTCGATACAGAGCATATTGTTACGAAAATGAAAAATCAAGATACTGATATTTTGCATTTACATCGCTTAACATTAAAATTATAAACCAAAGCTACAAAAACAAAACAATCCACCACAAAAAATTGTAATCAAGTAAATAAAATACACAAACAATAATGAATGTAAACAACGATGTTTGCATTTATAGAGATTTCGAGAAGGCGAAGTCACGAACATTTGCCTTCAAGAACGTTGATCAGACTGCTTACCCTGCGATATAAAAGGCAAGACAAAGCAGGCGAGTTAGTTAGTGAAGTTCAGCCTTGTGTGAAGTCACGGTGTGTTTGAAGAGAGTAATCGTGGTTTGAAGATCTTCGTTACAAAGGTCTGTCAAATAATTGCCTAGTAATTGTTATTGTTTATGCAAAGGATGTAAACAGAGGAATAACAAACAAAGCAATTGTTGTTGTTTGCATAAAGTTGTGAACAGTAGCACACAGAATTGTGCGAATAATAAAGAATTTTAATAAAAACTAAACACAAATTTTCTTTTATTTTATTTGCAATCTACGAGCTCATATTTTAACCGTTTTTTTAAAAGATAAAAACGTAACAATATTTTTCCACTATAAGGCAGCTTTCGATATTCCTATAAGGAATCGTATATTTGCCGCAATGTCTGTCTCCAGGTCAGACATCTCGTTCAAAACAAAATATGAAAAGTATTTATTCAGCGACTTCCTCTCAGCAGATTTCTGGCAAAAAACTCTGAGAGTAAATAAAATTGCCATGAAAAGTTTTACAGAAATGTGTCGTTCGAAGTGGACTTTAAACTGTAGGTCACGCCAATCATGTATAAAATTAACACACGCAACATAAGTGCTGCAAGAAGCTAGATCGTAATCCTAACTAAAGTGTTGTAATGACCAACTATGTATGCATGTATGTCTGAGCTCGGTTTTCCTTCGAAGCTAATAAGGTTGTGGATAGCAACGTTGAGTAACCCCTGCAGCTCCGTGAAGGTAGGTGTGCACCTCCCGAAATCTTTAGATACCAAGCGAGGTTTCATTTCATTTTCATTTGACCTCATCAACCTCGTCTTGGATATTGACATGATAGTTTGTACCAGGCGAGATGTTACTGCTGCCTGGAACAAAAGACTATCAAAACTGACAGTAAAAGAAGTCAAAACGAAGTATATGTTGTCGACAAGTAGGAACATGCGGTGTATCGGATACTAGCTTACGACCGGTAACTATAATTTCGCTGCTGGCAGTGATTTTATTTATCGTGGCTCCGCCATTGCCGGCGAAAATAATGTCAGTTTTGAGATTAAGTGTAGGATTACTCCTGGCAATATGTGCAACTTTGGGCTTAATAAGCAATTGAGTAGCAGAGGCATATCTCCTATCACAAAACTACGACTTTTCAAGTCTCTCATTCTCCCCTTTCTTGTTTATGGCGTAGAAGCATGTACGATTTTAAGTACCAATGCAGCAGTATACGACTTCCGCATCCGATCTAACAAAGAACTTAAGGAATCCCTCAACGCCACGGACGTTGCGCAACGCATGAACGTCTAGTTGCTGCGTTGGCTTGACAGCAAGAGTGAATCCAACTTATGTGCACTGTATGGAAAATAAATTGATCAGATACATATTGATCACGAATAGAATTACACTATTTATGGCTAAAATAAATAAAATTCCCAACAAATGTTGGGAAGATAGTAATCAGAGGGCTTTTTAACTTTTAATGTTGTAAGTTTTAGAAAGTCGTCTTGAATATTTTGGAACGTGCCCGTGGTTTTTTTTATGTAAACGTGGAGAGAGTAGCTATGTAGGTAGGTTTGAGGACACATTGTGATCGCTCTTAAAGTACAAAATAAGGGGACCAAAGGATCGGAAAGAAAATATAGAAAGAGAGGGAGAAATAAAACCGAAGTCTAAGCATAATTTTCTGCACGTAACTGAAACGTAAACGAAAGCGGGATATCAAAAGTGCCTTTAGCAGCAAGCGCAAGTATTATTTAGAAGGGACAAAAAGGAAACAATAGCATGAGGAGTATTTAGGTTAGGTTAGGTTAGAGGACGTGTACTTGTCAATTAAGACAAGTACAGTACCCGGAGGTCGAATTGACCCATTGTACAACGCCCTAGTTTCTCACACCCCTTATGTTGTGTGTGTTAATTTTACACATGAGCGACGGGACCTACAGTTTAAAGTCGACTCCGAACGACAGATTTTTGAGAAACTTTTCATGGCAATTTTATTTACTCTCAGAGATTTTGCCAGAAATCTGCTGAAAGAAAGTCGCCGAAGAAATACTTTTTGTATTCTGTTTTGATGTCTGGCCTGGGGCTCGAACCAATAACATGAGGCGTATTTAATCTAAATATATTATGTTTTTCCCCGCCTATTGGTTCCAAATAGGCGTGCCATATAGTATATTGCCTGGTCCATTTTTTTTTATAAAACAGGGCTTTCAAAAATATAATAAAAAAAGGGGAAAAAACTTATTTTCGGGTTCTACTTAAGAAAATTTGCAACCTATGCTATGTCGTTAGCTAGGCGAGTTTTCACTGTCTCGTTGTTAGGGAATTTTTAGTTTTTTTTCTTTTATTTTTCATTTTTCGTACAACTTTTGAAAAACTTTTACTTCTTATTTTATTTCTTGTTAATTTAACAAATTATGCACATAACATTTTCCTTTTTTTTTTTTCCAAAACTATGTTTGTATTCAAGTTTCTCTTTTATTAACTCAAACTATGCATGATAATATTTTCACTTTCAATAAGTTGCGCAGTTCCTTTCAACAACTTTCAGCATGAAATTCTTAAAGAAACAATTTTTAAAAAGTGTTCATAAAAAATTTTCTTAAAATAAGGACAAACCTGAAATAAAAAATAACAAAAAAAGACAAAACAAAAAATGAAAGCAAAATAAAATGTTGTTAAATAGTAGGTAAGACAGTTTTTATAGGCGAAATATGTGGGAAAGTTAACAAATTTGTCAAATTCTTTTAGCATAAGTTGAAGCAGTTTTTCAAACAAAAAAAAATTAAATTGACAACTTCATAAAAATGAGAAAGAACAACAATAATTAGAATATAAACTAAATGTGAATTTTTTAAGTTAAGTTTTGTTGTACTTTTATAAAGAAATATTTCAACAGAATTTAATTTTTACGTAAATTTTTAACAAAAATGAAAAACTAAAAAATATGTCAAGTATAAGATTCTGGTGCTCAGTACGATTTTTAAGATAAAACATTACACACATAATTGGTCATTACAACCCTTCAGTCAGGATTACGGCCTAGCTTCTCACACCACTTATGTTGTGTGTGTTAATTTTACACATGAGTGGCGAGGCCTACAGTTTAAAGTCGACTCCGAATGACAGATTTTTGAGAACTTTTCATGGCAATTTTTATTTAAAACATTAACAGACATTTAAATCTGCCAAATGCCCTCCAATACATACATGCATTCATACATAAATACATACATACAGTGGCCAGCAAAAGTCTTAGTACGGCAATGTATTTTAACGAAAAGAAAGTCCCCACAAACTTAATACTCTTGCACAAAGTCCCGATATGACCTCAAGAGAGTATTTAGGAGATCATTTTAAAGAACAGTTACGTAATCGCTAAACCTCAAACAAAAGTCAACCGAAAAACTTGCTAATGGTGCCACCAGAAAACGGTAAACAAAACTTGTACATTCAATTCCAAATGGGTTAAATGGAGTGCTTGTCCTTAAGAGATATTCTACTAAATACAAGGAATAACATTTTCTATATTAGGCCTTTGAATTTTAAATTTACTCAGAGTTCTCCTTGGGGGTACCTGTGGAGTCATCTGATACTTTTCCTTATATTTCTTTTGTTTTATGAAAAACTTTAAAAAATTGTTTGTTTTATAATAAAACAGAAATAAATTAATAAAATAAAATATAAAAACTATAATTTTTTATACAAACTTTTGGCTAAAATTCATGAGATTGCTGAAATATTTTGCCGTACTAAGACTTTTGCTGTCCACTGTATATACATAATTGGTCATTACAACCCTTCAGTAAGTATTACGAGCTAACTTCTCATAACATTTATGTTGTGTGTGTTAATTCTATGCGTGAGTGGCGGGACCTAAAGTCCACTCCAAACGACTGATTTTTGAGAAAAACTTCATGACAATTTTATTTTACTCTCAGAGTTTTTGCTGGAAATCTGCTGAGAAGAAGTTGCCGTTTTCGTTTTATTGGAAATGTCTAACCTGGGATTTGAACCGTAGCCTCACGTCTAATAAGCCAACACACTACCTACTAGACTACGGTGACTTATAATTAGCACACGTAATAGAATTAGCACATAAATTTTAAAATTTTTTGATTTCATTGTTTCAAGCGGAGGTATGTTCAATCAGAGAGTATATAATCTGGGCCAGTGTGAATTTGTTGAATATGACATACAGGGATTCAAATATCTTTACTGATGGTTAAATACCAAGTGGGACAATAGTATCCAGGGATACGTTGTTAGGAACTCTCCTGGTCTATAAAAAGGCAATACAACACAACATGAGTGGAGTGAGAAGCGAGGTTGCAAGGGGTTGTAATAACCAACTAAATAAGTGAGATGTGATTATAACTCACCGATGACGCCTTGGATTTTAGATTTGTCCTCAGAAATTCTGTCTGTTTTATTTGCAAACGGTGTGAAATCACATGATATTGATGGCCAGTTGAGAGAGTTACGTGAGATAATTTGTTCTGAAAATATTTTACTGCAATGAATTGCTTAAAGCAAGGGCGGTGTTGCAAGAGGCGCCGTCTTGTTAAAACTATGTGTCGTACAAATCCATTGTTTTCATTTTTAACCATGCCATTCAAATGAAAATGCGTTTCATCGAGGAAGATGACTATATTCGAAGAATTAGTATTGACGTCACTTAACTCTCTTATTCATTGAACGAGTTCCTGCCTCTATTCTTGCTTTGCTGATTTAAGCTCAGGTGTAAGCTGAAAGTTATAAGCTTGAAGGTAGATGCATTTGTCTTTTTCCATGAGTAGTTCTTCGTGAAATTTGAATTTGTTGAGAACGGCGTCAAATTGATGTTTTTACGTTTTCAACGACATCCTCCCACACAGCTTCTAGTCTAGTAAGTAGTGTTTAGTCGTAATTTAGTAGTTAGCTTATTGGCTTGTTAGACGTAAGGACACGGTTCAAACACAGATCAGACGTTTTGAAAAAAAACATATTGCTTCGTCGACTTTTTCTCAGAAGATTTCTGATAAAAAAATCTGGGAGTAAATAAAATTGCCATGAGAAGTTTCAAAGTTTTTCTGTTGTTCAGAGCCGATTTTAAACAGTAGATCCCACCACTCATGTATAAAAATTAACACACACAGCATAAGTGATGTGAGCAGTGATGTTGTAATCCTGATTGAATTATTGTAATAACCAATTACGTATGTATGTCTCGTATTCGAGGAGTCGACCAGTTGGTTTACATACAGAAGTCTTGCCATTCATAATCAACCCAGTGTCTTCAAATTTCTTGACCACTCCTCGAATAGTTGAGACTTTAGGTGCAGTTTCTCTACGAAAATTATTTTTCTTTTATAAGCAACGTAAACAGTCTGATGAATGATCTTAAAGTCGAAGAGGCGAAGCCTTCTCGAGATCTCTATAAATGTAAACATCGTTGTTTCATTATTCTTTTTTGTGCATTTTGTTTACATTTATTCTTGTAGTGTTTGTTGTTGCATTTTTGTTTACTAGTTTATAATTTTTTATGCTGGTGTTTTGTTGGTATATTTTTGTTGTTTGGTGCAAAACACCAGTATATAGATTTTTCCATTTTCGTAACAATATAAAAAAATATACTCTCATCGAGTGACACTTTATATAAAACCTAACATAATTGGTCATTACGACCCTTCAGTCAGCATTATCACTTCTTTGAAGCCATCGTAGTTTAGTATGTAGTGCGTTGGCTTACTAGACGTGAGGTCGCGGATCAACCCCTGGCTCAGACATATCAAATAAAATGAAATATGAAAATTATTTCCAATAATAATATAAATATATGTAGTATCAGCAGTTTATCAAAAAAACCATTTACAAACAAATGGAGTGAAACTGTATATTTAAAAAAATAATTGCTTACAATATATAGTAATAAAAAATTTTTTTTTGTGTGGTCCAGTACAGCTCTTACCAACCACAATATTTTATTTGAGTTCCATATCGATTTCAATGAAGTTCATATTAAAGCTTTACAAATTACCATCCATCCATCCATCAATCCTTATCAAATTAAAGTGCTAAAAAAAATTTTTTCATCATCACCATGCTCAGTGTTCATATTTGGTTGTTTATTTTTAATTTAAATTAAAAACAAAAAACAATCACTCCCGTGCATAGAGAATTTACATTTAAATTATTTACCAAAAATATTTCCAATTACCTGCAGCAACAGGAGCATATTCTATCATATCAAAATTTTTACGTAATAATACCATCAAAATAAAAATTTCAATGCAAATATTTGTTAATTTATTGGGTGCTCTCGTACAATTTGATTCACTTGAAAATATTGAAATTATTTCCATGTGCTTCCCACAGTGTCTAAAATTTATAAAATTTAAATAAGAAATTAAACACGAATACATGTAGTATTGTCCATTTGCATGTGTAATTATTTGGAAAAATAAACGAGTAATTTTTATTCAATTTTTTTTTAACGAAATTAATTTACACATACACTCACTCAGTGTATGATTAGCATTAAACGCCTGTGGGCCAGTATACTCGTATGTGGCCACTAGCATGTAACGAATGATAAAAAAATGTTAAATTCTTTACAAACGTTGATGAAGATCTTGTTCTCAAATCAGTACGATACATCTGCATAAAAGCGGATGAATGGTATCCACAATGGCAATAAAATACTTAAAAACCATATTTTTAATTTAAATGAAGAAAAAATGCATTTTCAAGTTTAGTTAAGCGGTCGGTATTATTGATTTAATGTAGAAAACAAAGAAAATAAAATTAATAAATAGGAAAAAAATAATGCATAAATGTTACCGTTCTTCCGGCATGGGCTTCCAACATAGACTTCCAATATGGTATTCCAACATGGACTGCCAATTAATATGGGACTACAGTCTGTTTTGTGACGTGTCTTCGCTGAAAGCGCTCTGGAGCAAATCGTAATTGACCCTAATTTTAATCGAAGAATGAAGTTCAACAAAATTTTCGAATTTGAGACGATATAAATCCACATGAAATCGAAAAGTCTTTACTGCATCCTGAAAATGTCACTGCTTGGTGGCTTCACCATTCCATATGTCTTCAAGAACGACATTGGCCAGAGTATCACTGCTAACGGCAAGCACTAAAAGAGCAATTGAAGACAATGTAAACTTGACACCAAGATCATGCGATATGATTTCTTGTGTGGTTTTCTTAAGTCGCAGGTGTATGCGATTCAGTCGCAAACCACAGCGGTCCTCAAAGCCAACATAAATTAAGCCTGGTTTATGCGTAAGACGTATTTAAACCATAAAACCGTATTGGTTTTAGAGGAAAACCATGTAGCAAAAGCTTACAGTTCAATTTCAGGTACGAGCTTCTCTTTCTTTAGGGCGTCATGGTCAGATGGAATTTTTTCGAGTGTTCTACAGAATCATCGGGGTATACATAACATATTATACATAATTGTTCATTAAAACCCTTCAGTCAGGAGTACGACCTAGTTCCTTAGACCACTTTTGTTGTGTGTGTTTTAAAACACAAGTGGCGGGACCTTCAATTTAAAATCGACTCCGAACAACAGATTTTAGAGAAACTTTTCTTGGCATTTTTATTTACTCTCAGAGTGTTTGTTAAAAGTCTGCTGAGAGGAAGTCGGCGAAGAAATATTTTTTCATATTTCGTTTTTTGGAGGTGGCCGTAGCCCTACGTAAAGCTTGCCAACACACTATATATTAAACTACAGCGACTTCAAGTACACATCTAAAAATTGGCACAACCCAATTGTACTTATGGCTTAAAACCATGGAAGTTGTTGTCCATATTATGTTATAAAGCATTACATCAGATGTGAACCTAAGGTACAGACATCTTGCCTGAAGGAAATAACATCAGTCGAGACAGCTTTACATAAATTCACCCACCACATAGATAGATTTCTAGATGTTAATGTTTATTACTCTGCAGTAAGCCTTGACATTGAAGGAGCTATTGTTCAAACCGTTGCAACAATCCAATTCTTAGAGGAGTTTCAGGTGCACCAGACTGGATTTTAAAGAAAAGATGGACAAATTACGGTACGTATAACGTGCTAATATAAAGAAGAAAACACCACAGGTGGGCATACTTCCACCTCTCATTTGAATTACGAATGAGTAGGTCTCCTGGGGTATTAACCGATGAATGTTTGCAAACAAACTGCTACGCGGTAGACGAGTTAATACTTATGAGCGAGAAGAATCCCGCGAGGGCGGGAAATGCAGTGTTCTAATAATCCAAAATATTCAAAGAATATGTTGTTTAAGAATACGCGACGCTATGAAGACAACTCATGTAAGAGCATTGGAAACAATATTCTTTACTCAACCGATTGAAATAAAAAGACGATTTGAAGTGAACGTATGACGCTTCGTTTTCTGGGTCTGGGGGAATGAGTAGGTAAACAAAATTATCATTAAAAGTTTCTTAAATTAAGCTGCGGGTTCCGCCATTTATGGATCAAATTAACACACACAGCATAACTGGCGTTAGAAGTTAGGTCGGAATCCTGATTGAAGAGTTGTAATGAACAATTATGCATGTATGAAATATGGAAAAAGACTGCACTACTTTTCAAACTTTTATTAATTTTCTCAGCGTAAAAGCTTATGCATTTTTTCTCTCATGATATTTTTATAAGAAAGCTTTTAAATATATTTTAAATTGCACTCCAAATAAAATTATACACCGGAAAAGGTGGGGATGTTAAGTGAGTGAAATTATATTTCCAGTACTTAATTCAAAAATTCAAAATAAAAAACAACAACAACATCTTAACACTTTTCCTTGGCAAAAAAAAAGTAATTTCCTTGCTTTTAAATTTCCACTTTGATTTCTGCCTCAAGTTAATGGCGTTTTTTTAAAGGACTAGCATTTCCTTTCAGGTTGGATTAATTCCTTTTTGCGCAATTTAATTTCATCATTTTCGGCTTCATTTTGGCTTTTCTTAATACCAATGTTTTTTATTGCTTTTTCAATCCTTTTCAAGTGCTTCCTGTTAAATGAATTGAGAAGGCTTTTTAAAAAGAAACCTATTTCAGCCTAAACCACTTGACGAAAACTCTTCAAAAATATTTGTGGTGCTACTTGAGGTTTCTGTTTTGGCTATTTAATACCTATTTGCTGAAGTATCTCTTATTTCACTGATAATAACAAAGAAAGAAGGAAAAAAAACAAGAAAAATATCTGAGAGGATTTGTTTTCATGAGTTTCTCTACAGCAAACAGTCATCACAAATATATTTTCTTAATAATTTTTAAGAAATAAAAAACGAAAAATGCAACTGAACATGCTGAATCCTATTATACAGTTAATTCTGTATTATTACAGTTACTCAATATCAAATTCATACATCTAGAGTTTTCTAACAAGGACTTCAAAAGTTTGACATTTGATAACGGCCATCTTGTTTGATGTAAAGCTACATCTGTCAAAGTAGTTATCATTTATCCAGTCTGTTTTGTCAAATCACCATGGACGACCATAAGCAATGACTTGTCTTCACTGAATAGGCTCTGGAGTAGTTGTCAACCGACGATACTGTTCATTGAAAAATCACCATTAGCTACAACACCTAGGGGATGGCTCGTACTCACGCAGTGCATTGTGTTGGAACTAAGCTGTAGGAGAGAGCAAAACGGTTGAATATTTTCGGAAACAAATCTCTTTAACTTTCTCGATCACACTCCGTTTAAACAGCAGTAAAAGAGTGAAACACAAACTACATTACGGTGGTTCTCTAAGGAATCAATAGAGTTGGTACCCTACTATCTTTAATAAGCTCTTAAGGCCCGGCTTATGCATGCGAGTTATATTCCATTTTCGATTGGCCTTACATACATACAGACACACATACATATGTAATTGGTCATTACAACCCTTAAGACAGGATTACGACGTAGCTTCTCATACCACTTATGTTGTGTTTGTTAATTTTACATATGAGTGCCAGAACCTATAGTTTAAAGTCGACTCCGAACAACAGATTTTTGAGAAAATTTTCATGCCAATTGTATTTTACCCTCAGAGTTTTTCATAGCAACCTGCTGAGAGGAAGTAGTCGCCAAAGAAATATTTTTTAAATTTCATTTTGTTGGAGATGTCTGACCTGTGGCTTGAACCGTTGTCTCACGTCAAATAAGCCAACACATTATTTAGTAGACTACGGCGATGGTTATATGTAGTGTAAAAAGAAAGGAGATCAGCTGGAATGCAGTATTCATTTAAAACGCCAAGAGATTCTTACTCCCTAAAATTTACAAACCCCTGGTTACAGATGGCGTAATATTTTTGTCACGCTCGTTAATCAGTAGATAACAGTGATGATTAAAACATACCCCTTTTAGAGATTGAAAAAATTTTATGAATAGCAAATATTACTGTCATCTGCAATAGAAGATGAAGAAAATAAAAGTATAGGAAGAAAAGATAGAAAGATAGTTAATAAAAATAAGAAATATCAATTTATCCTGAACGTACCCTAATGGAATGCCATCTAAAATAACACATATAGTGCGATGCTTCAGAATAACGGTAATATGAATATCGAAGTCCTGTAGTCTAGTAGGTAGTGCGTTAGCCTATTAGACGTGAGACCTCGGTTCAAACCACAGGTCACATGTCTGACCAAAAAAAAATAAATTTTCTTCCAAAAACTCTGAAAGTAAATAAAAATTGGCATGAAAAATTTCTCAAAAAAATCTGTTGTTCGGAGTCAACGTTAAACTGTAGATCTCACCACATATGAATGAAATTAACGCACACAACATAAGTGGTGTGAGAATCTAGGTCAAAATCCTGACTGAAGTGTTGTAATGACCAATTATGTATGTATGTAGTGACAACAACATATAAGCCGCGCCACACTCGAATGCTCAACAAACATCTGAAGTCACAACCTTACGTACGTACGTAATTGGTTATTACAACCCTTCAGTCAGGATTACGACCTAGTTTCTCACACCACTTATGTTGTGTGTATTAATTTTTATACAAGTGTGGCGGGACCTACAGTTTAAAGTCGACTCCGAGCGACAGATTTTTGACAAACATTTCATGGCAATTTTATTTACTCTCAGAGTTTTTGCCAGAAATCTGCTGAGAGGACCGAAGAAATACTTTTTGTATTTTATTTTGATGTCTGGCCTCTGGATCGAACCCTGGCTTTTCGTCTAATAAGCCAACACACTACCTACTAGACCACGGCGACTTCCTTACTCTCAGCAAATCATCCGATGGAACGAACACTAACAGAATGGTTGCTACGGAAACAGTATTGCCTATCTCTGTTCAGATTTTTGGGCTCACAAGTTATGGGTTATTATATTTTCCATAACCTTATAGAGGGAGGAACAATTGCTTTTCAGTAACTTAAAGCTTTATCAGCTTCACCCTTTCTTGGGATAAGCGTTATATTAATACTCTCCTAGAAATATGGAAAAATATCAGCACAATATGAGAAACTGAAAACATTACTTATAGATAAGCGAGAGTCGCAGCATACTGCATTAGGACCAGTGCTTAAATATCTTCTAAGTCTACTATACAGGCTAATCGTTCAGAGATTATTGCATCCGGAATAGAAAGCTTCCTTTCGTTGGTTCAGTGACATATACGTGTCCAAGAACCTTTGTTGAATAAAAACATATGTTGCGGACTAAGGTCATATGCATTTTGCAGTCTGTATGCAGCCTGACTGGATAAGATCTGATCTTGTGTTACGGTCAAGAATACTATACCATATACTACTAGATATAAAGCCTTTAACCGATCTGATTTCATAGACAAATTTTCCTGTTTGAAGTCATCGTATTCTAATAGGCGGTGGTTTAGTAGACCCCTGCCTCAGACCTTACAAATAAACCGAAAATTAAAGAAAATATTTCTTTCAGCGACTTCCTCTCGGCAGATATCTGACAAAAACTCTGTGAGTAAAATAAAATTGTCATGAAAAGTTTCTCAAAAATGTGTCCTTCGAATTCAACTTTAAACTATAGGTCCCGCCACTCTTGTCTAAAATCAACACACACAGCCTGAGTGGTGGGGGAAATTAAGTTGTAATTCAGATTAAAGGGTTATAATAACCAATTAAGAAAGTAAGTGTTCTTTGCTATCCCTATCAAAGAAAAGCTGTGATTCTAGTCTGGATCATGAAATTACCAAGGGGACGAACCATCGAACCGCACGAGGAGGAAGAAATATAAAATATATATGATCGGAATTCTACCCTTTGATATGTTAGGATTCAACACTTTGTTCCCCATTTGGGGAAGTACTGACATCAACCTAAATGGTGAGGTACGTATTCTAAATTTATAGTTCATAATGAACTAATAACTGTTAAAAACAATGATAACCACCTGTTTTAGTGCTAACAAAAGAAAGGTTCTTGATAATACACTTATTAGCGACAAATATAGAGGCTAAGCCAGTACTTAAAATGAGTCAGGAGATTGTTGCTTTTCTGATCACAAGTATATTAACTTTGCTCTCACCGGTGACTCTGCATTCAAAGAGCCTTTTTTACCTCTTAATATGTTCTGTAAAGGATCTACAGATTTACAACTACCAGTAATGAAGAGTGTGTTACTCATTTCATTTGCCAATGTTCGTCATTAGCTTGAAAGAAACTTTTTTTCACCATCTCGAAGGTCTAATGAAAAGATCGTAACTTGATATCTGAGCGACTTATTAAAATTTTAGGCCACATTTTAACTTGATCCTCTTTGAGTCATGCTTTAAATGCAATGTTGAGGGCTTATTGTCGACTTAGTTAGACTTGTCAATTAGTTCTGAGGCATTTCCTATGTTTGCTCAAGGAAATATTTATATCGCCCTTGTGATATAAAGTGAAAAGAATATCTCAAATAAAAATAATGTGCACACAATCATCAACACAAAACAAAACACAGTCTGTTCTCTCACATTCGAATTTCAATCCTTTCATACCGCATACATATGATTTAAAACCATCATTTCCCCTTAGTCATCAGATTTTTAAGTTTCCACTTCTGTTTTGTTTTTCTTTTATTATAATAAAAATTTTATTTTTATTCATGTTAAATTTTTTTCATTCATTCATTCATTCATTTAAATGAAATGAATTGCGAGAATACAAAATTATGTCATGGTTATTAGTGGCAAAATAATAAAGGACGAAAATATTGATTATTTTAAATGAAATATATTCGACATTCCTATACATTTAAGCAAGTTATGCTTTAATTAAATGAAAATAACATGAGTTTATAGTTGTCATAATCAGAATACCGTCATAGACAACCTTGTTGATGTTTTACTACGACATTCGTTTGAACGCAGTAGTCAGTAGTTTCGTTCATTTGATTTTCGTTTAATATGGAAAAAAAATTATTGCAAGACTAATTTAAAGTAAAATGTTTAGAAATGAGCTCAGAAAATCGATTAAATGATATAATGATGCGTTCTGAGAGATTGAAGTGCAATTACCTGAAACTTGGTAAAAACCATTGAATTAAAGGTCCAATGAAAGAAAATTATAAAAGAAAAAATCTATAACAACGTTAGATTCGACAGGTGGCCACTAAGAAACGCTTATCGTAGCTTATGTTAAGTTAGGTTAGGTGGCGCACCCCTTTCGAAAGAAGAGGTTCCACTTCGGCCAGCATTTAGGCCCATTGTGATACCAAAAATAATTTTATATGGAGTCAACCATTCCCTACAAAAAATTATCCCAATTCCAAAATAACCATTACCATTGCAGCAATTGCTCGGTCAACGATGTCAGAAAATGAGAAGCCAGAAACCTTCGTCCTTTATGACAAGAGCAGGTCATTGACAAATAACGCTTATCGTATTGAGGAATAAAAAAAAGATTTTCCTATTATTAAGAGATCTGTTGCCTTTATTTTAAAATATCCCCCATTATTTAAGAGGAAAAAAATTAAGAATAAGCCATGATTAATTAAAATACTGTTCATGGTGCTTTTCGTGTTCAATACACGCTCAAAGCACGCATATTTCGGAGCCCTACAGAAGTATAGTTGACAAACGACAGAATATATTGTACGTATTTGCTGCTTCAGCTGAATGCGTAAATCATTTGTTACACCACATAATTTAATACGTTCGATATACATACATACATATGTGTATAATTGTTCATTACAACCTTTTAGTC
The DNA here is from genome assembly GCA_958299815.1 of Sarcophaga carnaria. Taxonomy (NCBI): domain Eukaryota; kingdom Metazoa; phylum Arthropoda; class Insecta; order Diptera; family Sarcophagidae; genus Sarcophaga; species Sarcophaga carnaria. Next base: position 41,366,267 of record OY283153.1, on the reverse strand, counting down.
ACGATTACGACCTAGTTTCTCACATCATTTATTTTGTGTGTGTTAATTTTACAGTAGTCGCCGTAGTCTAGTGAATGGAAATGTGTTGGCTTATTACATGTGAGGCCACGGTTCAAATCCCAGGTCATACATCTCCAACAAAACGATATATGGAAAAATATTCTGCTTCTCAGCAGATTTCTGGCTAAAACTCTGAGAGTAAATAAAATTGCCATGATAAAGTTTCTCAAACATTTGTCGTTCATGTTATATTATGTGGAAAAAAACAGACGTCGCGTGCTCCCGCAGTATAATGACTCTAAATATACTGCAAGGTTAGATGATGTAAAGTGGCGAACCCTTAAAAGAAGAAGGTGATCAAACATTCCCTGGAGAAAACCAAACCGAATCGAAAATAAATTTCTATATTAAAGAGCTCGGTCAAAGATATTAGAGAATAAGAGGTCTCATCATGACAAGAGTAGGGTTCTGACACATGAGGTGAAAGACAGTGTCTTCCTCCTCCTCAGATCCACAACTCCAGCAGAAGTCATTTACCGGAATACTAAGTCCAAAAAGTTAATGCCCTGTAAGAATGGTTGATGGCCATGCGATTTAAAAACATAAGTAAGTCTGTTCTTTTCTTATCCAGCAAAGTGTAAGAATATTGCATGATCCTTCTCTGGAATAAGTGTGGATAGTATCCAAATTAACTAAGGCAATTTGAATTCCCCGTGGTCTAGTAGGTAGTGTGTTGGCTTATTAGACGTGAGGCCTCGGTTCAAATCCCAGGTCAGGCATCTCCAACTGAACGCAAATATGAAAAAATATTTCTTTGGCGACTTCCTCTCAGCAGATTTCTGACAAAAATTCTGAGAGTAAAATAAAATTACCATGAAAAGTTTTCTCAAAAATCTGTCGTTCGGAGTCGACTTTAAACTGTATAATAATTAACACACACAAAAGGAGTGGTGTAGGAACTAGGTCGTAATCCTGACTAAATGGTTGTAATGAACAATTATTATGAATTGGAATACATATGCCCCGTAAAATTACGGAGATTATGAAATCCATACCTGCTCTGGCCTATAATTTCGAATGAAATCCCTATATTTCATATAAGAGCTAACTTTGAATGATCCGAAATTTCCTGGACAAAGACAGACGTCGAATCTGAATTCGTTAGGGGCTTAATCGTAGGCCGGCTGTCCTCATAAATCGGAATACATATTTACAGGGAAAATCCTGCCATCCGACGAGCATTGCAATGCTTCCAAAATTGCCATAACCTCTGCCTGGAAAACACAGTGGTCAGGCAGACCATACGAAAGTTTCATTTCAGAACCCTTGATGAATAAACCACAGTCCAACCTGTAACTAATCTTTGAGCCATCAGCGTAAGCGCCAAGAATCCCATTGTAATCTTCCTGGTCTTCAGTCCAGAAATCTCTAGATACATGCATACATACATACATAACTGCTTATTACAACCCTTCAGTCGGGATTACGACCTAGTTTCTGATACCACCTGAATGGCGGGACCTACAGTTCAAAGTCGATTTGAAAGACAGATTTCACAAAAAAATTTCATGGCAATTTAATTTACCCTCAGAGTTTTTGCCAGAGATCTGAGGAGAGGAAGACATTGGAGATGTCTGTCGTGGGCTTGAACAGAGGCCTCACGTCTCTAGTTAGTATTCTAAAATCGAATGTCCTATTCATAAATGAACTTCAAAGCGCATTAAGAAATGATTCGCAAATAATGAAACCAGATGAGTTTATTTTCAGATGGAAATTCGATCGAGTATTTGTGGAATATAATAAAAACTACAGTCAGTTCTATGTCTATACCATTCTAAGTTGGCAGGCAAACTCTCTTTTGAGAACTTCCCAGAGGTGTTCGATATAGTTAAGATAGGATAAATGGGGCCCGCCGATCAAGACCATGCTAGCAGTTGTTATAGAACCATGTTTTTGCAAGTTCGTCGGTGTGCTTGAATACACATGAATACTAAGGGGATCTATAAAATAATTGTCTGCTAACATACCCACCGCCTGGGATAAATCTGAATTAAAACATACCGATAAACTTACAATATTTGTAGTAAAAAAAATTTCCTCTTTACAGTAAAAATTGCTACAATAATTGGTGGAATATTCCATTGTTGTTGTCATTTCAGTCAACAAAAGAAGAGAAAGAATCCCACAAATAAATTTCTATAATTTTTTCTAAAGTTTGTGATTTTAATGGAAATCGTTTAAACATTTTCATTATATTGTTTGTAGGCCATAATATAACCAAGTTTGACTGAGTAAAACCTTGCTTGTTTTCATTCACCTTATTCTACATGTAAGCTACCATACACATACATATGTGTGTATGTGTGTGTGTTTTGTATTTATAAAATATACTTCTAAATACATACATACATATACATAGGCATCCGTTTAACAAACTAATTCGTGTAGAACATTTATCTCCATCTAACGTGATATATTTAAAGACTATCAAACAATATAAACGTTTCAGTACACTTGGGACATACCTGCATACACGATGGTAGTACGAATATTAGTAGGTACATATATGGGAGCCCATTGCCGTACACAATCACACCAAATGACAGGTTATATTAGGTTTTGGCTTAATGCTGTGACAAAAGATTACTTTAGACTCATGACACCGAACGAATGGATAGATGAGGTGGCATAAATGGATTTTCACTCTTCAGAGAGTTTATGCTGGTGTGGCAACTTTAACGGCAAATGACGTTGTTTTATATTTAGATGGACTTGCAGAAAAAAAGATTCAAAAAATTTTTATAACAAATACTGTGTCTTTAATAAAATTTTGTGTCTGAGTACCATAAATGTTTAAATTTAAGTGAAATGCTTTCCTTTTTTTTTTGCTGTAGTTATTGATTAACTGGTAGGCATTAAGTAATTAAATTTCAAAAACAATAATTTTGTAAAATTGTAAACATTTCCTATACATACATACATACATACACACATACATAATTGGTCATTACAACACTTTAGTCAGGATTACGACCTAGTTTCTCACACCACTTATGTTGTGTGCGTTAATTTTTATACATGAGTGGTGAGACCTACAATTTAAACTCGATTCCGAACGATAGATTTCTGAGAAACTTTTCATGGCAATTTTATTTATTCTCAGAATTTTTGCCAGAAATGGAGACGTTTTGCCAGTTTTGAGAAGGAGACGATAGAGGAATACTTTTACAAGAATACTTTCTCAAATTGGAAAGAACAGCATGGAATTCAACAAACCGTAGGCGATTCAATATACCTGGTTGCCGGATTTTAAAATGTCCAGCAAACAGAACTATTAGAATTAGACAAGAGGACAGTTCGCAGTCAAACAGGAATTGACAGCTATTAACAGTTTCGCTGACAAGCTCGGTCTGTGTCAAAAAGAAGAAATGGAATTCGTACAATACCTTTTATATAAGCGCTCGGCACTTCAAAACAGACGTCATCGATTTTTGGGGTGACAGAACGTTTGAACGATATTCTGGACATGGTGACGAACGTGCCACCAACGAAACTGGCCGATTTCATATGGAGCTCGATTTGGTTCAAAACCGCCGCTAACGCATCATTACAAGGAGCTTACCTCACACTGTGTAACACAATGGGCCTTATGAGACGCTGGGTGAGCTTGTGTGTGAACGGTAAGCTATCCGCTAACTTCACCTACCTTTGGACATTGTGTAATGACTTGCGAGATTTTGCGTGTATTCAAATGTTACTGTCCAGAAGAAGAGGTTTAAGTTCTTCAAATGAAAGTTGCCAACTTTGGATGATCTAGGAGTATTTCCATTAAGCAATTCTTATTATCAGGTGTGTAGCATCAGATGAAACGTTTACGGCAGATGAAATGTTTTGTTACTTCAAAACATTAAAATTGCCGTGAAAAGTTTCTCAAAAATCTGTTGTTTAGAGTCGACATTAAACTGTACGTCCAGCCACTTAGGGATAATAAAATTAACGCGCAACATAAGTGGTGTAAGAAACTAGGTCGTAATCCTGACTGAAGTGTTGCAATAACCAATTATGTGTGTATGTCTACACATTATGGTTATCATTGTACTGTTAACAATTTATATTTCTCTGCCTGGAATACGTTCTAATGTCCTAGACAGTCTGTTATAGAACACTTCTGTATATATCTACAATTTCCTTAGGCGCGTTCACTGAATGATTGTAACATTGCGTACCTTGCTTTTAAATTAAGCGAGAATCACATGCTCAATAATTGCTACTCGATGCATGTGGCATGCATTAGCTCCTCAAACAGGGATCCATACTGTTTGAACTTAGCATTCTTTGTGATCGTATTCCGAGCTTTGGTAAGGAAGTTTACAGTTATAATATGCTTTCAAAGTGAGCAGGAAATCAATATCATAATGGTAAGATGCATATGATTGTTCAGTAACAATGAGTGAAGAGCTTATATAAATCAGAGCACTTCTTAATTTATGCTCGTCGTAGTTAAGTCGTATTGCATCGGAAATGTCATGAATTTATGTGATCAAGCGGGAAGCTTTGCTTGCGACTTGACCTAGTTTATCAATTTGAGAGAACGCATCCGCATTACAGATCGTTGTCAATTTTCAATTCTTGTTTAAGTGAGTTAGGAACAGTACGAGGTTAACCCAAGTATCTTAGCGTTTATGATGGAACTAGAATAATTAACCTTTGGCTTGATATTCTGCAAATAAATTTCAGTACAGAAATACTTGTAAGATGTTGTTAAGAAAAAAATAAACTGTATCTGTCCCTATTATTTCTTCGAACACGGTATTTACATACTACATGCATATAGCAGTAGCACAGCTTGTGTAAATAAAATCAAAGTTTTCATTTTCATCACACATAATCATCAATTTTACCAAATATTAGATAAGTTTTTGAAATAATTTTTTGTTTCACATTTGAAAACTTTTAATTAAAAATGTATTTCACTTTCAGTTTTCTTTCATAATTTTTTTGTTTTTATTTTTTGACCCGAGCAAATTGTTTAGTTTTATAATTTGTTATTATTATTGTTGTTGATGAGTTCTCACCAGCAACAAAAGGAATTTTTTTTTATGTGTCAGAAATACGTTAAAACTACTAAAAAGTTTAAGAATTATTTGTTCTTGTGTTGCACAGAAATATTTCGTTTGTCATTTTTAATATCTTTTGGTTCTTACTATGGGCGTAATTCAATTCAAAATTGAACTTTTAATTTCGACTCGACATAAAACAAGTCTGTACGTAACCGTCTGACATATCTATAGAGTGTCTCAATAAGAATGCACTTTTTTATTTGAAAATAAAAACCCTTTTTCTGACTGATGCTGTAAACACGATAAACGCAACGCAGCAATCTCTCAAAAATAGAAGACTTGTGTCTATATGAAAGTGATTATTTTAAAGGCAGCGCAGCAAAAGCAACGATTCTGCTGCTTTGCTTTTTGGCTAATTTCTATTTTTATTCGCAGCAATGAGAGAATTAGAATTACAATTAATACGCCTGCAGCTTAACTTAGGCTGCAATTGTAAAATTGTAATGTTTGCAGCATTACATTTATTGTGTTTTTATTTTTTATTGGATTATCCAATGAAGTATGAAATAAAATATCCGTCAAATGTTCGCTGATGACAGGCAATTATTCTTTTCTTAAAATTTTCTGTGACTTTTTCTTAGAGACTTGCTGACAACTAACTAACTAGACTGTCGGGGCACACAAAAAAAATTCACAAAATATCACAGAATAATTTTTGAATTTTACGTATTGTTATATGCAATTATTACGAGTTTACTAACTTGTTAAGATATTATCGCATAATATTACCGGAAGTTGACTCATATCATGATTACATTACAAATTACATATTTTTTTAAAAACCCATTTTTTAATAGAAACACAAGTACAAACAGAATGATAAACTACTTTACTTTACTAATGAAACGATCACATCAAATCAAATCGAATCTTATACACGTACTCCAATATACACGTACATGTGATACATGAAACAAGACACAATATTATGCTGGAGTTGCTGTTATTTCGTTATTCTGCAACAAAGAACTTTAAAACATATTGTTTTGCCCAAAATGTTGTTATTATTTGAATTACTGTTGCTTCTTGTAGCAATATGCATAATAATTGCATGCAAAGGAGCTCTTGTTTTTGGATATATGTATGTACAAAATATGAAGTAACATACATAGGGTCTTCCAAGAGCGACTTCTGAAATTTAGCAACTGATAAGGGCCATCTTGCTGTAGCCACATCAGCCAAATTACATATGTAAGTGTCATTACAACCCTTTAGCCAGGATTACAACCTAGTTTCTTGCACCACCGATATTTTATGTGTTAATTTTATATATGAGTGACAGAGTCTACAGTTTAATGTCGACTCCAAACGACAGATTCTTGAAATACTTTGCATGATAATTTTATTTACTTTCAGAGCTTTTGCTTGTTGAGAAAATCCTGTCGAAAGAAATATTTTTTAAACTTCGTTTTTTTGTAATTATAAGCTGGGGTTTGAACCACGAGCCAACACACTGCCTACAAGACTTCGGTATCTTTAAAGCAAAGGTATTTTGTCCCAAAGGTATTTTGCTCGATTAGCATAACTTCATTCTTGCTAAAGCCCATAAACGAATGGTTATTACATACATGCATAATTAATTATTACCAGAGATCAGCAATGAATCGCTTTTTCGCTACTTATAAGTACTCTTTAATTTTGAGTATGAGCGGGTCAACAGTTTAGAAATCCAACTACTCTGATTCATTCGTACTCATTACAACATTGATTTATAAGTACAGGTTGCAATGAGTATGAGTACAACGTTGACATCAAACTCACAACATTCGAAATATGTTTGATTCATACGCCTACTCATTCAGATTCATAAATTTATAAAACTTATAATACTCATAAATGATTCAAGTAATTCGAAACATTCATCAAAATTTGCACTCTTAGTTGTTGTTGCATTTACAAAAAAAAAGAAAGAAAAAGACAAAGTGAGCAAGCAAAGCAAACACACAACCTTCTAGTGAGTATTTTAATGTTCGTACGCGAATCATACTTATTTTGTGATTCGCGTATACGATGAGTCATGGAAAATCGAAATCAATAGCATCATGCATATGTTAAGTATGAGTACAATGAGCACTTCAAACTTTGAATATGAGTAGTATGAGTATGATATTAAAATAAGTATGAATGCGTATAAGTATCAGAAATTATAAGTTTGATTCGAATCTACTCATCTTTTTGAATACTCATTGCTGATCTCTGGTTATTACAACACTTCAGCCAGTATTACAACCTAGCTTCTCACATTATGTTATGTTGTGTGCATTAATTTTATACATGAGTGCCGAGACCTACAGTAAAAAGTCGATTACGAACGACAGATTTTTGAGAAACTTTTCATGGCAATTTTATTTACTCTCAGAGTTTTTGCCAGAAATATGCTGAGAGGAAGTCGCCGAAGAAAAATTTTTTATATTTTCGTTTTGATGTCTAATAAGCCAACACACCGCCTACTTGACTACACCAACCGAACTTATATTATAGTGATCAAAACTACGATATCAGATGAAAAGCTGAGATTCGTAAAACATGTATACATAATAAGATTATTGGAAGCGATACAATATAAAGTCACAAAATCTATCGAAAGGCCATTAAATGACGAAACATTCTCTTTTACCGTAAGAATTTGGATTCAAAGAACCTTCTGCACAGTATCGTTAGGATCGACGCGATTATCCAATATTTAAATCAATTTCAGATTGAACGGAAATGGGTAGACAATACCATTATCTTTCGTTTTGAAAATTTGAACTGATAGTACATACATCGCTCTCCTAAGCCATTTTTAAATGCAAAATGCAATACGATCTATGCAATGTATTCTACTAGTTCTTATCGCAGTGCGTTTAAAATTGCAACAAAAGCTTACATGTAAAATTATAATTTAAAAAAAAAATGTATGTTTGTATGTATATGCTGATAATTTTATGTCATTGACAATACATGACATAAAAAATATCCTCGAGTGAGTGGTTAAAAATGAATTTAGAAAATTTGAACATGATTTGGAGCAAAATTTGTTGTGATTCCATTAAAACCCTTAAGAAATATTTCAAATACATGCATGAATATTAAAAGAAGCATAACAATATAAAATGCAATTCCATTTCAAATAAAATTTTTGAAATTTTCTAAAAGCTGCAACTTGACATGTAACATCACAGCTGGAGGTAATGCAATGAACTTCATTTTTATTCCTCATATTATCATATACGAAGAGAAGAGTGTAATAAAATTGTAGATTTGTGAAAATGGGTTTTAGGGCCACAAAACGGTTCACCCATTTAAATCATATCAATTGCCGGTAATCCTTATACAAATTTTAACGAAAATAAATTCCTACAAGTAGTCATACTTAAGGTGGGTTACAGAGGTCAGTAATGAGTATTCAAAACGATGAGTAGATTCGAATCATACTTATAATTTCTGATACTTATAATCATTCATCCTTATTTTAATATCATACTCATACTACTCATATTCAAAGTTTGAAATACTCATGGTACTCATACTTAACATACGCATGATGTTATTGATTTCGACTCCCCATGACTCATCGTATACACGAATCACAAAATAAGTATGATTCGCGTACGAACACTACAATACTCACAAGAAGGTTGTTTGTTTGCTCTGCTTGCTGTCTTTGTCTTTTTTGTTTATATGTCTTTATTCTTTCTTTGTAAATGCAACAACAACTAAGACTGTAAATTTTGACGAATGATTCGAATCACTCGTATCATTTATGAGTATTATAATTATTTTTCTAAATTTATGAATCTGAATGAGTAGGCGTATGAATCCAACATAGTTCGAATAGTATGAGTTCGATGTCAACGTTGTACGCACACTCAATGCAACCTCTACTTATAAATCAACGTTGTAGTGAGTACGAATGAATTAGAGTAATTAAATTTCAATATTGTGGACTAACTCATACTCAAAATTTCATGAGTACTTATGAGTAGCGAAAAAGTGATTCATTGCTGATATCTGGTACGTTATTCGTAAGTTTTGTGTATACAGCCACAAAAAAATAAACAAATTTAACCAACACCAGTAGTATGTTTATGCCGCTTCTAGGTCACTTATTCCATACAAAATTTGGTGTATGCCTGCTTCTTCTTGTTCCTTTATTTTGCATTGCTTTTTAAACGAATGATTGGACGGACAGAATGAGTGTGTGCGTAACATGTAATGCGTATGATCGTTTTTTAATAGTAAATTCTTGGCACGTATTATCATACTCAATGCTGAAAAAATAGAAAAGGGATCTGCACCAATATAGTTGTTGTGTGTTTTTTATTTTTTTTATATATTTAATTAGAAGGATCTTTAATTTTAAATGTGATAAGAAAGAGTAGGTTGGTTGTGCGGTTATTTTTTATTTTTTGTGTGATTTAATTTGAAGGATCTGTAATTTTAAGATGATAACAAATTCTTGGCACGTATTATCATACTCAATGCTGAAAAAATAGAAATATAAACTGATAAGAAAGGGTGGGTTGGTTGTGGAGTTGTTTTTTATTTTATTTTTTGTATATTTAATTAGAAGGATCTTTAATTTTAAATGTGATAAGAAAGAGATGAACACCTGTGTAAAAATTTTTTTTTTTTTGGGATAATAAATAACATCGTATACCTAAGTAGAAACATGAGTGTACATGTTCATTGTATTTGTATTGCTTTTCGAATGATTGGACGGACAGAATGAATGTGTGCACGTTCTTTTGAGATAATAATTGTGAAGAAATATAAATATAGTTGTACATGGTGTTGTTGTTGTTGTTGTGTTATAAGGATTTTTAATTTGATGAGAAAGAAATGTATAGTTGTGTCTGTGCGTTTTTTTTCACGCATAAGTATAAGTAATATCTGTTTTCACATAATTGAATTTACTGATTGATCTACAACACCCCAGAGTATAAATAGACTTGTTTTTAAGGATTTAGAATTTTTTAGTTTTACTGTTTTAAATAAATGAAATTATAGAATAAAGGGATTAATGAAAACAAATTAGTTTTTTATTTTTTGAAAATTTTATTACATATTTCTTTGTTCAGATTTTTACAGATTCGAATTTAAAAATACGTTTATACAGATTAAATAGCTTAAGTGTTAACAAATATTGTGTATAGAATGTTTGACATCGACAAATGTTGAAAGATTCTGAGTACATTTTTTCACAGTTAGATCTATGTATAATATTATTAACACATATAAATGGATTACTTATTTTACTAATGTTGCATATACTTAGTTCATTTATAAGTTTCATAAATAAATCTATATACTCTTTATCAATCTGATTACTATGTTTTATTAATAGTTCTTCCAATTCAGCTGATGTAACCATTTTTCCCCTTCTTTAAAAAGTCAATAGTAGGTTGCGTAAGTGCGGGACGATGTACTCTGAACAAAAAGTAATAATTAACTAAACAAAGAATTCAGATATGGTTAAGTTTTTTTTTGTCATTTATTATATCATTTCTTCGTTTGAATTTATTGAAAATTACAATTTATTGAAAACACAATTTTTACATTTAGTAAGATTATAAAAATTAATTATATTTTTAGCTTCATTTTCAGCTTGATATAGTCTATGTTTATAAAGTATACAGGGGCAGGTGTCAGGACCACATGTACTGTTTTCATTCGACCATTCGCAATCCTCGAAATGTTCACCATGTCTATTTCTTATTCTTTTCAGGTTGTCTACATACTCCAGTTGTGTTTGTATGTTGATGAGTTTAGTTTTATCTATGTCAGAAATTATGTGTGAGAATGATTTTAAAAAGTTGTATATTTCCTTTAAAATCATTGTATGTTAATCTACTGCTATTGTATGCTCATGTGCAGAATATGTGAATAATCTTTAATATTTATATGATTTCAGATCTGTTAATGGACGCTTAGGTAGGTTATCTAATAGTTTTTTGGAGCTGGACTATAGTAGAGACCATATCCAGTTTTATATGGTTATGGCTTCAGCTAATTGTTCTTTTCCATTTTTGATAGCATTTACTGCTTTGACAATAGCGGATCCTCCACTTGCCAAACCACCAAGCGCTGACAATGCTGTTAGTACGGGAATAAGTGGAAGAAATCCTCCAATTTTCGGTACAGGTATAACTCTCGGTATTATAATGTCTGCTCGTTTTTTCCCTTTAAAATTTGAATGAATAGCCTTTTGTGATATTTTAACAGCATCATTTATATCAAGGGGTTTCTGTTCTTTCAATTGTTTTAAAGTTTTTCTCACAGTAGCTGTGAATAATTTCTTATTACACTTATTCATTTTTCCTGTTCTCGTTCTTTTCGAATTCTTTCTTTTCTTATGTTTCTGCTCCTTCAAACCTAATCCAAATTTCACTTTAGTTTTCATAGCGTTTGTCACAAACCCCGCGTTAGCACGTTCTTTAATATCACTATCTTTAGATTTAACTCGTTGCCAGGCTTTTTCAGCTAATATTTGATCTGCTTGATGTCTTGTGTCTATATCTTTTGATTGTGAATATGCAATATCGTGCTCTCTACAAGCTGCGTCTAACACATTTATACCCTTATCTCCTCTTGCTAAACGTTTTTCAAGTTTTGTACCAGGTCCACAAAACTGATAACCAGGTAGATGTAATTCAACAGGTACTTTATTTATTACGTTGTTTACAAATCCTCTTCTCATCTTACACTGGCTGAGGTTTTGTTTTGACCCTAGATTATAACAAATTTTTTTAGTTACTTTTATACCTCTTCGCAAAAATAGCTGAAATCAAGACGATCTCCTATATATACAGCAATTTATATGATTTCAGTATGTTAATTTTTTGATATTGATTTTGATCTGCTTTGTATCTGATCACGATCTACTTTACATCTGATCACGATCTGCTTTGTATCTGATTACGATCTGCTTTATATCTGATCACGAACTGCTTGCTATCTGGTCACGATCTGATTTATACCTGATCACGATCTGTTTGATGGCTTGTGTCTATATCCATTGATTTTGAGTACGCTATATCGTGCTTTCTACAATCTGCATCCAATAAATTATTCCTTTATTTCCTTTATTCTTGCTATTCGTTTTGAAGTTTTGTATCAGGTCCACAAAACTGATAACCAGGTGGATGTAATTCAACATATAATTTGTTTATTAAGTTGTCTACAAATCTTCTTCCAATCTTACACAGATTAGGTGTTTTTCTTTTGACTGTAGTTTATAACCATTTTTTTTCATTACTTTCAGACCTCTTCGCATGAAACACTACACCAGCTATACTAGCAAGCTATACCAGCTATACCTGCTGTACCTGCTATACCTGTTATACCAGCTATACCAACTATACCAGCTATACCTGCTATATCTGCTATACCAGCTATACCAACTATACCTGCTATATCTGCTATACCAGCTATACCAACTATACCAGCTATACCTGCTATACCAGCTGTACCTGCTATACCTGCTATACCAGCTATACCTGGTGTATCTGCTATACCAGCTATACCAGCTATACCAACTATACCAACTATACCAGCTATACCTGCTATACCAGCTGTACCTGCTATACCTGCTATACCAGCTATACCAACTATACCAGCTATACCTGCTGTATACCAGCTGGAACAGCAGGTACAGCTGATATAGCTGGTATAGCTGGTATAGCAGATATAGCTGGTACAGCAGGTATAGCTGGTATAGCAGATATAGCTGGTACAGCAGGTATAGCTGGTATAGCAGATATAGCTGGTACAGCAGGTATAGCTGGTATAGCAGATATAGCTGGTACAGCAGGTATAGCTGGTATAGTTGGTATAGCTGGTATAGCTGGTATAGCAGGTATAGCAGGTACAGCTGGTATAGCAGGTATAGCTGGTATAGTTGGTATAGCTGGTATAGTTGGTATAGCTGGTATAGCAGATATAGCAGGTATAGCTGGTATAGTTGGTATAGCTGGTATAGCTGGTACAGCAGGTATAGCTGATATAGCAGGTATAGCAGGTATAGCTGGTATAGCAGGTATAGCTGGTATAGCTGGTATAGCTGGTATAGCTGGTATAGCTGGTATAGCTGGTATAGCAGATATAGCAGGTATAGCTAGTACAGCTTGCTAGTATAGCTAATATAGCTAGTACAGATTGTACAGCTTGCTAGTATAGCTAGTACAGATTGTACAGCTTGCTAGTATAGCTAGTACAGATTGTACAGCTTGCTAGTATAGCTAGTACAGATTGTACAGCTTGCTAGTATAGCTAGTACAGATTGTATAGCTTGCTAGTATAGCTAGTACAGATTGTACAGCTTGCTAGTATAGCTAGTACAGCTTGCTAGTATAGCTGGTATAGCTGGTATAGCTGATATAGCTGATGTAGCTGCTATAGCTGCTACAGCTTGCTAGTATAGCTAGTACAGCTTGCTAGTATAGCTAGTACAGATTATATAGCTTGCTAGTATAGCTAGTACAGCTTGCTAGTATAGCTAGTACAGCTTGCTAGTATAGCTAGTATAGCTAGTACAGCTTGCTAGTATAGCTAGTACAGATTGTACAGCTTGCTAGTATAGCTAGTACAGATTGTACAGCTTGCTAGTATAGCTAGTACAGATTGTATAGCTTGCTAGTATAGCTAGTACAGATTGTACAGCTTGCTAGTATAGCTAGTACAGATTGTACAGCTTGCTAGTATAGCTAGTACAGCTTGCTAGTATAGCTGGTATAGCTGGTATAGCAGATATAGCTGATGTAGCTGCTATAGCTGCTACAGCTTGCTAGTATAGCTAGTACAGCTTGCTATTATAGCTAGTAGAGATTGTATAGCTTGCTAGTATAGCTAGTACAGCTTGCTAGTATAGCTAGTACAGCTTGCTAGTATAGCTAGTATAGCTAGTACAGCTTGCTAGTATAGCTAGTACAGATTGTACAGCTTGCTAGTATAGCTAGTACAGATTGTACAGCTTGCTAGTATAGCTAGTACAGATTGTATAGCTTGCTAGTATAGCTAGTACAGATTGTACAGCTTGCTAGTATAGCTAGTACAGATTGTATAGCTTGCTAGTATAGCTAGTACAGCTTGCTAGTATAGCTGGTATAGCTGATATAGCTGATATAGCTGATATAGCTGGTATAGCAGGTATAGCAGGTATAGCTGGTATAGCTTGCTAGTATAGCTGGTGTAGTGTTTCATGCGAAGAGGTCTGAAAGTAATGAAAAAAAATGGTTATAAACTACAGTCAAAAGAAAAACACCTAATCAGTGTAAGATTGGAAGAAGATTTGTAGACAACTTAATAAACAAATTATATGTTGAATTACATCCACCTGGTTATCAGTTTTGTGGACCTGATACAAAACTTCAAAACGAATAGCAAGAATAAAGGAAATAAAGGAATAATTTATTGGATGCAGATTGTAGAAAGCACGATATAGCGTACTCAAAATCAATGGATATAGACACAAGCCATCAAGCAGATCGTGATCAGGTATAAATCAGATCGTGACCAGATAGCAAGCAGTTCGTGATCAGATATAAAGCAGATCGTAATCAGATACAAAGCAGATCGTGATCAGATGTAAAGTAGATCGTGATCAGATACAAAGCAGATCAAAATCAATATCAAAAAATTAACATACTGAAATCATATAAATTGCTGTATATATAGGAGATCGTCTTGATTTCAGCTATTTTTGCGAAGAGGTATAAAAGTAACTAAAAAAATTTGTTATAATCTAGGGTCAAAACAAAACCTCAGCCAGTGTAAGATGAGAAGAGGATTTGTAAACAACGTAATAAATAAAGTACCTGTTGAATTACATCTACCTGGTTATCAGTTTTGTGGACCTGGTACAAAACTTGAAAAACGTTTAGCAAGAGGAGATAAGGGTATAAATGTGTTAGACGCAGCTTGTAGAGAGCACGATATTGCATATTCACAATCAAAAGATATAGACACAAGACATCAAGCAGATCAAATATTAGCTGAAAAAGCCTGGCAACGAGTTAAATCTAAAGATAGTGATATTAAAGAACGTGCTAACGCGGGGTTTGTGACAAACGCTATGAAAACTAAAGTGAAATTTGGATTAGGTTTGAAGGAGCAGAAACATAAGAAAAGAAAGAATTCGAAAAGAACGAGAACAGGAAAAATGAATAAGTGTAATAAGAAATTATTCACAGCTACTGTGAGAAAAACTTTAAAACAATTGAAAGAACAGAAACCCCTTGATATAAATGATGCTGTTAAAATATCACAAAAGGCTATTCATTCAAATTTTAAAGGGAAAAAACGAGCAGACATTATAATACCGAGAGTTATACCTGTACCGAAAATTGGAGGATTTCTTCCACTTATTCCCGTACTAACAGCATTGTCAGCGCTTGGTGGTTTGGCAAGTGGAGGATCCGCTATTGTCAAAGCAGTAAATGCTATCAAAAATGGAAAAGAACAATTAGCTGAAGCCATAACCATATAAAACTGGATATGGTCTCTACTATAGTCCAGCTCCAAAAAACTATTAGATAACCTACCTAAGCGTCCATTAACAGATCTGAAATCATATAAATATTAAAGATTATTCACATATTCTGCACATGAGCATACAATAGCAGTAGATTAACATACAATGATTTTAAAGGAAATATACAACTTTTTAAAATCATTCTCACACATAATTTCTGACATAGATAAAACTAAACTCATCAACATACAAACACAACTGGAGTATGTAGACAACCTGAAAAGAATAAGAAATAGACATGGTGAACATTTCGAGGATTGCGAATGGTCGAATGAAAACAGTACATGTGGTCCTGACACCTGCCCCTGTATACTTTATAAACATAGACTATATCAAGCTGAAAATGAAGCTAAAAATATAATTAATTTTTATAATCTTACTAAATGTAAAAATTGTGTTTTCAATAAATTGTAATTTTCAATAAATTCAAACGAAGAAATGATATAATAAATGACAAAAAAAAACTTAACCATATCTGAATTCTTTGTTTAGTTAATTATTACTTTTTGTTCAGAGTACATCGTCCCGCACTTACGCAACCTACTATTGACTTTTTAAAGAAGGGGAAAAATGGTTACATCAGCTGAATTGGAAGAACTATTAATAAAACATAGTAATCAGATTGATAAAGAGTATATAGATTTATTTATGAAACTTATAAATGAACTAAGTATATGCAACATTAGTAAAATAAGTAATCCATTTATATGTGTTAATAATATTATACATAGATCTAACTGTGAAAAAATGTACTCAGAATCTTTCAACATTTGTCGATGTCAAACATTCTATACACAATATTTGTTAACACTTAAGCTATTTAATCTGTATAAACGTATTTTTAAATTCGAATCTGTAAAAATCTGAACAAAGAAATATGTAATAAAATTTTCAAAAAATAAAAAACTAATTTGTTTTAATTAATCCCTTTATTCTATAATTTCATTTATTTAAAACAGTAAAACTAAAAAATTCTAAATCCTTAAAAACAAGTCTATTTATACTCTGGGGTGTTGTAGATCAATCAGTAAATTCAATTATGTGAAAACAGATATTACTTATACTTATGCGTGAAAAAAAAACGCACAGACACAACTATACATTTCTTTCTCATCAAATTAAAAATCCTTATAACACAACAACAACAACAACACCATGTACAACTATATTTATATTTCTTCACAATTATTATCTCAAAAGAACGTGCACACATTCATTCTGTCCGTCCAATCATTCGAAAAGCAATACAAATACAATGAACATGTACACTCATGTTTCTACTTAGGTATACGATGTTATTTATTATCCCAAAAAAAAAAAAATTTTTACACAGGTGTTCATCTCTTTCTTATCACATTTAAAATTAAAGATCCTTCTAATTAAATATACAAAAAATAAAATAAAAAACAACTCCACAACCAACCCACCCTTTCTTATCAGTTTATATTTCTATTTTTTCAGCATTGAGTATGATAATACGTGCCAAGAATTTGTTATCATCTTAAAATTACAGATCCTTCAAATTAAATCACACAAAAAATAAAAAATAACCGCACAACCAACCTACTCTTTCTTATCACATTTAAAATTAAAGATCCTTCTAATTAAATATACAAAAAAAATAAAAAACACACAACAACTATATTGGTGCAGATCCCTTTTCTATTTTTTCAGCATTGAGTATGATAATACGTGCCAAGAATTTACTATTAAAAAACGATCATACGCATTACATGTTACGCACACACTCATTCTGTCCGTCCAATCATTCGTTTAAAAAGCAATGCAAAATAAAGGAACAAGAAGAAGCAGGCATGCACCAAATTTTGTATGGAATAAGTGACCTAGAAGCGGCATAAACATACTACTAACACCGTCTAATGTGCCGTGAAGACGTCAATGATTGATGTGGATTTTAAGCCGTCTATATTAACGGCGTTAACCAGGCTATGACTGTAAACGACGAGTGTTCAAAGTCTCCAAATTATTCCTTTTTAATGGAAGTCTACGTTTATTATTTTATGAAGGACAACGGCTAATAACAGCCGTTCGGGAGTCAACCCTATTTTATCCTAGAAAAAATTATGAAAGTGGTGCAGAGGCCGCCTATATTATAATATTTATCAGTTTTTTTTTGTGCAAATAAAACATAAATTTTTAATCGGAAAGTAAAAATATTCTTTTCGAAGTATTGACCACTGCAGTCTACACTTATTTCCCTCTTTCAGGCAATTTTGTGTTAATCTATTATTATATTATTATAGCAAATCAACTACTGATCAAATTTTAGACTTCCTGGTAGAAAGTACTGCTCAGCCAATGCGTATTTCATTGATGAAAACAAATCGTAATCGGAAGAACCCAAGTCTGGTGACTACGGCGGGAGAGGTAGCAGCGCACAGCCTAAGGCTTTAATTGTCTCCTGAACCTGTTTTGCTTTGTGTACAGGTGCATTGTCATGTTGCAAAATTATCGTGTCAAGCTTTGCAGACCATTATGGTAGGTTTTCGAACAATACATGATTCAAATTGATTGGTTTTAGTAGCTCGTAGAACAGAACACCTTTCTGGTCTCACCATACACACAGCATTGATGTGGTTTTACAGCCGAAGTTAATGGTTATTCCGAATTAATTCAGGATTTTTTTCTGTTCAGTTTTCAGACTATAAATCCATTTTTTATTTTGCAGTGTTAGAATTCAATGTAACACTGATTTTCTATTGTGTCTTTGAAATGAAATTGTGGTTTTTCGATTTTCCTTCTGACTTTCATTCACTTCATGTGTCCCGCATTTTCTAGACTTTTAGATATTTCCCAAAGCTTTTAAACAGCCAGTTATTGTTTGTTGTCATTTTCTGTCATTTCTTTCTGGCTCAATGAGTTATCTTCACCCAATATTATCCACAGTTCGATGTTTTCAACCTTTTTTTGGTTGTCTTCCCCATCCTTCATTTCTTACATCAAAATCCTTATCTCTGAACCGTTGAAACAATATTCTGCCTTGTGATAGAGCAAGATCATCATATGCCTCAACAAGCATTCGTTGGGCATCCCACCAATTCCTTCAAATGAAAACAAAAAATTAATGCGTCATCTTTGACACGATATTGTTGTTTAGTCACTGATTTGATGAGTACCAAATCTGTTTGACAGATGTCAAACACAACAAAAAAATTAAAGTCGTTCGTTTCCTGCATGAGATCCTTGTCCCTCTGCAGAGAGACAAACAAATGGTCACACAAAAACTCCATTCATTGTCAACAGTTAGACGGGTTAACGAACCTACTTGTAGAGAACCAGACAGATCTGGCCCGATATGACTTAATGTGAAACAGAATTTGCATTAAGCCTTACAAGATTCCATCTTAGGAACCTCATAGCAGTGATAATAGGTCACTCTCTGGGTGTTTACACCAGGAGACTGGGAATACTTCATAATGACTATTGCAGGAGCTACAACGGCGAAGAAGAAGAGAAGACCACAGGACATCTTCTCTGTCATTGTCAGGCATTTAGGAACCTAAGAAGAGGAATTCTTGAGCACCCATAAGAGTTTCGGGTTGGTTGAGAGGTACCAACCAGGAGCAATAATTACATGAACAAATAGTGTTACAACGGGACCTTACAAAGCCCGATAAGGCGGCTGCCAGATTAACCTAACTTAACCTTATAACCGACCATTTCTGGTTTGTAATAAGGAAAGCGTTGGATTCGATTTGCGTTCAATCTACACAAAGTCCATATTAGAAACTATATATCGATTACAACGGCCTTTAATAACAAGGTGGAAGGGGAGCATTTTCTTTTTTCCAAAGCTATAGGAAGAGCAATTGTATTAAATTAATAAAAATAATAAAAATAATAAAATTAATAAATGACTAAAATCACCAAAAGAAAACGCTAACTTTGGCTTGATGACAACCCTTACTGGTATACAGTATCTAATGCTTCAGTTTGACACACTGCAACACTTAACATAGTCTAGATTAGATTTGTATTCTCAAGAAGCGAAATAGCAATTTGGTTTATACATCATTAATGAGAAGAAATATTGGATACAAATTGAATTTTTATTATGACAAGAGACAAAAATGTTTAAGTGAAAGGAATGCATAAGAGAATGTCAATATAATTGAAAATATTTGTACATGTGCTTGTGAGCTGAAGTATACTCGTGAGAGGCTACTATAAGATTTCTTGAAGTATTTGTAAGACAAAATAAAGAAACAAATAAGAAAATGCTATAGTCGGTTAAGAGGAATATGTATATTTGATACCGTACAGAGCATTATAGTTAGCTATAATGCTAGCTCGCTTTCAGATCCGCCTTTATCGTCTTAAGTATAGTGCGCTGTACTTTCATTCCATCAATCGGCAGGGCTCTTACCCATGTTTGGCTTTTCCATTTTTATTGACATATTGCACGTGTTTTTGATATTGATTTTCAATATATTAATTTGCCGTTTGCTCCGCTCTTCTATCCAGTTTAAAATCCTCCATGAATAAAATAAGCGTTTCCCTAACAAAAAATTTCATCTTCAAACCTACTACTTTATTCTAGTTATGGATAGTTCTCGATACACAAATACCTCTATAACATTAGCAAATTAGTCCGTAACCTCATAAACGTTAGTCAGTTCCTACGATACTCAACTGATAAAGTTTATCAGGAAAGCACTGTCAGGATTTTACTGGATAGTCCGATGCTTAAGTCAGATCTCCTCAGATCTGTAACAACAATACATATGTTATCATTATTCCAAACCCTCTTGGTTTGAGAAGAGCAAACATTTCAAACATCCAATCCCACTTCACAGAGGGATTCTGGTCGAATTAACGGAATTCCCAGAATTCCCACATATCCTGAAATCCACAGGATTGTAACCATATTTACTCTTCCTAACTGATTCAGCTTCACCAGAGAGTCCCATACTCTCTTCGATTTAACCTCATTAAAGGCAAGTGCTTGAATTACTATGTTACACATCCTAGAATGGAAGACATCCGCGATTTTCTTTATAGGTTCCGAATATTTCATTTTGAATCCAAATATTCCTGTTTCTGTTCCAAGATACCTTCTTGACCCATCTTTATACCATAAAATGAGCTCAATTTTAAGAGAGTATACAGCTTCTAGATTATTCCATTCATTCTTTCTGCTATTTCCCGTTGCGAAGCACTTCACAAAATACTTAGTTCAGGGGACAGTTAAACAGGGAGCTTTGAGCATATCGAGTCTTAAGGTCACGAAATCAAGAACTTTCATATTGGACTTGTTTCCTTTCAATCAATCCTTAGCCTCCAAAGCTTTGACCACCACTACACACAGAACATCCAGAACCTTGCTATTCAGGTTCTCATTTAACCACTTATGCTAACACACGCTGGCCTCTGTATCATGTCCAACTACATTTGAGCTGCTTCCAACTTTATCCCATCTGTTCATAGGTCACTGGCCTGGCCATTAGTCGCCATAGTCTTGTAGGTAGTGGGTTAGCTTATTAGACGTGAGGCCACGGTTCAAACCCCAGATCAGGCATCTCCATTTCCATCTTCAAAACGAAATAGAAAAAATATTCCATTGGCGACTTCCTTTTAGCAGATTTCTGGTAAAAACTCTAAAAGTTAATAAAATGCCATGAAAAGTTTCACAAAAATCTGTTGTTCGGAGTCGACATTAAACTGAAGGTCCTGCCACTCATACATAAAATTAACACACACAAAATAAGTGATGTGAGAAGCTAGGTTGTAATCCTGACTGAAGAGTTGTAATGATCAATCATGTTTGTATGTGTTCAGTGCATAATTCCTGGGTTGTATTTCCAGGATTCCCTGCAATTCTTCTACATACTCGTAGGACATGTTTCCTGAGATGATCCCTATGAGAGCTATACACATCAATTTACTATTTAACCTGCTATTACTGTGATATTATCTCAACTAGGAGATCCTCATGTCAAGCTTTAGACATAACATAACTACGAGTATGAAAATCAAAACATTTCCACGGCAGTTTTGCCATAAAATTTTCCTTTTTTAAAGACAATATTAAAGTTTTCTTTAATAATTGTGCTACAATCACCCTTTTATTCTTGATGTAGGGTATTCTAATGTAGAGAGAGATTTCCCCTGACTATGCAATCCTTTGCTTTGTAATTTTGTTTAGTTTTGCCTGCCTGCAGTCAAAATAGTGCGATTTTCCCAACTTTTACCATCGACATGGAATCATCATGTAGAAAATGCATTAGTTTTCTTGTTATTGTTATTGTTGTTGTTGTCAAACGTATTGTTGATGTCGAAATCGTTGTTACATTTTGTTTGAATATTTCGATTGAAATTGTTAAAAAATTCGAAAGCACTACACAGTTTTGTTGCTGCTGAATGTTGCAGTGTTTCTCGTTTCTCGTTTCTCGTTTCTCGTTTGTTGTGCAGCTTGTAGATGAAATTGATTTATTTGTCAAAATGTTGTAAATTGAAGTTTCAATTCGAGTATTTGTTATTTTCCATTTGTACATATGTTTGGTGTGTGTATGTATTTGTTTTGCCATTGCAATGACTGCCACTAATTCACGTTTCATTGCGAGAATGAAAGGATTTCGAGTGAATGACTTGCACAATGTTTTCAAAAAAAAAATACGATTTTTTTTAATTTTCAAAAACTATTGTCATAGAAAGAGATTAAAAATAGAAAGAAAAAAATAGGAAAACATTTTGATTTATCCTAGTTTTTAAAGATTTCTATAAATCCGATGACTTTTGCAGATGCTTTAGCCATTTGAAGCATTTTGTTACGGTTTCATGTCAGGATATGAAGAAAAGATTTGGAAGGCGACACATTTTAAGGAGAGAACAACAAAAGAATTTTAAAATAATAAATGTTATAACATTGCATTCTTTGAATATTTTTATTTTTAGAAAATAGTTTTGGAAAATTTAACCAATCAATCGCTGAAATCTATGCTGATAATATCTAAAGATAAGTTATGTCAAAAGACCTGAAAGACCTATTGCTCCCACCTTCATTATCGCTGGTTAAAACAAAAAAAGCGGTAAGTAAGGAAGGTAAATAGAAAAAGAAATAAAAGGAAGACTATTGACAAGAACGCTGAGATTCAAAAATGTAAAGCGGAACTGAATCTAGTATCTATTCCGATAAACTGGCACTAAACGGGTTATACAGACTACCTAACCAGACCAGCGTATTTCAGACGGAGATTTTTGCTATTGAACACGCTACATGTATGGTAAAAACCGGGGACCAGCCTGCTTTGAACATGATTATATGGACGGACACTCTACACCTCATACGTCATAGCAACAAACGCCTCTACAGAGTTGCGACCACTGTGACATAGAGGGAAACAAAAAGGCGGACGAATTAGTGCGGGAGGGAAAGGAGATGTTTGCGGATATACATATGCGCCCCTATAATAATTCTTTTCCAAATTGGAGAAGCAGCATGGAATTTAACAAACTGTGAGTGGTTCAACATACCTAGTTGCCGAATTTCGTAACATCTGTATCCAGCAGTGAACAGTGCAACTACTTAAGTTCGACAAGAGAACGGTTCGTATTCTTACAGGAATTCTAATGGGACAGTGCGCAAGTGGCATCAGTACAACATATTATATGGGAGTACCCTGCGCTTCAGGATAGACGTCATGGGTGATAAAACGTTTGAAGATCTGGGTATGGTGGCGGACGTGCCATTTCTGGAACTGGACGATTTTATCCGGAGTTCGGGGACCCACCATTCACGGATCATGACAAGGAGGCTTACCACAATGGCCCATATTGGCGCCGAGTGAACTTTCCTGTGAATGACAAGCTACCCGCTAACCTAACCTAAATAGAGAAGAATGACAGAAGTGAACTTAATCTGAGCATTAAAATATTCGGATAAGTTTCCTTAATCATCGCCTCTGCATATTTGTATAAAGAAACAGAATGTTCTTGACAGTCGCAGGCTTCCCAACATTTCAACAAATTTTGCATACAAGAAATTTCTATGTATCACAAACAGGTCATCGCCCTCAAGGTATACACTTATACTCCTTTATAAACTACCCAATTTCCATCTGATCTCTCTATCGATCAGCCAGAAGAACAGTTTCAGTTAAAAAAATTACGCCAAAGATGCAATACAGAGAGGAAAATGACCACCCAACCAATGTTACGAGTATTCATTCGATAAAAAGCGATAAAAGGGCGCAGTACTGAATAGCATAACCAAGAAATCTCTTATGATTGATTTGATAACAAGAACAGATGTATGATAGCAGAAATTTATAATAATCCCAGCCGCACAGAGCTTTTAGCCTCTTTAATTTTATAAAAATCTGTTTTGAAAAATGTATGCCAAGAAATATTTTTCTTTTATAACACTGGAAACAAAGTGGACAAAGTAGTATGTAAGTCTTACATCGTTATGCCAGTGGCTTTCAAAATATTATTCTACAACCCCCTTTCTGAACGTTATCAATATAGTAATAGTAGTCATGATCTCATTCACATCTGATATCGCTTTCGCTATGAAGACGCTCGGAAAATGTACTGTTATAAACAAACAAGGCTGATAAACGTCCATAATCCTAAATAGAATGCACAACAGTATCTTTGCATCGAAAATCGTTTTCAACGATTAAGGAAACTTCTGGATAAATGGGTTCATGAAATCCGAGATTGTTCAATACATTCAGAGAAAATTACTGTTTGGTGTGTTGTACAATGGGTCAATTCGACCTCCGGGTACTGTTCTTTTCTTAATTGACAAGTAAACGTCCTCTAACCTACTGTATGGTGTGGATTTTGGGCTGGAGGTGAAATCGGTCAATATTTCTTTGAGAATGATGTTGGCTAGGCCATCACGATCAACGACGAGCACTAATTGTCAATGATTAGAAACTTCTTTTGTCCTGAATTTGATAATCTAGACGTCAAGAACGTGTAATTTCTATTAGACGACACTACATGTCCCATAAAGGCATTGGATAATTTGACCGAGAGACATGGTTATCTCACATGGAGGTAATGTGAACTGGCTACGCAAATTAAACGTATTGTTACGAAAATGGAAACGGTGTAGTAGCATTTCACATTAAACCAATACAACAAAAGCCACACAAACACAAACACCGAATTTGTTACAAGTAAAGAATGAGAAAGGGATAGATAACGAATCGCAATATAAGCGAGCGCAACAACAAACAATGTGAACAAAATACACAAACAACAATACAGTCGCTATAGAACCCTCGAGAAGGCGAGAACAAAAACCTTCTGCTTCAAGAATGTTCATCAGACTGATTTTGTGGACATATAAAAAGGCAAGAAAAAGCAGACAACGAGCAGTAATAATTCAGTCAGTTATGTGTGAAGACACGTGGCGTGCAAAGTAAACAGTCGTGGCTTGAAGATCGCTATTGTAAAGATCTCCGCTATACAGATCTAGCGTGCAAGTGGTATTGCTTACAAAAAGGTTGTAAGCAGAGAAGAATAACGGACTACGTTGGCACACAAAAGTAGTGTGAACAATAAAGAGTTTAATTGAAACTGAAACAAATTTATGTTACTTTGTTTGCAATCAACGAACTCATATTCCAAACGTTTTTTAAAAAGTTTAAAAACGTAACAGTATTAACCCTGTAGAGTTTTTATTAGGCGCATGTGTATGCAAATAAGCTACAGGCGTCAGTGATTCTCAAAGTCAAAATAGCCCATGCCATCAGTCAAATTATGCGTCAGAGTCATTGAAAATTGAAAATTTAGAACGCGCTAATGCCAGAAAAGCCATGGCGGACATTTAAATGATAATGTATTCACACGTAATGGCGTCAATAAGTATTTCAATGGCTTTTTTTTTGTTTTATTTAAATTCAAAGGTAGGAAGCGCTTAATTAAAGACTTGATATTGATTGGAATGAATTTTTCTTTTATTATAATCTGGTAGATAATTTCCTGACATTACGAAAGAAATAAATACCGATGATGCCACCAGCCTGTACACAATTTGTTTAGTAAAAGTAACAGTGATTCCTTAATTGTGCATTGTGGTGTAGCAATTTATTCAGAAATGATTTTCATCACTAAACGTATTTCTTTGATATAAAAAATACTCATATTTCGTGAGTTTGAAATGAGCCCAAAACAGCCAAATGAGTGACGCAAACGATAGTCATTGGGCTTCAAATCTTGTTCAATTTCCTTTCGTAAAACTTTCTACGCAATCGAAGGACAAACATCAGGATGTAGGAACCGTTTAAACCAGCCACGTGTTTAATGAATATTTTGAAAATCGAAACATCAATGTTTGTTAAAAAAAGCTTATTTTTAAATATTTAAACTCTCTTTCATCAAATCTTTTTCAAGTAAAGTGCATAAACAAGTGGAGTGGAGTGTAAACCCCTTTTAATTTAAATTCTGTTTATTATCAATGTTTGCCAACTCAGATTTCTACAAACAAAAATGCCAAAGAGTGTAAAAACTAAAAAAATTATAATACTGTGGAGGAGTTTTCGGAATAATTGTAAACAACAGTAGATTTTATAAAAAGCTTTTAGAATTTTTTTCACGTTGTTGCTATAAACCACAAAATGCTAAGATAGACTGGTTCATTCAAATTTCGTTCACCTTTCCACATTTGAAATTTTCACTTAATATCCACAATTATCTCAATAAGATGTTTATATACGTTCCACACGATATCTACATTCGCAATCTTTACTACTATTAGATATAATAATTGCCCATTTAGCTGAATGAAACTTATGAAATTTTGGTTTTTGATTTAAAATGTCATCAAAATATTTCAAACTATGCGTCTCGCTTTTAAGGATTCCTTTTAAATTCACTTAAAAAAATTTGTTTAAAGGCACTCGCTTTATAAGAACTTTCTTTCCAAAACTGGTGATTAAATGTTACAGGATTTGTTTTTATGCGGATATGTTAAGTCATTGGGTTACATATAATTGGTCATTACAACCCTTCCGTCAAGATTACGACCTAGTTTCTCACACCACTTATGTTGTGTGGGTTAATTTTATGCTTGACTGATGGGACTTACAGTTTAAAGTCGACTCCGAACGACAGATTTTTGAGAAACTTTTCATGGCAATTTTATTTACTCTCAGAGTTTTTGCCAGAAATCTGCTGAGAGGAAGTCGCCGAAGAAATACTTTTT
This sequence comes from Sarcophaga carnaria, assembly GCA_958299815.1. Lineage (NCBI taxonomy): Eukaryota > Metazoa > Arthropoda > Insecta > Diptera > Sarcophagidae > Sarcophaga > Sarcophaga carnaria. The sequence continues at coordinate 41,339,455 of OY283153.1, read as the reverse complement.
GTATTTTGCTTTGATGTCTGGCCCTGGGCTCGAACCCTGGCTTTACGTATAATAAGCCAACACACTACATACCTAAGTTATGCTGATCAAATAGCAATTCTTGAGCAATTAGAGGCCAATATTCACCATTAACGCCATAACGGCAATGCAATTCCATTCTCTTCGAGGCAGAGGCTGCAGTCTGTCATAATTGGTCAATACAACCCTTCAATCACAATTACAACCTTGCTTCTCACACTACTTATGCTGTGTGTGTTAGTTTTATACGTGAGTGGCTGGATCTATTGTTTAAAGTCGACTCCGAACGACAGATTTTTAAGAAATTTTATTTTACTCTCAAAGTTTTTGAAAGGAAATCGAAGAAATATTTTTTCGTTTTGTTGGAGATGTCCGACTTGAGGTTTGAAACGCGGCCTTATGTCTAATAAGCCAAAACCGTACTAGACTACGGTGACTTCAGGTAATTGATTGCTGATAGAAAAGTTACAATCCAACAATGTTAGCCTTTCGTTATTTGCAAAGCTCTTCTACTAATACAGCCTGATACCGGTCTCGGATAAGTCAGTAAACTGGCTCTCTGCCTAGTTAGTGCTACAATAGGACTTCACTTTGCTTATAAAACCCGCGGCAGATTCATCTCCTTCAGAAATTTCTCGTTTTGATCTAAAAATGGTAAGGGGGGCAGGAAATTACAACTATTTCATCTCTTCGAGTTTTAGAAGATGACCAAAGCTCTTTCCAACCTCCCGTCATTCCATCGAATACGAAGCTAGTGCTGTCAATGAGACATTGAGAATCATATCAGCTTGAACGACATGTGACTATTTGCTCTCAGATGGGGAATTTCGATGCAAGAATTCTCCGCTTACAAGCACTATCCTGTAAGCATTTTTAAAAGTGCTTATAGTGCGGGGAATACTGCAGTGGTTAAAATTTGTAAAATTATATTCACAAAATTCCTAAAATCTCAATAGCGTTACAAAATACTACGAAAACTATCAAGACCATCAGCTAACAGTGCAATATTTTGTCCCAAATGAAGAATTGCTAATGATTTGACTGCGGCTGGTACAGAATTCGCAATCTCCTACAAGATACACGGCACTAGTATTCCGATTGGCTCTGTTACATCGGATACTATCCAATCGCTGGACATGTATGGATAAGAATTTAATCGCATGCCGTCCATCACAACAGAGATGATACGGGTCACTATGTTTTTGGTACGAATGCCGAAACACTTGACTTTAAGGAAGAGACTGTCTTTGACATCATGCACTGCTGTTGTCATTAAAAGACTGATGTTTTTGGCCTCTCACTTTCTGGCGTTCTTGACCGTACTCTCTAATAAAAATATTTCCAGAGTTTGATATCCAAATGGTTCGTGTCCTCTAGAGAATGTTTAATCACCAATTTAAATGTCAATTGTGGTATCGCAATGCTGACCTAAGTAGGACCTCTTGCTTCTCGCAAAGCTCCCGACCTTATCTAACACAACCTAACAATTCGAAAGAAATCTTTCTCTTACGTATGGGTTTTGTTTAGTAACAAAGCTCATGAACTATTCAATTTTTTAACGAATTATTTGTCGAAATACTCGTCTATTTCATTCCATTGTGAAATATCCGCAATATTTATCACTTCAAAGGTATCCATGTACAGAAAAATGCAAAAAGGGATAAATTTTGTTTTGCTTTTCTGTTTTGTTTTCCTTCCGAACGTTTTTCTAGCCATTGTTTGTTTTTAATTTTTTTAAATTGTTTTCAAACAAGAAGATTAAGAATAAGAAAATATTTGTTTAACAAAATAAGATTTTTTTCTTTTGATAATATGGAATGAGTATTTGACCTTTTGTTTAAACAACTCTAGCGTTTATAAATTTAATATTTATTTAATAATAAACAATAATATTTACAATGTGGAATAGCAATCTCTTTAAATAATTTTCAAAAAAATTCTTTTTTGTTTCTTAACACAACTGCTGGGAAAGAGGGTGTTGTACTGAGTAACTGAGGGAAATATAAATTCATTAAATTTATTACGATTTTAAATATTTTATTAAAACATTTATTCCTTTTCGATCCTTTTAATCCTTTCAGAGATGTAAGAAAAATTGCTTTTAAATGGTTATGATTACCTTGTCGAACTTCGTAATCAGAAGCACTTCTGCCTTTTAGGTTTTGAGAACATATAACAAAAGCGCACTAAGAGTCGTTGCTGTTGCAATTTCTGGTGTCATATCTCGTCATTACAATCCTTCAATCAGGATTACGACCTAGTTTCGCACACCAGTTATGTTGTATGTGATAATTTTTAATACATGAGTAAGTGGCGCCTTACTAGGCATGAGGCCATGGTCCAAATATCAGGTCAGATATCTCCAATGAAACGAAATATGAAAACAATATTTCATTGGCGACTGCCTCTTAGCAGATTACTGGCTCGAGGCCCCTTACTAACGGATCATGACAAGAGGACATACTTTACACTGGATAATACAATGGAATATATGGGCCAACGTGTAAACTTGCCTGTAAACGGCAAGCTACCCGATAACCTAACCTAACTTAACCTAAATCTTATGTTAGTAAATAAAATTTCCAAATATTTACTAAAAGTAACTATGGCCAGCTAAAGATTCAGTTCTTGCGATAGAAGCGAAATCGACTGCATACTCTCTCAGACAGCGGCGTTGTTTTCTGCAGATCTTGCCTTTCCAAATGATAATGCTTTATATGCAAACTGAAGAAATCTTACAGTGTAGATGCTGGAATTTGAAACGAAAATCTAAATTAATTGACAAATAAACATATTCATTTAAATGCAAATATTTTACGGAAAATTGCAACTCTGTATTCATTTTTATATTGTTACTAGCTGCACCCTGCGCGTGTTGCTGCGCCACCAACTAAAATAAATTTGAAGGAAAGACATTACACAAATGTCCAATTAATTTTGAAACATTTTATTGATTTTGTTCCCCGTTGTACTGATGAGTGGTTCAAGTGGTTCAAGCGAACGGGTATCAGGAGCATATATTCGAAGATTTTCCAGTCTCAATGCTCGTCTGATTCTGAGGCTCGTAATGTTCTTTTCTTCCCTGCTTGAGGTGTAAGTCGACTAATTGCTTGTCATTCATTATGAATAATTTTCAGTAGTCGACTCATGCGCAACAACTTTGTTAAAGAATGCACAGTTTACGATTTAATTGATTTTAAGTAATTTTCAGTGGTGCCACCTGCCGGAAATTAGTTATACCAATTTAGAAACCTTCCCCGGCTCATGCGCAACAACTTTGCTAAAGATCATAACATGATCAAATGCATAGTTTACGATTCTGTAAGGTGCATACAAACAAACATTTATTTTTATATATGTAGACTATGGGAGGTAACACGCCCACTATAGCCAATCCGCCCATTTTGTTCATATATACGTTAAAGTCGTCCATACAAAATTTGAGGGCTCTAGCTGTTGCAGTTTATGAGATATGCGACATTAAATACTTATTGGTTATGTGGGCGGGGCACCTCGCCTACTTGAAATTTTAAAATAAAAAGTAGCCTATAACTCCTTCCAAACATACAGGAAGATACTGTGAAAATTTCAATTTAGCCGTCTATAGACTTCAAACAAACCCACAAACAAATAAACACACATTCATTTTTATATATTAGAGGATTACAAAGAGCTGACGGGTGACGTATACGTAATATTTTGTTAGACAATAACACTCATACTTTTTTTATTTATTTTGTTTTATTTTATTTGCCTATTTCAACATAAAAAGTAGCCTATAACTCCTTCCAGACATACATAAAGTCGACTTCGAACTACAGATTTTTGAGAAATTGTTCATGGCAATTTTATTTACTCTCAAAGTTTTTGAGACAGAAATCTGCTGAGAGGAAGTCGCCGAAGAAATACTTTTTGTACTTTGTCTTGATGTCTGGCCTGGGGCTCAAAACCTGGCTTTACGTATAATAAGCCAACACACTACCTACTAGACTACGGCGACTTCTATAATATTACAAGAATAAATATTAAATATTAAATTTAAGAAGCAAATACCTATAACTGCTTCCAATTAAAAGTACGCAATTGATACTTTTTGAATTTTGTTTTATCTTAACAACACTTGTCACTGTCCTGAACGGCTGATTTATTGCAAATGTCTGTATTCCAATTTCTTTGCATTGTATTGTGTTCGCTTGTGTGCTGCTTTGTGTTCTGTTTCCTTTTTATTACATTCTTCGTTGATAGCTGTCCGGTTTCAAACATTTCTATAACTACGCAAACGTTTTTAAGGCTACGTACGTTACGATTTTACGTTTCTTACGCTTGAGTAAGCAACCCTTTATAAAGTACAGAGGAAAACCATTTTAAACAGTAGAAAAGCAACATAAAATATTAGAGAAATCGTTTCTTTGGTATGGAAAATCATTTAAGAGAGCGCTAGTCTTTGGACATACATATATATTTCAAAAGTAAATTTAATTTATAAACTTCAAACTTTATATATAAAGAGACCGTTTGTAACAGTAAGCTTAAAATTCTTTAAATTTTAAACAATGAATTTTTCGTAAAAGCGTAGAGACTCTTTATTCTTTGAAAATATTTAAACTTTACATATATGCTTAAATGCAATGAATTTTAATAAATTGCTTGCATGCTTAATGCATGACCATTTAATTAAAATATTAATTTTAAAAAACGTACATACATACGTTTTTATTGCTTAACAATAATTAATATTTATTAAATTAAAGCAAAAATTAAAATCTTTTGTTTGTTAAATACCATATTCATTAGGCTTTGCTAATTAAACACAAGTGCATTAAATGAGCAAAAATTACAACACACAACATACAACACAATTGAATTGTTTGACTGAATGAGTGAGGACTTTTCAAAGGCATTTTTAAATTAATTTAATTGTATTCATTTATTTCATAATTTCTACAAAAAATGTATTTTCCACATTTTATTTATTGTTGTTTATAATTAATTACCATACTGTTGGCAAATGTTAAATTTAATTTAAAATAAATCAGTTGGTTTTTATACGTCCAGAATAAAAAAAATTCTTTCCATAAATTCCATTAGTTTTCGTTAATTGTTTAAAAATGATGCGTTTTTTTACAAGAGGACCTGTTAAATGACAATACCGTTTAGTTGTAAAAAAATGGTTTTACATGCGATAGCATAGAAAAATTTATTGACTGGTCTAATACTGGTATGCTATCCGAAAGCCATCTATAATTTCTGATTTTATTATGCTCTTCGACTACAACCAATACTCAGGTTGTTGTCCTTACTCATGCTGTGGATTGTGCCAGAATTAGCAAAGGAGGAAAGCAACTGAAGGAGGCAAGAAAGATGGAATAGTGTTTATCGATGAAGTGACTACATAGTGACTAGTAAAGTCTAGTCGATAAGCTAGCAGACATCAGAGATCAGCAATGAATCGCTTTTTCGCTACTCATAAGTACTCATGAAATTTTGATTATGAGTGAGTCAACAGTATTGAAATCCAACTACTCTGATTCATTCGTACTCAGTACAACATTGATTTATAAGTACAAGTTGCAATGAGTGTGAGTACAACGTTGACATCAAACTCATAACATACGAAATATTTTTGATTCATACGTCTACTCATTCATATTCATAAATTTAGAAAAATACTTATAAGACTCATAAATAATTCGAGTGATTCGAATCATTCGTCAAAATTTACAGTCATACACATTGTTGTTGTTGCATTTACAAAGAAAGAAGAAAAACACATAAACAAAAAAGAAAAAGACAGCAATCAAAGAGCAAACACACAACCTTCTAGTGAGTATTGTAGTGTTCGTACGCGAATCATACTTATTTTGTGATTCGTGTATACGATGAGTCATGGAGAGTCGAAATCAACAACATCATGCGTATTGTTAAGTATGAGTACCATGAGTATTTCAAACTTTGAATATGTGTAGTATGAGTATGACATTAAAATAAGTATGAAAGCGTATAAGTATCAGAAATTATGAGTATGATTCTAATGTACTCATCGTTTTGAATACTCATTGTTGACCTCTGGCAGACATCTGGAGCTTGTCAGAGAAACTACCAATAGCGCAGAGCAGACTTGAAAAATTCAGTACTATTGTGCTTTTTTCAGTACTTTTTCATTTCAAAAATACCGCACTACCCCCCGCAACGCTTTCAGTACTTTTTTATTATTATTACATATTTTATGTATTGCCCTTTCCTACTGTAAATACGTTAAAAACATGTTCAACGCAATGCTGAAGGCAGAATTAGGCTTTAACCCCGGTTAGCCAAACATCCACGTAACGTACACTCATTTTTAGAATACGAAAAGCAGTGAAAACACTTGCCGAACCGTAATGTAATTTCGGTAAGCATTTGCATTGCTCTTCATATGCTAAAAACGAACGGGGCTTTAACGTTTTGCTACGTTCCGAATCAGCTGTTTCTGTCATGTATGTATGTGTATTAAATATATAAATAAATAAATAGCCTAGTAGGTAGTGTGCTGGGGCACTAGACGTGATCCCATAATTCAAACCCCATGGCAGATATCTCCATCAAAACGAAATATGAAAAAACTATTCTCCGGGGACTTTCTGCTGGCAAAAACTCTGAGAGTAAACAAAATTGCCACGATAAAGTTTCCCAAAAATCTGTAATTCGGATTCGACTTTAAACAGTAGATGCCACTTTACCCTTTGATGCAAAAAAGTACTTTTTCAGTTATAGTTCAGTACCATTTCAAAATTTCGGTTTTGCAACACTGGCGCAGAGTCGCATTAGAATTTTCGTTAGAGTGCGAACCCTTCTTTTGTCCAACTCATGTAGTTCCTTGTCCTGCTATTGTCCTCTGTAGTTTTGAAATTTTGCAATAAGGTATGTGGAGCCATCGATGGTTTGCTGAATTCTATGCTGTTTTTTTTTCAATTTGGAAAAGTATTCTTGTAGAGGCGCATAGACCTCCTTCTATAGCCTCCTCCTCATATATCTCCGATCACTTCGTAGCCCGTTCGTACGTCTTTTCGTTTCCTAACGTAACCATTTAACTACAAGTAAACTTCATTCGTACTGTACTACTGTAGTTGCAGTAGTCTAAAAGGTAGTGTGTTGGCTAATTAGACGTGAGGCCCCGGTTTAAAATTTAGGTCGGACGTCTCCACCAAAACGAAATATGAAAAAAATTTTTTCAGCGACTTCCTCTCAGCAGATTTCTGTCAAAAACTCTAAGCGGTAATAGAAATTGCCATGAAAAGTTTCTGATAAGAATTTGATGCTGTAGGTCCTGCCACTTATGGATAAAATTAACACACACAACATAAGTCGCATGAGAAGCTAGTTTGTAATCCTGACTGAAGTGTTGTTGACCAATTATGTATGCATGTATGTAAACTTCATTATTAAACAGAACTCTTTCATAAGAACGTTAATTTGGCTTCAATTCTGGAATGAACTTTTTTTTATAGGGACATAGATCAAAATTAGTTAGTTTGTTTAATTTAAGAACGAGGACATGTCGACATTTCGAAGTAGTTTTCAAAACTTTGCTCTACGGTAGCAAACTTCTCTTCAGTATCCCGGTTTCTTTATCTTGTGGAACGTATTAAATAGAGAAGAGTAAAATTAATGCTCTTATGTTGATCGTGAAGTTGACGTAGTCTAGTAGGTGTGTGTTGGCTTATTAGACGAAAGGCCTAGGTTCAAACCCCAGATCAGATATTAAAAAGAAAAATGAAAAAAAAATATTTTTTCGGCGACTTACTCTCAGCAGATTTTAAATAAATTTGCCATGAAAAGTTCTTCAAAAATCTGTGGTTCGGAGTCGACTTTAAACTGTAGGTACCGCCACTCATGTATAAAATTAACACACACAACAAGAGTGGTGTGAGAAGCTAGGACGTAATCCTGACTGAAGGGTTGTAATGGCCAATTATGTATGTATGTTGATCGTAAACTAAGTGAAGAACTCTATGGACTTTGCAAACAGATTTTTTTTATTTTTTTCTTCAACACAAATTTTCACGAATTAGAAGCCTTGTTCTGGCATTTAACGATTCACGCGCATTTGCCAAATCTTGCTACCCATAAATGCCAAAACAGTTTGACATTCTCAGCTGTCAAACCGCAGTTATTCTTCATATTTAAGCACCATATTTTTAGCATTTTTAAATATATTATTGGAGTTGTTTTTTTACGAAAAAAAAAAACAAAATCCAATATAAACAATAAAATTAAACGAAAAAAATAATTATTTTCACAATTTCTGAACAATTAAACAAAAATTATTTGTTTTTCTTTTACAGTTCAACTGTTCAACTAATGCTGCAATTTTTTTTTGTAAGAAGTCGCTGTATGTGTTTGATGTGAATGATGCGGTTTAAATTCTGACTTATTAAATAAATTGTTTTGATTTAATTTGTTTATAAATAAACATTCCGTTTTTTTATAAATGCCCTTCTCTGGTAATCAATATTTATTGGTTTAATTTCTGTTTTTTTTTTAATTTTTTTCCAGTATTTACGCGTTTTAAAAATATTAGAAAAAAATATCATGGAAAATAAATAAATAAATGGGAATGCAAATATTTGTATGAATAAATATTTGCAATCAATTGAAAATGTAACGCAATAATTACTTTTCCATATCTATATACGGGTACATATATATTTACAAATAATTTACTAAAAAGAGTTCGGTTGGTAAATCAAATTGTACTTGTATTTGTATAACTCGACATAACCCATTATTTTGGACAATCGCTATTAAGAGGTGAAGTCGCCGTAGTTTAGTAGGTAGTGTGTTTGCTTATTAGACGTAAAAGCCAGAGTTCGAGCACCAGGCCAGACATCAATACAAAATACAAAAACCGATTTCTGGCAAAAACTCTGAGAGTAAAGAAAATTGCCATGAAAAAAAGTTTCTCAAAAATCTGTCGTTCGGAGTCGACTTTAGGTCCCACCAGTCATGTATAAAATTAACACACACCACATAAGTGGTGTGAGAAACTAGGACGTTATACAATGGCTCAAGTCGACCTCCGGGTACTGTAGTTGTCTTAATTGACAAGTGCACGTCCTCTAACCTAACGTAACCTAAGAGGTGACAAAAAATTTTTCTACAAGAAGTCTGTGTCCTGTACAAACTCTCTTCACAGCTTTCATTCCCCTCCTATCAGATGAGTTCTATCTGGTATGTTTGCCAACATTTTTGGACTACGATCTTCCAAAAGCTAGACAATGATGTGAAAAATGTTCCATTATTCCAAGGATATTTCTGCAGGTCCTGCAATCATTAATATCCACCACATGTTTGCGGTTCAGATGTCAGGTGGCGTGTCACATAAGGATGGTCATTAGCGTATAAAAATCTGAATGTACATACTTATGGGAGTCTCAATTTTATCCATAAGTGCCGGGACAGAAAATTTAAAGTCGACTCCGAACGACAAATTTTTGAGAAACTTTTCATGGCAATTTTATTTCACTCTCAGAGTTTTTGCCAGAAATCTGCTGAGAGAAAGTCGCCGAAGAAATACTTTTTGTATTTTGTTTTGATGTCTGGCCTGGGGTTTGAACCCTGGCTTTACGTCGAATAAGCCAACACACTACCTACTAGACTACGGCGACTTTTATCACCATTACATCCATTAGAATTGACTGTTGCAATGCAATTTACACACTGGCGGCACCAACTTTCCTTATATCTTTCAAAACGAGTAGAGTGCAGCCGTGGCGGTTAATGATGGGAACTATCAAGCCATTTCCAAAGAATTTTTGTTGCCAAAAATTATTCAACTTAATATCAACGATCAGTTTTTGGAAGACTGAAAGTTTGAAGCTCTGGGCATAATTGCGAACGTGTCACCAAGGGAACTGGCCGGTTTTATCCGAAGCCAAGGGATTATGACAAGGGGACATACCTCACGCTGGGTAATACAAACGGCGATATGGCCACCGAGTGAACTTGTCCGTGAACGGCAAGCTACCCGCTAACCTAATCTGACTTAATATCAACATTATTTCGTTCCAGCAAGACGTTACAACTTGCATAAAGCGCACTTAACTATTCATTTATTGCAATGTTAACTTGGAAATTAACTTTTCTTCAAAAGTAATTCTGTTTATACGATTTAACGCCTTTGGATTAATGGGACTATGTTAACTCATTATTTATACAGCATCCCCTCAAGTATAGGAAGCCAATATTGAAGCCTCCACTGATGCCATACGGTCAAATTTATTGGCAAAAGTTGTAAAAAATATGAAAATTAAGACATAAACATGAAAATATAAAGCAAATTACAACAAAAAATATTATTTCCAAATATATTTATGCCTTGTATTCAAATATCATTTTAAGTCCTCAAGTTCCTTGCAGAAATATCCAAAATGGAGCATAAGTAGTAGCCAAGAAATGTTTATAAAACAAACATTTGTTAGCTTTTTCCAACAGAATTGCACAAAAAAATTTATTTTGAGTGTAAAGGCTAGTAAAGTCCACACATACGTATACGTATTGGCAAATATATCACAAACCTAAACCCCATTTACAAATTAACAAAATAATTTGTGTGGCTTAATTGCCAATAATTTATCGAACAAATTTAAAAGCAATTTTTTTTTTGTTATCATTTGTACTCTTTTTTTTTCTTCCGACACAAACCACAATCCACAATGCAACACCAGAATTTATAGAGAATTGTAGAAAATAGAAAATGATTGTAAAAATTTAATTCGTAATTTGAAAAGCAACAAAGTTTTGAAAGACTTAAGCAACTATGCTTCTATAGAAAACATTTATATGTGAAGCAAGAAAAAAAAAACAAAAAAATTGACAGCCGCCTCAGCCTCCGAGTTTAATCCACTCAGACATCCCGATAGTTTTAAGCATTCTAAAATTCTAGGTCCTCAAGAATTCTTCTTCCAAAATTGACAAGAATATGATTGTCCTCCCGGACAACAAAAGAGAATATGATCCGTGATCTCCTCTTCTTACTCATCATTACATACATACATTGATCACTACAACCCTTCAGGCCAGGATTACGACCTAACTTCTCACACCACTGATGTTGTGTGTGTTAATTTTTATACATGAGTTGCGGGTCATACAGTTTCCGAACGACAGATTTTTTCTGAGAAACTTTTCATGGCAATTTCATTTTACCCTCAGAGTTTTTGCTAAAAATGTGCTGAGAGGCAGTTAAGAAATATTTTTCATATTTCGTTTTGTTGAAAATGTTTGGCCTGGGGTTTGAACCGTGGGTTCATGTCTAATAAGCCAACAAACTATCTGCTAGACCATAGCGGCTCGTCGTTACATTTTCTGCAATAGCCACAGTGAGGTAACCCCAGACTCCGCGCTAGAGATTTCAAAAGCTAGAGTCTTGCTATAAGGTTCCTAAGATGATCCCTCGTTAGGTTTAAGGAAAACTTTATTCGTTGTGTATTCGTATCTGGACTAACTACAACAGGGTGTTAATTTTCCCATCTTTGCTAATGAATTACGTTTGTGGGAAATCATTTGTTTGCTCTGCGGAATTGAGTTGAATTCAATTAAACTTTTTGTTGCAGCGTCTAGTTGCAAGTGCATTGGCTTTGTTGTTACTTTCAATGCCCTTTGTAAAAAAACCCATCGAATTTCTAACTATCACTTCCAGAGACACCCGGTATTAATAGTTAACAGTGAACTCGCGAAAACGTGAATATCCAGAAATGTGAACCCTCCAAAAACACGAACATTTTGTAGTTACATTAGTAGTCTTAAAACGCTAACCAAAGTTTAAGGCTCTGAATTGTGAGTTTAAATATTCATGGAATTTTTAATTTATAATCACTTATATCATGTTATTAACCGTATGGATGACTAAGTTTATAAATTTTGGGAATCCCCGCATAAAACTCATCACCACTCTGTTTTGCCTTAGTTTCCCAGACTCTAATCGGAAGCATGAAAAACATGGAAAACATTAACATTAGTCAGGCCGCGATAAGATCTCTATCGGGTTTTGTGAATAACTCTAGGATCGTTAGGGAATGTCGCCGCTGTCTCGACCTTCTTTCTGGGCGCTTCACCAGTGTATCACTGGTGTGGGTCCCCGGGCACAGTAACATTCCGGGAAAATGTAGCGCCGACGAGCTCGCCACTGGTGCGCTCCTTCCGGAATCCTCTCCAATTGAATGCCACTTGCCTCGGTCAAGTTGGACATTGCGCTGAAATTCTTTCGAGACCCCAACCTATCCTGGGTCAATGAGGAGTCCTGTTCCACCGCTAGACGCACCTGGCCCTTGATGGATAGAAGGCGTACCAACCAATTACTTGGTCTTGGTCTTGACGTCATCTCAACCACAGTGGCCGTGCTTACAGGTCATTGCGTTATGGGTAGACACGCGGATGGAATGATGCTCCCATTTAGCGACTTCTGCCGTGGATGCAGATCCGCTAAGGAAGAGGAGACTGTTATCCACTTTCTTTGTCAGTGGCCGTCTCTTGCTAGGTGTAGATATAGGTTATTTGGCTCTTGACGGAGCTATCATCTATTGATATCAAGGATATAGCTTCTTTCATCAAACTTTCTGTCTGGTTTTCCAGTGTAGGGTAGTCGTGCTTTTGATCTGCAGCCCTTGCGCGGACAACTTCTTCCTCTTCCCTGATTTTGGTGGAACTTGGTCAGTACAGGAACTGCGTTCACCCGTGGCATCACAACGGGCCGCTATGCGTGCTCAAGTGAGCTTTGTAATATCAGTGTTACCACTGCGGCCTTACCTAACCTAACACTTTTTGCAAAAATTAGTTCACTTTTCTGCGAGTTCACTGTATTAGCTTAAATATGATGTACACGCTCTCTAAGCATTTAATGACCGATTTAATGTCGGTAAACATGAGTATACATATCTCCATTCGATATGCCCTGGTTTCGTATTAGCTTAGCAGCAATCCTTATGGGCATTATTTAAGCTTGAATAGCACTACAGCAATTGGGTAGTGCAAGGAACAATCTAAGGTTCAAGTTGTCTAAAAAGATTCCACCTCAGACTTTGGCACGTGATGTGTATCCATCAGAGAATTTTTGTATTGCGTGCAGTGGAAGGTGAAAACTATTTAATGCTTTTGTAGTGATCAGTCCTATTGAAGTATTGGCAGACTTTTGTTATGCGAACTTGTCTGATGGTAACCAGTTGAGTGTAGTAAACAATACCTTCAGTGATGTAGTTCTAACAGTACCTGTTTTTATGATTGCTATCACCCTCAAAGTACACTCAAATCGGGTTTGATGCTTCCTTTTTTTCATAGTCAACCACCATATCACGGTATCATAAAATAAAGTTGGTTTGTAGTGTAAATCGTACAGCCCGTATACATTTTTAGGGCTGATAAACAAGTTGAAGCCTATTACCCCCTTGCAGATTAAAGAGCAATAGTCGCCATACAGATTGTACATCAAATCCCAAGCAAGTAAAACTTTTATTCGTGAAATTCAAAATAAAAATTAATTACATGAGGTGTGTATCTATTCCCTGTATATGTTATTGAAACATTAGGAAACTTGCACAACTATTTAGTGAAACTAAATTGTAATTTTCCATTTTGCTATTCACAGCATGACTGAAGTGGGTTAACAGAGTACAACTTTTTGGTTTTTTCGCTGTGTTTATTGCAGTAAATTTTTGTGGGAAAACCACGAAATGTACGAAACTAAATTAATGGACACTGTTTTTGTGTAATTTTCATATGAGAGTCCTGCAACACTTGAGACCATTGAAATTTGAAAAAGGGGAGTCAAAATAATAATTCCTAACAGACTATGTGCTTCAACGTAGCATATGTCACTTATTAGGAAAACGTAAAGAGATTTCGTATTCTGTATTAATTTAAATTAAAATTTATTTGACGAAAAGTAACCAAATTCACATGGAAGTAATAATAGAAGCAAATTGTATCGGGTGGGCCATCTACCGGTTTAAATTTGAACCATCGATTATTTCGAATCGGGCAATACTTATGTCCTTCTATTCAGTTACAAAATTCAGTATATTATCTCCGCGGAACGTAACGAATCTATTTACGCTTGAGCAACGTTGGGATTTATTGGGCACACGAGAAACTGCACGATGATGTCGATTTTGCCCAAAAAAAATCATTTTTTCAGATGAAGCTCATTTTCATCTCGGTGCGTACATCAATAAATAAAATTGCCGTATTTAAGTCTCAGAAAGCACACACATGATATTAGACAACCCAATACACGCATTACGAGTCACTGTATGGTGCGGTTTGTAGAGTGAACGCCTCATTGGTCCATATTCCTTTGAAAATGACGGCGCAATCATTCCGGTCAATGGAGACACCTAGCACACCATGTTAACCGATTTTTGTGTACACACTCTTCATGGTATTGATGTAAAAGATGTTTGGTTTCAACAGAACTGTGCAACTTGCCACACATCTCATGCCATAATCGATTTATTGAGTCAAACATTTGATAGCCGTTCAATTAGCAGAAATGGTGATATCAATTGGCCTCAAAGAAGCTGTGATTTAACACCATTTGTCTATTTTCTGTGGGGCGCCGTTAAAGAAAAGCGTTATGCCGACAAACAAGAGACAATTGAGCATTTGAAGGCCAACGTTCATAATGCCATTGCTCAGATATGACCCCATACACTCGAAAAAGGGCACGAAAATTGATCCGATCGAATGAACTGCGGTAGCTATATGGAATAATTGTACTTCACAACAAAAAAGCAAAATTTTAAACCGCTTTTGTTTTATTACATTTTTAAATTTAAACTTTAAAATTTCGCACCTTATAGTTGAACACGAATATTTTTGTCAAAACACGATAAAAGACTAAAGGTAATGATCCAACCTATTGCAGTGAGCTATCTATTGGGATCTAAAAATGGCTCAAGGAATTCATATAATAAGATGCTGAAAAAATCAATTTTTAAACTTAAGAACATATGGAATATGAAAAACATCGAAATTGATAAAGATGAGAACGTCAAACTATGTTGACAATTCTATTTTGTAAGTTGTGGCAAATCATTATGAATCATTTAACACCAGAATAACGCTTGTCCACTACATGTACAATCATACATAAGAAGTTTGGCTTAAGTGCCTAAAAACTTCTTCACCGTATTTGAAGCAAAGATCTATATAAGGTGTACCCTTGATGTCTCCTCTAAGCCTATTGTCTTGGCAAACTACAAGTTACTACGGTGTTAGCAAGGACAATTCAGTGACCAGCACATGATATAAACCCAGGCATTTTCTCCTGCATTAATGACTTTAGGGTTCCAAGACTGTATTCTGATGATTTATTGTCGTCATCACATCTACAAGTAAATTGTGCAAGCCTACATTAAATCTACAATACCCTGGCAAAAAATCCGTGTATCAGAGATAATCTTATCCTTCTTCAATTTAATCTCATAATCTCACAGTTCTGCGATGTCTGAGTTTATCGAGCATATCTCCCATTCCTGTCTCAATATCTGTTTCTGACTGAAAGAGTATGAAGCGTTCAGTTTATTCAATTCATTTCTGTCATGGAGTCTGCTAGTTCCACACAGAAGAAAGTTAAGTTCGCAGCACTTCATATGCACCCAGGCGTTTTCTCCTGCATTTATGAATTACGGTGTTCCAACAATATATACTAATGAATCTACACGTTGGATTCAAACAATCTACAATGCCCTGCCAAACAACAGTTTACCAATCGCAGTTCATTTCTGTATTGTGTAATACATGACCTAAATCTCCTCCTACTGTAATCTATCAACAAAAATTTAGATTGCCTCCCTATTTCCCCTATCTATCTGATTCGACTTCCCCAGACGATCTTATACTTCTTGAAGCTAATCTCAATTGAGCACCTTCCCGGTTCTGTCACAATATTTGTTCTTGACTTATTTGTATACCAGTTTCTAGTTTACTGAATTAATTTTTGTCGAAGTCTAGCAGGTAGTTGGTTGGCTTATTAGACGTGAGACCACGGTTCAAACCCCAGATCAGACATCTCGAACAAATCGAGAAAAAATATTTCTTCGACGGATGTTCTGGCAAAAACTCTGAGAGTAGATAAATTTGGCACAAAAGGTTTCTCAAGAATCTGCCTTTCGGAGAAGACATTAATCTCTTCGTCACGCAACTCATGTGTAAAATCGGCACACACTACATAAGTGATGTGAGAAACTAGGTCGTAATACTGATTGAAGGATTGTAATGACCAATTATGCATGTATGTATATATGTATGCATAGAGTCTGCTGGTTATATTCAGTAGAGAGCTAAGCTTGGGACTGTCAGCTGCTTAGAGTCATTAGATCTTGAAATCCCTTGATAAATTTTATATCAAACTTGTTTCCCTTTATTCTAACGATAGCTTTGGTGTAACGGACCTAGAGCCTCCAGCGTCGCTGTAGGACATTATTATTATTGCTCAACCATTGAAATTCATCCCCATGACTACATAACCCTTATGTTTTACAATTATTTGTCGAAACAGCAATAAAATTGTAATCAAACACAACGCAAAGAACAGATTTTTTTAATGCACAAAGTCCATGTCAAACAACATTTACTTTGTAAAAACATTTCATTTACAGACTGTGCCTGTGTGCTGGAGTGTTCATGTCCTTAGTTGATATTTTTCATTTCATTAATTTTTAACATTTCCTAAATATTTAATACGTAATCGTAAATCAATCTAAACAAATAAGACTCAATTATAACTATTTACTTTCCATTTCGTTTTATTTCCGCCATATTTACAAATATTTAACGAAGAAGTTGTTCGAAAAAAAATGGAAGAAAAAATGCTACGATTTAAAGAAGAATTCGAACTTTTTATTTCACAGATCAATGGTGTTGTATTTAAACTGAAAACTAAAAAAAAGTTTTTCATTGTTTTTCAGCTGCAAAAAACATTTTTAAGAAAAAGAATTATAAGAAAAAACTTTAAAGAAAGTTTTTCTTTTCTTTAAATACACGAACTAATCATTTCTAGTCCATTCAATTTGCTGCATTTGCAATATAAAATCAGTGAACGACAAGCAGACACAGTCGCTGCAGGAAGTGGTCTTTAGTTATACGAGACTAAATAAAGTTTTTAAGGAAAAACGGAAGACATAAAACTGTTTTATAGTTCGCTGAAGACATTTTTCTTTCATATACGGCCCAAGGAAATATTACAAAAACAAAAGAAAACAACAACAACAACAACATCCAAAGCAATAAGAAAAATCTTCATGATAATAAAGGAAGAAAAATTTTAAAATGCTTACAAGATAACAAGAAAAGTTGCCTTAGGCAGTAAGGGCAGTGAAATAACAAGAAAGCATAGACAGACTCTTCCTTCTAACTTAAAAAAATGAATGGAAAAAAACAACAAATATTTTGCAATAATGCATACAACATTTTTCTTAGGCCTTATTCACATTTTATAACGGGTGATTTTCTATTCTATTTGCCTTAGTACGGTTATCATTTCATCGTGAATTGCATCAATCAAATTAGTTGTCTTTCATTCATTGTATTTTGCCAAATCGCTATTGGCAGCCATAGACGACAACATCTGTCGGCAGAAGGGACTTTAGATCGTGAGGGAATTGACCATAATTTTCATCAAAAAATCATCTTCCGCCATGAGAGCCATTTATGGATGTATGATTAATATTATAACTGGAGCTGATTAATATTATAACGATACCATTCCATATGGGATTCAAGAAATTCAAAAAAGTCACTGTTTGGTATGGATTTTGGGCTGGTGGTGACATCGGCCAAAATTTTTTTTAAAACAACGTTGGCCAAGCTGCTATAGCATAACGGTCACTGATTATGAACGACATCCCGAATTGGATGATCTGAGCGCTAACGACATATGTATGTTATCAACAGAACAGCGCTATGTGTCACACACCTCAAGCCACATTGGATATTCTGCACGGGCTATTTTTGGGCATGATCATCTAATGAAGAGACGATATGAAGTGATCATCTCGTTAAAATTTCAATTTTATGTGGGATTTTCTTCAGTCGCTGTTATACGCGAAACTTTTAAAAAATCGTCCTCTATCATCAAAATTCTATCGGAAAAATCATGGTGGGATCCTTTGGATTCCTATGGGTGGGCTGTAGAGCTGCGATAACATCTGCAGTCTCTCCTCATTGAAGTTGTGTAACACCAGTAGGTATCTGTTAGTTTCGGTTCCGTTGTTAGTCGTTTGATTTTTTGTCCCTCAGCATATTTTTATAGATTGTTTTTTAATTTAAAGCTGGTATGATATTTTTTTATATATGCGAGTGCGCGTTAGGCCCAGTTAGTCGGCAAGAACCACTCTATCCGGCGAGCCACAGGCCGGCAAAACGCGAGCATACCAGCGACGCAAACTATCTGGCCACCCTGGCTTTAGCAAAAAAAAAATTTTTTTTTCAAAATCACTTCATTAATTGTACAGCTCTCATCACTCCCATATTATAAAGCGACGAAATGTATTTTTGGTTCAACAGCAAACAGAATGACTGAATTCGGTGAGATGAGCAGACGGAGATAATCCTAGAGCTGCCTAAACCGACTTTAGAATGCATTCTTTGCTGCAGTTTTAGGGACGGCAACTTCCTTGGTCGTTACTTCATTTAGCACGATTAAAATTACTACGTTACGGCCAATGGAGCATTTTTGTTTGCCCAAAACTATGAGTTGACCTTGGTTTTAACTGTCAGGTGACACATTCAAAACTACAGGTCACACATCTCCAACAAAATGAAATATAAAGAAAAATTTCTTGGGCGACCTCCTCTCAGCAGATTTCTGGCAATATGTCGCTCGGAGTAAATTAAAGGTCCCGTCACTCATGTATAAAAATTAACACACATAATATCAGTGGTGTGAGAAGATGGGTCATAATCCTGACTGAATGTTTGTAATGATCAATTATGTACGAGTATGTATGTTTATCCAAACGATTAAATAATCACCCGTTAATCCGTAATATTTCTTATTGTAATACTGCAAGGAGCAGTGAGTACAACGACTTTTATACGCGAAAACGACTTCTTTAAACTACAAGTTAATCAATATGCTTTCGCCAACAGTGCTGTTGTAGATGTATTACCTTTATGATGATGTCTATGACGTAATAAATAAACAGTACTTTAAAAATGTGTATCTAAACGAGACTTGTCCGATTAGGTATTTAAATGTCTTGGGCATTCAAGTGGTTGCACTTCTTTCACTCATCGAAAATAGACTCAAAAAGTAATTTAAGTCTAGTCTCGATAGTATACAAGAACGCGCTTAGAATCTCTCACTTGTAAGAGTAGTCCTGTATTGTTTAGTTTAGATATCGTGGCAATGTGGTTTTCGTTTCACTACTTTATCGGCACTACAAAAATTAACTGAAGTCGTCGTAGTCTAATAAGAAGTATATTGGCTTATTAGACGTGAGGCCACGGTTCATATCATAGGTCAGACATCTCCAACAAAACGAAATATGAAAAAATATTTCTTCGGCGACTTCTTTTCGGCATATTTCTGGCAAAACGTCTGATAGTAAATACAAATTGCCATTAAACGTTTCTCACAAATTTGTCGTTCGGAGTCTACTTTAAACTGTAGGCCCTGCCACTCATGCAAAAAATAATCACAACATAATTGGTGCGAGAAGCTAGGTCCTAATACTGACTAAAAGATTGATGTGTATGTATGTACAAAACTAAACTTTTACCCGAAAAATGCATACATCAGCTAAAAACCGAATAGCTGATGTGTACAACGTTTCTTCTCTTCTTTCCTGCAGTAATTTGTATTGTCTCAATGTAAACATATTTAAATATAATGTCCGCCAGCAGTACTCCTCCTTTGTTCCATTCCATAATCCATTTCTTTAGTACCAATTTAATAGCAGGAGCCCATAACTATTTGTGGTTTTTCTACAAGCTACATATATAAAATACTTCCAACGTATCTTACAAATGTTTATTTAAGTTAAATTGGGTATACTGTGGTCATTGTATAAGAAGCCTTCGTTAGCAGCTTAAGAGGATTTGTAGTATTGCTAGGATCTGTTTTACTAATCTAGAAAGAAAGATCGCAAAGCTATTCATCGTATCATTGCAAATATCACACAGAACTGCCTCTGGCAGCGACGCTTATAAAATCGGCATATCCAGGCATATATTTTGCAAGAGTTGCGAATCTGGGAGAAAATGGAGACTGTCTTTCGTGTCATATGACAACGCAAAGCTCTTACTAATAAGAGGCGCATTCTCTTGGCATAGTTGCCTGCCGCAATGGACATAAATAACTAGTCATTACAACCCTCCATTCAGGATTAAGACCTAGCTTCTCACACCACTTATGCTATGTGTGTTCATTTTATACATGACCTACAGTTTTTGAAAAACTTTTCATGGCAATTTTATTAACTTCCACAGTTTTCGCCAGATATCTACTGAAAACTTTTCGTTTTGTTGGAGATGTATGACCTGGGGTTTGAACCGTGCCCTCAGATCTAACAAGTAAACCCACTATTTACTAAACTACGGTGACTACACTGCCGCAATAGGAAACTTTATTTTGGAATTGCGATTGTTTCCTATCTGTTTGATCTCTGCTTTCGACTCTGAATTGTAGGAACACAATGAGCCTAACATCGTGTCCAAAACATGGACTTAATATTCAAAGAAAGCTCGCCTCTTCTAATCTCTAATCATCTCATCGAAAAAAAATGATATTGCAAGTCTAGCTTAAAGAAACCCTTCTTGACAATAAAGAAACAAAACTTTAATTGTTTTCAAAGAATATTGGAAGAGCAACTTTTAATATAAAAAGCTTTAATTGCTGTCCTACAACAGGGAGTCTCAACAGTTGATGATGCCCTTCTCTTTAGAACTACATCTGTCAAATTACATACATACATAATTGATCATTACAACCTCTTAGTTAGGATTACAATACATATATGGTCAATTCACACAAGCCGTTGTATCGTTGTATTCATTGTATTGCTGGAAGAACATACAACAGTGTATGATTGTTGTTGATATTTTTCATATAAAAATCCGATACACTTATACACATTTTTTTCATATGTTTTTGGAAGTTGTATTCGTTTCGTGCTATCAAAATGTGTGAATGAAAAAAATGTGTATATGTTTTCATATGTTTTTAAAAGTTGTGTTGGTTTCGGGCTATCAAATTGTTTGAATGCCACGAGATACACAATACAGCATAGCATTGAGCGTTCACAAACAAACAAATGTATTCAATACAACATACACGATACAAAGTCGTGTGAATTGCCCAATAGTTTCTCACATGACTTATGTTATGTTTCATATATGAGGCGGGACTTACAGTTGAAAGTCGACTTCGAGCACTCGATTGTTGAGAAACTTTTCATGAAAATATTATTTCCTCTCAGACGTTTTGCTAGAAATCTACTGAGAAGAAGTCGCCTCAATTCTAATGAGCCAACACACGACATACCTACCTTCTAGACTACGGTGACATCTGTCAAATTAGTTGTCATTTAATTAGTCTGTTTTGCCAAATATCCGTAGTCAACAACGTGAGTTCGCTTTATGGACGCTGGAGAAATTGACAACTGACTCCCATTTTCATCGAAAAAGTCGTCTTCAACTATTAGGTCCATATCTAGAGGAATTGTTGCGTGAAATAAATTTATTGAATTCGAAACGATACCAATCCACACGAGATCCAAAAACATCCAATGCAACACGAAAATAGTGATTTAGGACGCTGTTGGTCAGGCGATCACTGTAAACTGCGAACCAATATGTCAATGAATTGGACGTTCTGACCACCAACGTGCCACCAATAATACTTTCGATAATATCTCGCACGCACATACATACTTGCATATATAATTGGCCATTACAACTCTATACTTAGGGTTACGACCTAGTTTCTCACATCACTTACATATATTGCGTGTGTTGATTTTATACATGAATGGCGGGACCTACTGTTTAAAGCCGACACCAAACGTAGATTTTTGAGAAACGTTTCATGGCAATTTTATTTTTGTCAGAAATCCGTTGAGAGGAAGTCACAGCAGAAATATTTCTTCATATTTCGTTTTGTTGAAGATGTCTGACCGGGGGTTTGAACCGTGGCCTCACACTACCTACTAGACTACTGCGACTTCTTATATCTCACACATACTCTGTTTAATTTTAAAGTATGGAAGCTATTAATGAAAGACCCACTTTAAACTATAGCATCAGTTTCCAGTAACCGCTTATAAAGTGTTAAAAAGCTGGAATCAAAATAAAAAACTTTCTTTTGTTTTACTACAGCATATAATAAATGAACTTTAATTTAAGCTTGCTTCAGAAATAAAATGTATTAAAGTTTTACATGAAATGTATGATGTAAGCAGTTATCCTGACTACGTAACCACAATATTTAAATATTTAAGACTAAAGTGGAAATCTTGCATTTCATTTTATTTAAATTTAATGTTTACATTGCCTTTGTCTGGCATTATTTTTAATAGAATTAAAATATTTTAACTATACATACCAGCTCTCCAGTTGTGAAGTTTCCTCATCTGTAATTTGAGAAAGTAAATATTTTTGATGAAAATTCTCTTTATCATCGCATTCGGCAACCAACCAACCAACCAACTAAAATAATATCAGCAGCATAATAATGTAGTTTTTCAACAACAGAAAGTATCGCTTTTATAAAATTATTTTCAACAGAGAATTGTTTCGTTTAAAAAAAATAAACATTCAAATGAATACTTCACACAACATAACATACATTAAAGAGAACACAACAAACATAAAAGGAATTATTCTGCCAGTGAAAGTCAGCCTCATTTAAATGCTGGCACAGTAAAACTCTTAATCCGACAAAAAGAAAAAAAACAACAACAGACATAGGAGTATGCACTACCATATGTACATATGTACATATGCACAGTAAAACCCATTAATAAGGATTTCAAATTAAATTCAAAATTTTTTTACATGCCTTTTACAAAATTTTTTTCGCTTCTTCTCGTATTTTGGTTGTTTAAAGATGTGACAGGAAAATGAAGAAAAGAACTCCAAAATTACAGAGGAAATTTGACGCCACATTCTTGGTACACATGCAAGTTTTTTCAGTCACTCTAAGGCACTTAACTACGACAATTTAATATTCGGTTCGCGGTAAATAGTCGACAAATCTTAACTTACTAAGTCTACATTTTCTTGGGATGAGTGGACTTAAGTGCAAAAATAGTTAGGCCACGTCTTATACTCCAGACTGAGCACAAAATATTACTGTTATTATTGTTGCCGTTGTATAGAGATGTCATAGTCATGCGACCTTACTTACTTACTTAATTGGCTATTAACAACCCGATTAACGGATTTCAGCCTACATTAAGCCTGCCATTAGTTCTGAAATCCCATGATGAATCTCGTATTTGATTTGTCTCATCAATCATAACCACAAGTCTAACAGAGCCTCCTGACTTTATGTAGGACAGGTTTTTATTGCGTTACCCTTAAATCCCCTTACATTCCCATGATTGCCTTGCAATCCTTCTACATATCATTATAGTATGCATGACCTTTCCTAGAGTTCTCTATATGACCCGTCGTCTGGGCTTTCGTATAAGCCTTGATATAATAAAAGCCGCTGATATTTTACCTTTAGTTTCTGTAATATTATCTCACCCAGGACTCAAATATTCCAGAACTGAAGAAATGCAGTCTTGATTCATACTCAATCCATTGCGACCAGTGTTGAGCACAAAATATGAAATTTTCTCTTTAAAGAATTCATACTTAATTCTGTTAAGTGGTACAATATAGCTGCTCTTACTTATAATGAATTATTCATTTAGGAGCTGTCAGCTGTTAATTATTTTTCATCTGAAATTTCATTTAATTAATCACAGGTTTGCAATTATGTGAAACGTTTGCAATTATGAATTGTTTGCCATATAGGATCGTTTGAAGATCAAAGTACGTGTAAAAAAATTAATGTTTACTACTAAGGGGCGTTTTGTTCTTTTAACTGAGACCGACAGTCAAGGGATTATGGATTGCAAGCTCTAGAGACGTGGTCTGTCGTCTGTTTAAAAATACCACTTCTGTTGGCAAAAGGACGGTGGATAATCACAACTTATCGATTTAATAGTATCCTCAGCAATTGGGTCTATCATAAGTCTCATGGTATATTTTATATTTGGGTTTACACATCCGTCCATGTCGGCTGACCTTTCAGAATGCCGTGGATATGTCGATTAAGGGGTTCAACGCTAATTTTTATTGTCTCATCAACAAATAAAATTTACAGATAAGGACCATAACCATTGCTGTCTTTTTTGCCATGCAATTGAAGGTTTTGAACTGAACGGTGTACGATCCCTACAACACAACAGAATTTAAATGTATTACATAAAAGCCGTAATCGCAGTAGTCTATTAGATAGGGTGTTGGCTTATTAGACACTACCTCGTGGTTCCATTCAAAGATCAGACATCTCGAACTAAACAAAATATGAAAAAATATTTCTTTGTCTACATACTTCATCTTAGCAGTCTTCGGGCAAAAAATCTGAGAATAATTAAAATTGCCATGAAAAGGTTCTCAAAAATCCGTTGTTCGGACGTGAATTTAAAATGTAAATCCCACCAATAATGGATGAATCTAACACCCACAACATGGGTGGTGTGAGAAGATAGGTTGTAATCCTGACTAAAGGGTTGTAATAACCAATTAAGTAAGTAAGAAAGTTTAGAGTAGTTTGGCAATGTCAGTTCGCCAATTAAATCATGCGACCCATGTCAAAGACCGTGATTATGTGGATAGATTCGAAAACGTTATGTTAGATATCTGGAAAACATGCACAACTTTCAGAAACTCCAAAATTTAATCCTTCTCGTCTTTTCTTTAGGACAATGGATACAGCTGCCCAAAAATGGAATTATTGTTGTATATACACTGAGCACCATAAGTGAGTCAATACTTTTGTTCTTAAGTATAAACCAGTTTTGTTCTTAAGTATAAAAAAAAGTTGCTTTATCATGAATTGTTGTTTTTGTTTTAACATTTTATAAGTAATAAATAAACGTTTTTATTTTTCGAAATTTATTCGACTATCCTCATTTACTTTTCTCGCTATCCTAAGAAAATGAATTATTTCAGTGGTGATTACTCACTTTTGGCGCTCACTGTATGTATGTAAGAGCATATATATGGGCAATTCACACAAGCCGTTGTATCGTTGTATTCATTGTATTGTTGGACGACTATATAACAGTGTACGTTTGTTGTTGATAATTTTCATGTAAAAATCCGATACACTTATACACATTTTTTTATGTTTTTAAAAGTTGTAGTGGTTTCGTGCTATCAATTTGTGTGAATGAATAAATATGTGTATATGTTTTCATATGTTTTTAATAAGTTGTGTTGGTGTCGTGCTATCAAATTGTTTGAATGCCAGAAAATTATGAAGAAAAATACAACATACACAATACAGCATAGCATTGAGCGTTCACAAACAACCAAGTGTATTCAGTACAACATACAGGATACAAAGTCGTGTGAATTAGCCAAATGAAAACAAACCAATTCGTTAGCCTGCATCATTTCCCAAGGTGGGACACCCATGGATGTTAATAATTGTTAATGTTTTTTTTTTCTCAAAATTTTTATTTCTATGAAATCACTTAACTTTTAAGAATTAACAGAAAGAAATTGTTTGAGACTTAAAAAACATATCTCAAGTTAAAGTTAAAAATCTCAAGTATTTCAATAATAGAATTCGAAGAATTTTCTTATGCATTCAAATCAGATTAAAAGAAATATTTTAATTGTTTAATTAACAACAGATTAAAATGACAAAATATTAGAATTTCTGGGAAGAAAAATACGCCAAAGAAACAGAAGAATTTATTATACAGCAATGCTATGACGGTTTTAAGTAAAAATTCTTACAAATGTTCAGAAATTTACAGGAGTTAGAGTGCCTAAGGCGTTAGGCAGAGGTTTAATTAACATTGAAATCTTTCGACTCCTTGAGAGTAAGAACATTCGTAACATTTTCAACATTCAACACAAGATTGTTTGTGTACAAACAAAGGTTAATATACATAGATGCTGAACAAAAATTATTTTATTGGGTACCCCCTGTACAATGTCATATTCTGCACGTTCAAAATAACGTTTGGCATTAATTAAAATAAATTTTATAAATAACTTGTTTTGTTAATTTATGTACGTTTTGAGCATATTTTATTGAAATCAATTTATTATTTTTTTGTAACAACTAAATAAAATCATAACAACAACAACAACAACAACAAAAATAAACACAACCATTTGCAATGGAATATTATTGCCTGCCTGCCTCTGTTTTGGCAACAGTTGAGCGTGTTTGAATGTGTTTTTTTTGTATTGGAATGCTGCGTAAATAATGTCCTTGGCAGTTAATCAACAGAGTAAATACGCACAGGACTACATATTCATTTCTACTGTGGTATACAACAATATATTGTAATAAATAATATGATATGTTATGTAATGGAAAAAATAACAAATGCGACCATATTACACCCTGAACAACAATATATTCGGCAGAATAGTTTGTTATGTTAGCGGTGCCATCACGTAATGGTTCCAAAGGGCGGAGTGGTGGAAACAACCTTGCTTATGGTGTACTTATTTGGCAGGCGGTGAGAGACAGAATACACAGGCACTCTGTTTTACTTCAAGTAAGACATTTTTAAAGTACTTAATTGGCTCCCTTTTGACCTTATATTGAAGCAGAGGGCAGGGCTGATGGCAGTAAGGCCTAATTAAATTAAATCCTGGTCCAACCTTAACTCTGGACATGCTGCAATTCTGGAAATACAGATACATTGAGAGATTGACAGCCAGCAAAACATCGGCAACTGTGACTGGACGGACACCGGAGACCTCAGAACCACAATCAATCCTGTGCGTAGGCCGTTTGATTGTCGTTCTGACATCCTCCTCCGGGTAATTTGACTGACTGGATGAACAAAGGGAGATTTTGGAGCCACAATCATCCTGTACGTAGGTCGTTTGATTGTTGCTCTGACATCCTCCTTTGGTTGACTTGACTGTGACTGGACGGACCCCGGAGACCTCAGAACCACAATCATCCTGTGCGCAGGCCGTTTGATTGTCGTTCTGACATCCTCCTCCGGGTAATTTGACTGACTGGACGAACAAAGGGAGATTTTGGAGCCACAATCATCCTGTGCGTAGGCCGTTTCATTGTTGCTCCGACATCCTCCTTTGGTTGACTTGACTGACCGTGCCGGGGTAAATAGCAAGGACCAGTAGAAACCACAGTCATCCAGGGCACATGCCGTTTTGCTATTGTTCTGACTCAACCCCCCTTGACGCCTTCGGCACTGTGACTTGACGAACCGTTGTTTGGCCGGCCTAGGGCTTATTAATTAATTTGTTTGCTTATAATATTTAACTTAATTTTTTTCATATCATATCATTATTACATATTTTATGTATTGCGCTTTTCTACTATAAATGCATTAAAAACATGTTTAACGCAATGCTAAGGGTGGAATTAAACTTCAGCACCGGTTAACCAAACGTCCACGGAACATACGTTCATTTTTAGAATACGAAAAGCAATGAAAACGCTTGCCGAACCGTAATGTAATTTCGGTTATTTGCTCTCCATATGCTAAAAACGAACGTATGTCACATTACATTCCATCGACGTTAGACTAAATGGGGCTTTTACGTTTTCTTACGTTCCAAATCAGCTGTTTTTGTCCCGTACGTGTATTAACTATAAATTAAATATAAAGATTGCGGGCTTACTAGTCGTGAGCCCACAATTCAAACCCCATGGCACATATCTCTATCAAAACGAAATATGAAAAAATATTTCACCGGCGACTCTCTTCTGGTAAAAACTCTGATAGTAAATAAAATTGCCATGAAAAAGTTTCTCAAAAATCTGTCGTTCGGAGTCGACTTTAAACTGTAGGTCCCGCCACTCATGTATAAAATTATCACCCATAAAATAAGTGGTGTGAGAAAAATTAGGTCCTAAACCTTATTGAAGGGTTATAATGACCAATTATGTATGTATTTATCTTTTACAAAAGTACCATTTGATGCAAAAAAGTACTGTTTCAGTTATAGTCCAGTACCATTTCAAAACTTCAGTTTTGCAACACTGGTCGGTGCCATGCTCTTGTCACAAAAGGATGGAGGGTTTTGCCCGCTCACTTTCAGACATCCTTAACTGAGCTCCGAATATAAAGATTTCTGACTGACTAATATAAAGATTTTGACACGATATGCTTGCCTGAAGTCGCCTTAGTCTAGTAGGCATTGTGTTGGTTTATTACAGATAACGCCATGGTTCATACCCCAAGTCAGACATATGCAAGAAATCGAAATATGACAAAATATTTCTTCGGCGACTTAATCTCAGCAGATTTTTTTCAAAAACTCTGAGAGTAAATAAAATTGCCATGAAAAGTTTCTCAAAAATCCGTCGTTCGGAATCGACTTAAACTGTAGGACCCACCGCTCATGTGTAAAATTAACACACACAACATGAGTGGTATTATCCTGACTGAAGGGTTGTAATGGCCAATTATGTATGTTGGTCGTGTGTAGATATTGATTGTGGTATCACAATGGGCCTTAGAGGGCCTTTTCCTTTCAGGAGAGCTGACCAATTTAACTTGCTTACATAGCACAGAGAAGTACTGGACAGAGTAGTACTGTTTCAATCAAAAAACCGAAATGCACCATGTAAGGTGTCTGAAATGCTTATCATATTATGCCTACGTCAACATATGGTATACTAGCGTAATGTTTCAAAATCCAATAATTAATTAATTATATAATACACTCTAAACATACATGTTTATTTTATTAACACAATATTTAACACTTATTATTTCCTAGAAGCCTTTTAGCCTTGCTAGAAAAGAAGTAAATAATGGTATCAGAACATCAAAAGCTTAGTATTTCTTTATTACGGTTGATTCTCAAATAAAATGGAAATGTATAAGAGAAACTGGTATTGCTAGAACAGATAATGTAAGCACCTCTTTCGATGTTCAAATGTACCACTGGTGCCAATTGATACAAATTTTTATAACTTCACAGGACTACGTTCAAATAATCTGGCAACTGATAATAATTTTGTTTTATTTATTCTTTTTTTTTTTTTTTGGCGTGTCTTATGAAGTCGCCGCAGTCTGAAAGGTAGTGTGTTAGCTTATTAGATGTAAAGCCACGGTTTAAATCCCAGTTCGGACATAAAAAAGAAATACAAAAAAATATTTCTTCGACGACTTCCTGTCAGCAGATTTGTGGCTAAAACTCTGAGTGTAAATAAAAAATTTTCATGAGCAGTTGTTCAAAAATCTGTCATTCGAAGTCGACTTTAAACTGTAGATCTACCCTCCTATATATAAAACTAACACACACCGCACAAGTGAGGATCTAGGTCGTTTGTATACGTGAGTTATGCTACAAATACAATAAACGCAATGCAGCAAACACAACAATTTGGAAAATGCAGCATTAGGTAAATTGCGTGCGCATTCATTATAATAAAGGCAGCGACAGCAAAGCATAAGGAAATGAAATTAAAAATAAACACTTCATTAAGTCTTTATTTATGGTGGCACTAAAACGATCTTTTGTTTTATATTTCATGCATCACATTTTTACATACGTACTACATACATAATTGGTCATTACAACCCTTCTGTCAGAATTACGATCTAGCTTCTCCTAGCTTCTCACATTACTTATATTGTGTGCCCTAATTTTATACATGAGTGGCGGGACCTACAGTTTAAAATCGACTCCGAACGACAGATTTTTGAGAAACTTTTCATGGCAATTTTATTTGCTCTCAGAGTTTATGCCAAAAATCTTCTGAGAAGAAGTCGCAGAAGAAATAAGTCAACACACTACCTACTACACTACGGCTTCGTCGCATTTTTAAAACCTCTAATTGAGCCGTTTATTTTGAAAGTGGCATAAGTCACCTTGTTTTTCCTTTTTAAATAAAAAGATTCGATTTACTTAGTGTTGCCTTTAAATCGATTTTTTTTTTTTTTTTTTTGAAAAAGTGTCTTATGCCACTTTCAAAATAAACGGCTCAATTAATATACTTTATTGTTAAACAGCATTAATCCTCGCATTGAACAACTTCTCTCACTGTGAGAACTAATTCTCTTATTGCTTCGAATTTAAATCGAAATTAGCCTAAAAGCAAAGTAACAGAATCTTTGCTTTTAAAATAACCACTTCCATATACACACATGTATTCTATTTTTAAGAGATAGCTGTATTGGCTGCGATGCGTTTATTGTGTTTATAACACAAGTAAACACGACTTTAGTAGGATAATAAGCGTTCTTACGCTGCACTCTGCCTCACAAGTACATACAAAACGTATAAGCGTCGTAGATAATAATGAATGCAGTGTTTTATGTTACAACCCAATACATGAAATTAAACATAAAGTATCTAGATTTTCAATATTTTCCCGAACATTATCAATATTTTCCGGAACTTGACTATTTTCAGAAGTGTGAACTAGAAGATGCCAAGTAAATGTATACAAGACACAGACTTGCAGAGAAAATTAATGCCTCATAATGGTGAGAACACAACAAGACGAATTGATGACTCAAGCTAATGTCAATAGGCATGATACTTGAAGTCTATGATTAGTTTTCTCTCCTTCATTCCTCATAAATTGTTCTGTTTTAATATAAAATAAAAATATGGTCACCTTGTCATGAAATAAATATAAAATATATACAACTACAAACATTAAGAGTACTTAACTCTCTTTAAAAATGTATTTATTCCACATCATAACTACGTACCATAAATAACAACCTGTTTGCATTATTTCTACTCTTTTAGGCACATCAACGTCAGCCATAATGAGAGAACATCTGAGTGGTTTTCTTTCATATAAAGGACGAAATGAAAAATGAAACAAATTTAGTTCTCATTCAGCTCTCAACTAGAGAAGCTAATGATAATTGCAAGTGTGCTACTGATTTTATTTGAAATTAAATTGTTGAATGTGATGAAAGGCACGCAGGCGAGTAATTTTCATACAACAAAAGGCTAATATAGCCTAGATATACCAGGTAGTAATTGAATTAAATAAAAAATATTTGTAATTGAAATATGAAAACAGAAAGTAATTTAAAGATGTTAGCGAAAAGTGCTACTCAATTTCGACTCGCTGATATATTTATTTATTTATTTATTAATTACAATAGAATTACAAATTATATTTTAATTATATACGAGCGGAGTAACTTGACCATATGCACGGTGTAGTGTCAGAGACCAGAGTCTCTGGTTTGAGTCGAACCCACGACCCTCACTCTAATAGTCTAGCACACTACCCACTAGACTACCAGGGCCCCCCTCTCGCTGATATAATAAAAATGTTTGTTACGTTTATTCGATTTTAAATCAGTTTCTTTCAGGCAGGCAGCTTTTTCGGGACAAGGAGTGTAAAGAAATAAAATACGGCTTAAAATTCATTTACCATTGTATATACCGTTAAACTAGTTAAAAAATTATTATAAATCCTTCTGCATTAAATTCATTACTTAGAACAAAACGACAACGTTTAAAGAGAAATAAAATAAAAAGCAGGATTTTCTTGAACAAATATTTTATAAATCCTCATTATGAAGGTGGACATTCAATGCAAAAACATTATCTTAATATTTCTCTTAAGCCTCGAAAATCATAATCACTTTCATTCCTTTCAATCACCGATTCTATTCTAACACCAAGTAATCACATAAAATTTGCCTCACAGTCAGTTTATGTTTCTAATGCAGGTTGCATTTTCTAATTTTATTACTTAAGAAAGCCTTGCGCATAATTACACGTTGACGTGGATCCATTTAAAGACACAACAGAGCCTAAACGGGACTCCATGCTTTTTAATTTGACAGTCATCGACAACATTGTTTAAATTATTTCTTAAATATCTTTGTATCTAACATATAACATATATTATTGGTCATTATAGCCCTTCAGGGAGGATTACAAACTAGCTTCTCAAACCACTTATGTTGTGAAAGGAGGGACCCGCAGTTTAAAGTCGATTCCGAACGACATTTTTTTTAGATGTTTTTCGTGGCAATTTTATTTACTCTCAGAGTTTTTGCCAGAAATCTGTTGGGAGGAATTCGCCGGAGAAATATTTTTTCAAATTTCGTTTTGTTGAAAATGTAGTTAGAACCGTGGCTTCACGTCTAATAAGAAAACAAACTACTTAATAGACTACGGCGACGTCTTGGTATCTAAACTATTCTTTTTTTTGACGTATTTTTGACAAGTCAATAAATAACCTGCTCGGATTTCAATGCGTAACGAATGCAAGACACATCATTGTTTGTATGGGGTTATTAATGCCAGCATTGAATACAATCCCAATAAAATCTGTGGGTTTATTATCTAGTTTATATCGAATCCTCTAGAAAGTACTTCCGAATTATTTCAGTTGATTACGGCCGTCTTGTAAAAAGTACATCTGTCAAATTAGTTCTCACATATTCGGTCTGTTTTGCCAAATTACTATGCACAGCCGTAGACAATGGCGTGTGTTCGCTGAAGGCACTGAAAACCAACATAATCCATGTCACCAGTCAAATTTAACCTGATTAATTCTCCTTAGTCATGGAAAATTGGACATTTCGGATGCGCTTCACTCAAGTGAATAAATGATTCGATGATATCTCCCACTCACTTTTTTTTATTTAAGTCCTCAAAAAAGGCTTAATAAAGGACCCTATATAAGTATATACCTATAGTATATAGTGTATATATTCATAGTCGGCAAGGAATATTTTTCATTTGTCGTCAGCTTTTATCTCTTCATTCAGTATCGAACGGATTTTAGTTACTTAAAACCTTGAATTGGTTTTTAACACAGTTTTCGATATTTTTCTTCGAATGACTTGTTTTTGATAAAATATATCTTTAGCCATTCCTGACTGTTAATAGGCAAGTTTTATATTCGTGTTTTGCTTTGTCACGCATTTATCTGCAATACAGATTGTTTAAAAATATCTGTGTATTCTTATATTTGATTGGGAACTATACAGAAACAGTTCTTCCGTTCTTCTCTTTTACCGCCTATGTGTCTAGTGTTTACTGCAGTGTAACTGCATGAGTAGGTCTTGGTAACATATAAATTATATATAATAATATAAATTATATATAATAATATAATTATAAAACTTTTCCGACTGCCTACGCTCTTTTCTGAAGAACAATTCAAAAGTTCGACGAAAGTTTTAAAAGTTTTAAAATTTTTAAAAAAGAACAGAAAACTTGCAAAAGTCTATGAAATATTTATTCGGAGAGTTTACCAAATGCCAGTCATTGACTTCTTGAAGGTAGTTTCGTGTATATTTAAGAAATTTGACATACTTTGTCATTATTTGACGGTAAATCACCAATAGCAACTGCAATATTGTCTATTAGAACTAGAATTGTTGCTTGCTTGGTCCTGTATACAAAATATAGTATATTGCAGTCAAATATAATGATCATAATCGTGATGCTTAAAGTGAAATTTATTGTTCACCATACTCCTCTCTTAATAGGTATATGGTATCGCGTACTGTCGCCGTGGTCTTGTAGGTAGTGTGTTGGCTTATTAAACGTTAGGCCTCGGTTCAAACCCCCAGATCAGGCATCTCCAACTGAACGAAATATGAAAAAAATTTCTTCGGTGACGTCCTCTCAGCAGATTTCTGGAAAAAACTCTGAGAGTAAATAAAATTACCATGAAAAGTTTCTCAAAAATCTGTCGTTCGGAGTCAACTTTAAACTTTAGGTCCTGCCACTCATGTATAAAAAAATTAACACACACAACATAAGTGGTAGGAGAAACTAGGTCGTAATCCTGACTTAAGGGTAGTAATGACCAATTAAAAAAACATAAATCTTGCAAAAGTCTATGAAATATTTATTCGGAGGTTTACCGAATGCCAGTCATTTACTTCTTGAATTGACATACTATGTACTGTAGTATATTTTGACAGTAAATTACCAATAGCAACTGCAATATTGTCTTTTCGAATTGGAATTATTGTTTGCATAAAATAGTCTTCTGTAGCCAAAACTTATGATCATGATCAGGACTCGACTCTTAATAGGTTCATGCTTGGTATCCTGTGTGGAATGTAACACTGTCCTGATGTCATCCAAATTCAAGTCTACGATTTTTAGCAAAAAATTACATTGACTTTATCGTTAAAATTCGCATTATTCTTGAAGAAATACGATCCATGCATATCACCATCCTACAAACCCTAACAAATAGTATATAATTCAGGGTACATTCATAGATGTTAAACTGTCTCCGACTGCTCTCCACGCTAAATTCGGTAATTCGGGTTGTTGCCATATTCGCTAAACAAGAAATAGGTTTTGTTTGTTAATCTATTTCCAGTGAAAAAAATAACAAACCTTACTCAGCACTTTCGACATTTTCACATATCACGTATTTTTATTTGTACTGAATAAATTTTCACTGAAAAGCAAAATCACTTTCGTAGTTACTTCATTGGTTATTACAACCATTAGTTAGGATTTCCACCTAGATTCTCACACCACCCATGTTGCTTGTGTTCAATTTATCCATAAGCGGTTGGATCCATCGATTTGAAAAGTTTTTCATGGTAATTTTATTTACTCTCAGAGTTCTTTTTTTTAGAAAAATGCTGAGAAGAAATTGCCTAAATAATTATTTTTTTTTAATTTTTCTTTCGAAGCATCAGAGCTGAGGTTTGAACACACAGGCTCTTGTCTAGTAAGTAAAAATCACCCTTTAATTATAAGACAGCAGAACATTAATATGTATACACATGTATACTTCATATTTAATTTTTTGTTAATATTGTGGTAAAATAAATGTTTTCTTGCTATACATTGCACCTTCCCTAATTAAATTTCTACACATGTATGTACATATGATACATATTTATATTCCGAGCTCACTCAATATTTATTTAAGAGTGTATTTATTTCTGTCTTTAAAATCAATTCTCATTTATTACATCATATGTTGGATGAGATGGCTTAAGCAACTGCAAATGAAATTTTAATATTAAATACGTCGGTTTCTCTCAAGTCTCTTTCCATTTTATATAAATTATTTACCACAAGTTATTCATAATTAAGACTGTATGTAATGTAATTAAATGTTATTCAAATTATTGAAATTGTTTAGCAATTGTTAAGAGTTTATTTATGGAATTTACCTGAATTCATATAAAATTTTTGTTTTTTTTTCTTTCTTCTTCTTCATTTACTTTCATATTCATTTGAATTCATTCTATTTCTGTAATTGATTTAATAAAGAATTCAATTCTATTTTATAATGAAATTAATACACAATATTTCTAAATGCTAATTTCTTGCATAATTGATGTATTTTATTCATAATTGTATTGTAATTAAAATGTTTTTTCTTTATTCATTAAATAATACATCGAAATCGAAAGTTAAAGACACTGAATTTTTTTCTACATACATTTGAAATTATCGTAAAAATTAATTAAAACTTATAAAATAGTTCTCCTTCTCTTTTTGCTAAGATGGTAAGAAAAAATACTCTTTTGAGCCAATACATGAGTTGAGTCAAATATAAGGACACGTAGTTGATATTTTCGCAATCATTTCCTCCAAGGGTATGTCTATATACATACATAACATAATTGGTTATTACAACCCTTCAGGCTTCTCGCACCATTTATGTTGGGTGCGTCAATTTTTTACATGAGTGGCGTCAGGCTTCTTGAAAAACTCTTCATGGCAATTTTATTTACTCTCAGAGTTTTTGCCAGAAATCTGCTGAGAGGAAGTCGCCGAAGAAATATTTTTTCATATATCGTTCTGTTGGAGATGTCTGACCTGGGGTTTGAACCGTGGCCTTACGTCTAAGCCGTCAAGCGATTTGAAGGCATGTTTGTTGTGAAGATGTTCAACACACAGATTATGAAGATACAGGTCATGATGTATTATCTACTAGAATATAGCCTAGAATTGCGTAGAATCGAAAAATCATGCAGCCTAATTCCAAATTTATGGAGTATACTTTCTTTTTAATTGTATTTGAAATATATTACTCATACGCTTCATATTACATGTACTGGAATATTTACCCTGAAAAGTATGCAATAAAAAAACTTCGATTTTGTCATGTATGAAACTAATGGAATTAAATATAACTCATACGTCACATATGTTCTCTGCATTATGAATTTTACATATTGAGCATAATGAGCATAATGTGAGTAAATATAATAGGTTGGCGATCAAAAAGTTTAAATTTAAAAATGTAATAAAACAAAAATAGTTTGAAATTTCGTTAAATTTATTGTTTTGCTGTGAACTGCAACTGCTCCGGTTGGAAATGGATTTTTATTTCATTTATATGGCTGCCGCGGATTTATGCCCTTTGACGATTTTTAAAAATTAAAAACTTACATAATATTCTTTACCTTTAGTGCATTAAAATCCACTTTAAGCTTTGTATTTACTTTGCAATTGTTACTATTGGAAATTTATGTTAGTAAAAACAAGGAGTAAAGTATTATATTTTTTAGTTACTTTCGAATACCTGTGATAATTTTTCTGTATTTGTATTTCCTTTTTAACCACTTAAAAGCAGAAAAATTACAACTCTTAAATAACCTCGTAGTTGAGGATCACTTGTCGTTGCAGACTATTTTAAAAATTCGAGTATAGCTTCTAATATTGCCATCGGAAGAACAAGGGCAAGCGCCGTTATTTTTTTTTTCGTACGACCAACACTCAGAGAAGAAAGAAAGAGAGAACAGTGTTTATGGACACTAGGCTTGTATATTTTTATACCATAAGTATCAGGAATAGCCTCAGCAGGTATTGAGTTCCACATACCGCCACAGTCTGACTAAAAACCGTATTTTTACTGTAATGCAGTGTGCGATCCACTGGCCAATCGAGCACATACGGATGTGCTGGCCGAAAAAGACGATCGTTATGTAGGAATATATGATTTTCGGGAAAAAGTCCCCTTATTTCGTTCAAGCAAAACCATTTTATAGTAGCGACAGAACAGTGAAACACAAATCAAATTGCCACAATGCTCCAATGATTCAATAGAGTTGGATACACTATCGTCATTAACGAGATACTATGGCCTCTCCTGTACACGGTCGAGAAACCGTAAAATAGACGCTGAGGCACCAACCCATACATGAGAGTTGTATTCCATTATCTGTCAGTTATAAACGGTGTAAATAGTAAGATCAGATAATAAGAACTTAAAAAGAACTGAAAAATGTGTCAGCATTACACTGATTTTTCTTGCTCCGAACATCAAAAGCTTCTGACTCCCTAATATCTACAAAGTCCATAGATATAGATGATGTAATATTATAAACCTTAAAAATTTTTTCCTGAAAATGATCCAAAATTTCTCCATTTTTTCAAGAAAAAATATTAAATGAAAATGAGGGGCGCTAGCTTTTAATTTCCAATAAATTCTTTGTCAAATGTTTTATTTTTGAACTGAGATATGTAGATATATTGACTTTATATGTTTTACTATAATAGAAATAATTTTGGTTTTTAAATAATTTTAATTTATTTATTTATTTTTTCTGACGTTTTTTTACGATTATAAACATCTTTGACAATTTTGACGATTTTTTCTCAAATATTTGACGGTTTGGTGCCTCATTTATCTGGCAGCTATTCTCATACTCATTGCAACATGTACTTATAAATCAATGTTGTAATGAATACGAATGAATCAGAATAGTTGAATTTCAATATTGTTGACTCACTTATATTCAAAATTTCATGAGTACTTATGAGTAGCGAAAGGACGATTCATTTCTGATCTCTGTTACATATGTTACAACACGTCCATATGGAATCCATGTAAGCTGTGCCCTTTGAGCCGACTGCCAGTTTAACTTCGATGCATCGACAAAAAAAAGGCGTCGATGTCTCATTTCTGTTAATCGATAAAAACATCGAATGATTTCAATGTATCGATAAATTACATTGAATATTTTTTAAAACATCGATGTATATCGTGTACCACTATCCTCAGGTCGTTAAAAAATCACGATTAATGCCCTTAAAATTTACTCTTTGGTGCAATTCACATGCTGGTGACATCATCTGCGGTTATTTCTTTTGGCGGTATTAGGGAGCTGAAGTTATGGTGAATGGTGGGCTCTGACGACCCATGTTGACTGGTGTTTTGTTTCCAAGAATTAATAAGTTGATGATAAACGATATTTGGTTCCAACAAGCAACTCATCATACAGCGCGCTTAATAGATCAATTTATTGCAAATAAAACAACTTATATATCTGAACATCTTTAATATGAGGGCCCCATTGCCATCTACTGTACATTTTTTACTAGTGCGGTAAGTAGGTGTATGCAATCAGCGTACATATATGAATTATTATTATAACTTTTTGTTTCGTCTTTCATTTTAAATGAATTATAAATATTATCGAGGCTTTAAAAAAATTGTTTAATTTTTAATATAATTTAAATAGTCTGTGTTTATATGCCCTGTAGGAACTTGAATCAATTTAATTCATAAAATATTCAATTACAACAAAACAAAAAATAATAATAAAAACAAAACAATGCCCCCAAATGTATTTTGTATTATTTTTTTCATACTTATAATGGAATATAATTTATTTAATTTACCTTCAGCTTTAATTCACACTAAAAGTTTCAATGAAATTCATAACTCAATACAACACAAACTATTGTAGTTTTTTCTTTCATACATATTAAAACAATTAAGCAGTTCGTAACTGAATTTCCATTTTCATTTCCATCTAAATATGGTTGAGCGTATCATATAAATTTTATTATAAAATTATGGAGAAATTGAAATTGTTCCTTTGGGAGCGATTAAATCATGAATTATGTAAGATTTTTAAATTATTTCTTTTTCTCTTTTTTTAATTATAATTAATATGGAATAAAAATATATTTTATTTTTACTTTAATTTACGAAATTTATCTAGTTTTCAATTTAAATTGATTTAAGGCCAGTTCCGATTAATATCACGAATAAATTTAGTTTTCATATTTAATAGTTTTTGCTTAAGCTGGATAAGAACTATCGACTTCGATAACTGCGGCAAGACAACTGATAATATCCAAGTGTATTGACATTTCTATTCAGTAAGGTTTTGGCAATTTATCATTAATAGTTTACCGCCAGAATAACGTTTCCAAATTGTTGAAACTCACTTCGAAAAAATGTATATTGAAAGCAAAATTTATAAAGCTGTTGCTGCTATAAATGCAGCTCAAACAACCATCCTTTGAGTCGCTCAATTCTAATGATAGAATTAATCAAACGTTCACAATATTTTGCGTTTATCTCATATCCGTAGACATTTTTCGATATTTCGTGTAGTGTGTTTTAATATATCAGTTGAATGGTTATCAAGTTATGCACTCATGTATTGTATCATAACAATTGGTTCACAGTACCTTAGGATGATAAAGTTGCCATCTGTTATTGGCTAGCGTGAAAAGGTATTGATATGTTGTTTTGAGTGTAGTAATGAGAAACTTTGCTCATTGCGCGCATATGTGGTGACGCTGCCAGACTTTTTTTGCTAATGGACAGTTTATATATAGGGTGGGCCATTTAAAAGTTGAAATTTGAAAATATAATAAAACAAAAACGGTTTGAAATTTTACCAAATTTATTCTTGTGTTGTAAAGTACAATTGATCCGGTTAAAAATGGAATAATACATACATACATACATAATTGGTCGTTACAATCCTTCAGTCAGGATTACGACCTAGTTTCTCACGCCACTTATGTTGTGTGTGTTAATTTAATACATGAGTGGTGGGACCTACAGTTTGAAATCGACTCCGAACGACAGATTCTTGAGAAACTTTTTTATGGCATTTTTATTTACTCTCAGAGTTTTTGCCAGAAATCTGCTGAGAGGA
Organism: Sarcophaga carnaria; assembly: GCA_958299815.1. Lineage (NCBI taxonomy): Eukaryota > Metazoa > Arthropoda > Insecta > Diptera > Sarcophagidae > Sarcophaga > Sarcophaga carnaria. Next base: position 41,299,349 of record OY283153.1, on the reverse strand, counting down.
AGTCGCCGAAGAAATACTTTTTGTATTTTGTTTTGATGTCTGGCCTGTGGCTCGAACCATGGCTTTACGTCTAATAAGCCAACACACTACCTACTAAACTACGGCGACTTCAAATGGAATGGAAATGGAATAATATTTCATTCATATGGCTGCCGCGGCTGGCCTCACACTGCATCCTTCGATCGAACCAATTTTCGTGCACTCTTTCGAGTGTATGGGTATCGTATCTCGGCAAAGGCATCACGAATGTTGGCCTTCAAATAGTCAATTGTCTCTGGTTTGTCGGCATAACACTTTTCTTTAACGGCGACCAACAAAAAATAATCCAAGTCATCAAACGTTTGACCCAATAAATCGATTTAGACATGAGATGTGTAGCAAGTTGCACCTCTTGAAACCAAACATCGTTCACATCAATACCATGAAAAGCGGATACAAAAAAATCAGTTATCGTGGTGCAATAGGTGTCTCCATTGACCGTAATGTTTGCGCCGTCTTCATTTCCAAAGGAATATGGGCCAATGATGCCTCCGCTCCACAAGCCACACCAAACAGTCAATGGCGCGTAAGTGCATTGGCTTCTGTAAGACCACGTAGGCGTTTTCTGAGCTCCAAACACGGCTATTTTGCTTATTAACGTACCCACCAAGATGAAAATGGGCTCCATCCAAAAAGTTTGGCAAAATCGACATCATCGTGCAGTTTATCCGTTGGCCCATCTAGCGAAGCGGATGATCATGCGGCTTCAACTTTTGGACCAATTGAACTTTGCAATGCATCATACCGAGATCTTTTCGCAAAAATCAACGTAAACTGGTACGTGAAATGTTGAATTCTTAAGAAGGATTACGAGTTGATGTTGACTCTCAAGTACAGTTTCGATATTTTCGAGCACGCTCACGTCCTGGCTTAATGAAACAATGAAACCAGTTTCACGAACTTTAGCAATAAACTTGTGCGTACCGGACACCGTTTATCCTTCTTGGTATACCAAATTTTGTACGGCATTTTCGTGTAATTTCCGACCAATTGTCTTTGTTTTGGAAATAAATTTGTAATAAATTCCAAAGATGCTCAAACGTAAATCGATTCATTACATTCAGTGGAGATAATATACTAAATTTTGTGACAGAATAGAATGACATAAGTATTGCCAGATACAAAATAGCCGATGGTTCAAATTTAAATCCATAGATGGCCCACCATAAGTATACACATAAGAAAGACCATGTGTTCAATGGAGCGAAGTAGACCAGGGATTCGAAACACACAACCCTCAGTCCACTTAATCCTAATATTGTATCTGAATAATACAGGATTACTACCTAGTTTCTCACACCACTTGTGTGTGTTCATTTTATATATGAGTGGTGGAACCTACAGTTTAAAGTCGACGCCGAATGGCAGATGTTTGAGAAACTTTTCATGGCAATTTTATTTTACTCTCAGAGTTGTGGCCAAAAATCTGCTGAGAGGAAGTCGCCGAGGAAGTATTTTTTCATATTTTCGTTTTGATGTCTGACCTGGGGTTTGAACGAAGGCCTTATGTTTAATAAGCCAACACACTACCTACTAGACTACGGAGACTGAATAATAGACTTTGCGATAAATGATATTCAAAGTTTTGAACTATTTTGTGAAGAAACTATTAAAATGAAAATGAAAATGTTAAAGAGCTTTTATGCTAATTTGTTTATTCTTTATTTGTTTATTATTTCTTTTTCTTTTATTCGTTTTTTTTTTTTTTTTAATGTTCTCTTAATTGTTTATTATCGTTGAGTTGAGATGGATTTAATTTTTTACGCTCAGTTTCATGTGAATAAAATGAGTTTCCTTTTAAGAACAATTATCCTGTACAAGTAGTTCTTCTTATGAAACCTAATTTTACTCGTAATTACTACTTTTAGTACGAGCATAATGCCTCACTGAATTTTAATAAAAATCCTTTTATTTTTTCTTATTTTTCTGTTTTTTTTTTCTTCTTTTCATTTCTAAATGAAACAACAAATTAACAACTAAATACATACATACGTACGTAATGCAACTTAAGAATATAGGATTTCAAAGTGTAGGAAAAAAAACGAAAACTTCTTTCTACTCATTCATTCAGACATCAACGGCAGTAAATTAAATGTGTTGTAAATTGTACGAGTACATGGCCAGAAAACTATTTGAGGTAATTATCCATAGGGTAGCTCATATGATAAAATCAAGGAAATAGTCGGCGTTTAAAGGAAGAAACAAAAGTTTCTGTAGTTTCTTCATATGGTTTTGAGCCCTACTAATACAAAATCTATGTTTTGTAATGCAATTGCAGTAATTAAATGTTGAATAAAAACAAAACAAAAAAAAAAATAAGAACATAAAAAAACAACAAGTCTTCGGATTAATATAATTAAAATCACAGAAAACTATTTGCGATACACGAAGGAATATGCTACTGGATTAAATGCTGACAACGAATATCACATGATACCCAACCCTTTTCACATGTTTTACATGCAACACAGACAATTAATTACACAATGCTACAGTGAAAATACCATTCGACTAACGTTATAGTGTAGGTTGTATATTTAGTTGAGTAGAACTCCAAAAAAATTACGTGTTTTTTTTTGATATATTTCTCGAACTGTCCAAACTTATTTCATTTTAAATACTGATATACAAAATTGATATTAGAAAGTTTCGGCTCCAACTGATGAGAATATGAAAGTCGAGCAATCTGATGGATCAACCACATCCGGTTTCGCAGCACTGCGCCAGAGGCTGGGTATGGAGACCATTACAACTTAAGAAAAGATACAGCAATGCACACAAACAAAATTTTGTATTTTTTTATAGAAAAAGACGTTCGTCTAAAACCATTCATCTAACGGAAACAGTATATAAGGAATTTAATATATAATTAATTGAGTGGTGCTTTGTCCGTTATAGCGTTGACATGTCCATTCTGCCAAGTTCAGATTTGTATTAAAATAATATCAAAAAACTTTAAATTTAAACGGATAAATATCGGGTGGGAACTTAATATGATTACATAGGGTTGGCAATCTATCGGTTTAAATTTGAATAATCGGTTATTTGGAATGTGGCAATACTTATGTCGTATTATTCTAACGCAAAATTCACTATATAATCTCCACTGAACGCAATGAATCGATTAACGATTGAGCAACATTGGGACTTATTGGAAATTTATTTCCAAAACAAAGACAATTGATCGGAAGTTGCACGATAATGCCATACAAAATTTGGTCGCAGAGAAAATGTGGGCATAGCAACCATTACGGTCAATGAAGACACGGTCATGGAGAAGGAAATGGTGATGGCAAATTGCCACCAAGAAGCTGAGATTTCACACCTTTGGACTATTTTATGGCGACATTAAAGAAAAAATTATGCGAACAAACCAGAGACAATTAAGAATTAAATAAAATAGGTCCGACCGAATGAGGGACTGGGAGGCCGGCCGCGCAGCCATTTGAATGAAATAATAAATATTTCTAACCGAAACAATTGTACTTCACAACAAAATTTAAATTCAAATTGTTTTTATTTTATTCCATTTTTAAAATTAAACTTTTAAATAGCCCACCTTTTAGTTAATTTAAGTGGAGAAAAACATGTACAAATTTCAATCAATAATATTTACAGAAAACATACACGCATACGAAATAAAAAAACAAAAATAAAACAAAACACTCATTACAATACATTACAATAACTTTAAATAACAAACAATCACTCATAACAATAACAATTAAATAACAAGTCACTTGAAACGTTACATAATAAAATTATTAATAACAGTTAAATCACAATAAATAAATTCATTCATTTAAGAAACACAAAAAAGAAATGAAAAAATAATACAGTGACTAAGAAAAGTATTTTTCCAAATCCTTTTACAGGTTCCGTGGGCCGTCATCAGTGACTAATTTTGGGGCTTTTATGGTACCCATTAGACAGAGTTATTGTGTTCTCTTTCCCTATCTCTCACCAGGTTCTCATATTTGCATCTTGTAACAAATTTATTAGAGGAATTGTTGTTTGAAGTCGCCGTTGGCTTATTAGACATGGGTATAGTATTCTGGCCACAGTTCAAACCCCAGGTCAAACATCTCCACCAAAAGGGAATACGTTAAAAATATTTCTTCGGTAACTTCTTCTCAGCAAAAACCTGCAAAATTGCCAATCGTAGTCGACATTAAACTATAGATCCCGCCACTCATGTATGTATATAAAATTAACACACACACACCAAAACTGGCGTGAGCATGTAGGTCGTAATCCTGACTGAAGGATTGTAATGACCAATTATACAGGTATGAATTGTTGTTTTATTATATTAGTGTTACGATGCATTCGTTGTGATTTGATTTTGTTCCGTGCCATTAAATTTTCACTGTTGAAATTCATAACGCACAGAAACACAGCTTATATATGTAGTTGTTCGCAATTCTCTCAAGCATTTTGAGCATGAAGGATTTTGGGAAGGTAGTATCCCCTTTTCCCATTTTTGGAATGAATACCACCTTTGCCCTTGCCAGGCTGTTGGTATGCACCGAAGAATTAGTGTATTACGGCATATATTTATTAGGAGTGACAATAGCTTCTCTTTGCTCCCTTTTTATAGGGCAGGAAAGACTTTATTTCTCAGAGTGAAGAAGACATAATACTAGTCGTTAAATAATAAACCAACACCAATATATCTCGTCGTCTGTTGTGTTTTGACATTAATTCGGTGTGTTCTTGTATTTTTGCAACATACATACGTACGCTGAGATCAAATTTTGTCACTATACATACATATATGCATACATTTGTCTCCATCTTTTGGATATTTTCGTATTATGAGGGACCAAGGTATTTGAAAAAGCATAGGATTTTCATATACATGATTATCAACTACTCTTCCTATTTAATTTTCATACGGCATAGGGCATAGGGCAATGAAGTTGTGTACCAACGCTAGCCAACCATTAGACATGTATGATGCAAAAATTGACTTTTAATAACTATTTGGGTTAAATTCTGTATCAGTGTACATCTTTTGAATTTCTGTTGTAAACTCTCTTTCTGATTCGATAATTGAAATCCTTGATATTTGTCCGAACAATGAAAATGTGTTTGCTGGTGATTTCAATGCTCACAACTCTCCTGGGCTTCACTATTCGAGTCATAAAATTCCAGAACTACAATATTTTGCATAATTAGTGAATGAAACCCGAAAACTGCTAAAGCTCTCCTTTTTAAAAAGTTGTACCATTCATTAACAGCTAGTTCAATCCCTACCCATTCGCTAGTGCTGTTGATAAAGCTAACCTTTTAGCTTAAAGTGTTACAAATAATTCCAACTTCCCGTAAAACAAATAAATGCTAACCTTACTCGAAAAGGTATCAGTAACCATGCATCATATATTCTTTCGAGCTTGCGGAGTTAAAATGTTCTTACGACTCTAAACAAAACTTCTAAGCCAGTATTGGTCCTGCAGCAGTGTTTTTCGACGTTTGCTCCACTATTAGCTAACGTCTTCAGTAGCCCATATATATCTTAGTGGAAGATGACTAATGCCAATCTCCAAAACGGGTGAGTCTAGTATCCTGAAAAACTACCGCCCAAAAGCAATGTGTTTCGCACTTTCCAAAGTTATGGGAAGTATAATAAGCCACCATCTTGTGAAATTTCTAGAGTTCAATAAGCTAATCAGAGACAGGCAGTACGGTTTCCCTGACGCCCATTCAAGTGGCAACCTGTTGGTGTTAGTCTCAGAGAGTTGTAACCATTATATCCGACAATTTGGAACAGCAGACATTTTCAAACCGTTCACGAAACTTATTGCCGTTGTTGGTAGTCGTTTTTTCGATTTATTTCTACCTTTCTCAGGGATTGCGCTATGTGCGTTATTACAGAAAGGTATCGTATCAGATGAGTTCAGATTAAAGTCGAGATACCGCAAGATTGTGTGCTAACTTCAACTTTTTATATTATTTTCATTAACAACCTTTTTTCTTTGGACTCTAATCCTATCTGCTCTTTTGCAGATGACATTAATATTCCTCATTCACATTCATTTAAAAGTAGGCCGATAACTTTGGAGATTTAGGCGGAAGGTCAATCTTCGAATAGAGAAGATTGTGTGTGAGTAAGATCGATTTTAATGCGCGGAAGACCCAATGTTGATTATAATATTATTACACCATATGTAGCTGTAAGTGTTATAAATATTAGGGAGCCGGAAGCCGTTGATGTTCTGGGCATAATGTTCTCTAGTACCAGTACTTTTCTCAAGTGTCGAAAAAAAGTATTTTAGTGCCCTGGTTTCTTAATACGATGCAAAAACTACTTTACTCCATCTAATCTCCTCACCATTTACACTATTTGTATCCATTAGTTAAAGGAATATAACACATGTCCGGATCGGTGCCTCGAAGTCTATTTAGGAGCTTCTTGATCGCGCGTAAGAGAAATCAAACATAATTTTTCATAGCAATAGGGTATCCAACTATATTCATTCATCTCTATTGATTCATTTCTTATAGAGCACATTCGTTTTGGATGAATTGGCCAGAGGACCGTACTAAGTATTGCAGTAAAAATTTCGTCCTTCAGCAGAACTCTTCTTATATGTAATTTCTTTGTCACAGAAGTCTTTCCCATCACTTTTAATATTAATAGAATGGAATTTACAAAAGTGACCAGTTGCTTGCGTACGTTGACGACATTGACATAATAGGGCGCACCATGCAAGATATTACTGATACCTTTAATGCTATTAAGCGGTAGGCTATTAAGATGGATCTGGAAGTAAATGAGGGTAAAACGAAATATATATTGTCCACAAGTAGGCGCATGCGATATATTGGATTCCAGATTACGACCGATAATTATACTTTCGATGTTGTAAATGAATTTATTTATATTGGCTCCGTCGTTACGAGCAAAAATTATGTCAATCTGGAATTCCATCGTATGTGATCGATAGGTGGTACTATGGTACTATGGTCTCAATAGGCAATTGAGTAGCAGAGACCTCTCGCGTACGACGAAACTTATACTCTACAAGACGCTCATCCTCCCCCTGCTCTTTTATGACGCAGAAGCATGGATGCTATTAAGAGCCGATGAGCAGCCTTGAGAATATTCAAGAAAAATGTCCTACGGTCCATTGCGAGTTGACGATGATTACCGCAACCGTTCTAATAATGAGCTATATGAACTCCTCAATGATATAAACATTGTGCAGCGCATTAAAATTTAGTGTACGCACTGGCTCGGCCATATCGTATGGAAAAGGAGAGATGTGTATTTGATGCAGAAATTTTCAGAAGTCGGTCCAAAAAAAGGATGATCTTGTCTATGTTGCAAGGACCAAATTGAGGAAGCCCTGTGATCGAGCGCAAGAAGCAGAGGCGCCTGGAGGGATATGCTAAAGCAGGCTCAAATCCGATAAATGAATTGTCAATGACCAATTAAGTATGTAAGTAAGTAATATCTAGTCGCTCTTTCCTCCTTTCCTTGACATAATTTCCTTGGGTGCCCTGGTAGTCTAGTGGGTAGTGTGTTAGGTTCGATTACCACAAGAGACTCTGGTCTGTTACACTACACCGAGCATATGGTCGAAGTTGCTCAGCTCGTATATAATCTTATATATAAAAATAAATGTGTGTTTATTTGTTTGTGGGTTTGTTTGAAGTCTATAGACGGCTAAACGGCTGGAACGATTTTCTTGAAATTTTAACAGTACCTTCCTAAATATCTGGAAGGAACTATATTCTACTTTTAATTTTAAAATTTCAGGTGCGCGAGGTGCCCCGCCCACATACCCATATAAAAATGAATGTTTGTTTGTACGTACCTTATAGAATCGTAAACTATGCATCTGATCATGTCATGATCTTTAGCAAAGTTGTTGCACATCAGCCGGGAAGGTTTCTAAGTTGGTATGACTAATTTCCGGCAAGTGGCGCCACTGAAAATTACTCAAAATGCATTAAATCGTAAACTGTGCATTCTTTAACAAAGTTGTTGCACATGAGTCGACGGAGGTTGGTGCGATTAATTTCCGATGGATGGCATCACTGAAAATTATTCAAAATGAATGACAAGCAATTGGTCGATCTACACGTCAAGCACGGAAGAAAATAGCATTACGAGCCTCAGGATCACACGAGCATTGAGGCTAGAAAATCTTCGAGTATATGCCGCAGAGACCTGTTCGCTTGAACCACTGGAACAACGAGAAATGACATTCGTCTGAATCATCAGGACAACGGGAAACAAAATCAATAAAATGATTCAGAATTAATTGGACATTTGTGTAATGTCTTTCTTTCAAATTTATTTTAGTTGGTGCCGCAGCAATACGCGCAGGGTACAGGTAGTTAAATATAATTTGTAAATGTATTGTAATTAATAAATAAAATAATTTATTAATAATTTCCCCTACATGAGTAGGGACCATCCCCAATTCCAGTAACTTTTCTTTACTGAAACACAATTTTATTATTTTAGAATAATGCTTAATGCGTGTTGTAATATTTAATTGCAAATAAATCTTGAATATCGTTTAGAAGTTTAGTGTATTCTGGTGTTTATTGAAAACATGACAGTTGAACCGCCATCAAAATTTAACCCTTTCAGTATGGAAGATAACAAAAAAAGTGAAAGAAGAAGTCTTTTTATGTGTAAACTGCTATAAAGTTTTGTTAAACTGAAAGAGCAGAGCAAAGAAAAAATGCTTGCAACAAAAAAAAGGTTTTTATGAATTTATGAATAATTTTTATTTTTTTCATTTTTTAGTTTCTTCTCTTTTTTTTCATTGTCGCTGTCGGAAGTTTTAAACATTGTTAAAGTTAAAGTTGGGGGCAGAAAATAAAAAAGTGAAAAAGAAATTCAGAGTGTGACGTAGTTTGTTTCCTTATTTTTAGTTGGCGTTGTGCTATTGCAGGCAATTCTTACGTCTTCTTGTCAAACTTTGTCATCTGGTAAGTATTCCTAACTGTTCCTCTACTTGCCATACTTGTAAGCTTCAGTTTTTTTTATGGCATTTTGCAAAGATTCTCCAATTGTTTGTTCAAAACGGGTTAAAAGTATGGGTATTGGATGCAAACGCTAGCAATAATAGTAGGAGTATATGAAGAATTTCTTTCTCCAGCCAACTATAAAACTAAACTTTTATGTATTTTTAGTTTTATTTTCTATTTTTTCCGTTTTTTATATTGACAGTCTTAAGCAAATACTTGTGAATTGTTTGTATGAGTATTAGTTGGCAGCTGGGTTGGTTGGTAAGTGGAAAAACGATTTTTTATCCTTTCTTTGGTTTTGCTTGCAAGTGATGGAACTTCTTGGTCTAGAAATGATTAGTTTATGTATTCCAAGATAAAACCATTTTTTTCTCCTCGTTGTTCTTAAGTTTATTTTGGTTTCTCATAATTTTTTTTTTTAATCTAAAACTAAAAGTTTTATTCTTATGGCATAAAATATGGAAATATTATTGATCGTCCAAGTGGTATTTAACTTGTGATATTAAACTTTATAAGTGGCTTTATGTTTGTCTCCTATAGTTTAGCTAAGATTATTTTTTTTTTTTGAAAATTTATAGGCAATGCCGACTATTGTTACGAAGTTACAATGAAACCGTAATATTTTCTACTAATTTGGTACAATCAGCTGTTAATAAGAATCAGAATTACATTTACAAACACATCTACATACTGGACTATCCTTACATTCACTATCATGGCTATTGAACGTCGTTTAGAGCACTCAATCCATGTATAGCTCGCCCTACAGCATCTCTCTAAAACCTATTGTTCTGATAAACTTGGGTAGGCTAGTCTGTATCAACAGCTGTTAAGAAGAATTAGGATTACATTTACAAATACATCTACAAACCGAATTAACTTTACATTCACTATCATGAATATTGTACGTTATCAACAGCACCTAATCTATTATGTAAAGCCCTACAACACCTCCATGAAACTCGTTGCTCTTCAAACTTCATCATTCTACTGGGTGTTAATAAGAACACCTGCCTAGCACACGATTTGGATCCATTTGTTTCACTCAGGGATAGATTATTTCCTTACAGCTTCCAATTACGCTCTTTGATGATTCATTCTCATCTACTTATTGGCTTAGGGATGACCTGCATTCTGTACAAGCGTTCTTAGAGTCCACAGTGCTCTGTTGAAAGGCCAATTATTAACATCAGATTACTCTTGGATAGTCTAATGAATAACTCAAATTTATCTTCCTATAATTACCCAACAAAAGATTAGATTGCAATACACCCAATTGGTCTGAAACGAGTATCTGCTCCTCCTTCATTTTCGTTTGGCATGGTATAACCTTCTAAACACACGTAGAAAAGTTTTGACAAGCTTATCTCTCTACTCATTGCCGTGAATACCCATATGGCCTGTGACCCAGCATAGGGTAAACCTTTTTCCTCTACTTAGCTGATTCAGTTTCTCTAGACAGTTTTATAGAATTTTCGAGTAAACATAATTTGCAGCTTAAAATATAAAGAAGATTTTCCCCATGAGCTCAGACCAAAAACTCTCCCTGCTCTCTCAATGTCTGTTCGCCACCTATCCAAATTCAACAGAATGGTCCAACCTTGAAAAACGTTTATTGCTACTAAGTTACTCTATTCACTTTTATTTCTAAGCATTTCCTAAAATCATAGAATCTATTGGTTAAGTACACGGGAAATATAGAGGAGAGCTGCCGAGAGCTTGAAGTCTCCAGGTGAATCCCTCATTAGACTTGTCTCCCATTATCGTAACCATTACCACCAAAGCTCTTGACGGGTGGGTCATCTATAGACTTAAATTTGAACTATCGGTTATTTCGAATCTGGCAATACTTATGTCATTCTATTCTGTCACAAAATTCTGTAAATTATCTCCACTGAACTTAATGAATCGATTTACGCTTAAGTAACGTTGGTATTTATTGGAAATTTATTTCCAAAACACAGACAATTGGTAGAGAAGGACCAACATTGTCAGGTGTATGGAATTTTATTCATTATTGTTCATGCAACTGGTTTCATTGTTAATGCGTCAAGATGTGAGTGCGCTCGTGCAGTGCATACTCCAGAAAATATTGAAGCTGTGGCTGAGAGTGTGCGTGAGAATCCATCGATATCAACTCGTAATCGTTCTCAAGAATTCAACATTTCACACACCGGTTTACTTCGAACTTTGCGAAAATATCTCTGTATGACGCCTTACAAAGTTCAATTGGTTCAAGAGTTGAAGCCACGGTACCACCCGCTGCATTTTCGCTTCGCTGGATGGCCCCACGCAAAACTGCGAGATGATGTCGATTTTGCCAAAAAAAATCATCTTTTCGGATGAAACTCATTTTCTTCTTGGTGAGTACGTTAATAAGTAAAATTGCTGTGTTTGGAACTTCGAAAACCCATATGTGATCTTACAGAAGCCAATGCATCCATTACGAGTAACTGTTTGGTGCGGCTTGTAGAGCGGAGGCATCATTGGAACACATTTCTTTGAAAATGATGAAGGCACATACATTACGATCCACCGATATGATGGCAGTTTAATTTGCTGAAATTGTGCAGTCAACTGACCGCCAAGAAGCTGCGATTTGACCCCATTGGACTATTTTCTGTGGGGCGCCGTTAAAGAAAAATGCCGACAAACCAGAGATAATTGAGCCAACATTTGTGATGCCATTGCCTAGATACGACCCCATGCACTAAAATTGGTCCAATCTACTGATATAATATGAGACCAGCCGTGGCAGCCGTTTGAATGAAATAATATTCCATATCTACCTGTACTGCAATTATAAATTTGTAGAAATTTCAAACCTCTTTTTTGTTTTATTTAATTTTTAAATTTAAACTTTGCAATGGCCCACCATAATTTTTGACGTGGTATTTAAATACATGGACTTAAATCCAATTGAGATTACAGCATTGCTCTAGAAGATGTTTTTACTATACCCTCTATACGTTGTCCAACTCCATTTTAGAGAAACAAACTATTTTTTACTATTCTACTACTAATGTACTTCTGTAATAGAAAATAAAATCTGGGATTCGAACCCAGAACCCTCACTTTAATAGTTTAACACACTAGACTTCTAGGGCACCCATTCAACAACTTATTTGCGAGTTACTGCCCAAAATTTGTAAAAAAGTAAAAGAATGGTCAAATGCTGCGTCCAACATAGAGGCAGTCATTTTAAAGGCATTATATTTCGTACATAATAGCAATATTCAAGGCTTACAATGAAATAAATGTTTCATCTAAGTATATACTTCTTCGTGTGTGTGTGTTTTTTAACATTGAATCCTTGTTGGACCAGCATCCCAATCCTTTGGCGTTCAATATGATGAATTTAAAATATCCAATTGCTTCCGTTTACATGATGCTTGTAAAGGGTATTGAAATTTCCACTTGACTAGTTGCGGTTGGTATTATTACTTCTATTATTAAAATTTCCCATTATATTTCCGTTTCCCTTTTCCCTTTTTTTTTGTTTTTGTAATAATATTGAATATATTTTAAATGAATATGGTAAGAAAGAGATAAAAAACGAACGTCTCGCAAAACAATTTAATCTCTTGCAGCTTTGCTGTTTTCACAAATTAAAGAGAAAAAAGAAAACTTCAAAATCCGAACAAAAGACAACAAAGGAATAAAAGAAAGGAATTCGCAGGATATCAACAACTTTAAGCGGCGTCATAACTTTTCCTTTTTTCTATCTCTCTCTTTTTCTGTCTCTCTTTTGTTTTCTTAACGAGTCTTATCATCTGATTGCCCTTTCGTACCCTGTTGTAATCTCTTTTTTTCTTTCTTCGAATCGTCTTTTTTCTTACCGCCCTATTGCAATTGGCTGGGAGGGGCATCAACAATGTGTGGCCAGCAACATGATTTTCAGACAATTTATAACATTCTCAAGACAGGAAGTAAAATTGTGGCATAGAAGGGAAAGGAAAAGAAAGAAAGAAAAAAGAATTCATTTTTTTATTCTTTCAATAATTGTAGGAAAACCGCTGCTGTTGCTTTCGCAACACAGCTGCAACACATGAACCGAACTGCCCCAAATGATTTGAAGACAAAGATTAGATTCTTTTCTTTACTTGAACAAAAAAACAACAACAAAATGTAGGAAGACAATGACAGTGTTAAAGTGTAAGACTTTAAATGTATTCGTACAACTAAGCAAGTACAGTTGTAGGCAACAGTTTTCCCATGATAAAATTGTTACCAAAACACAAAATTTATTTTCATTTCTTCTCTGTTTTTTGTTTTTCGTCATTTCCGAGGAAATGTTTTCTGACTTTTCTAAATATTTTGGCAAAAAAAAGAGCAGAATAGAATAGAAAAGAAATTCAATTGCCTCCAGAAACAGGTTAAAAAGAAGAAGAAATAAAGTATTTGACTTCTTTAGGTTTTTTGGCTATTTTCTTAATTTTTCTTTGATTTTGTTTTTCTTTTATATTTTATTTTGTTGATTTCATTTTCTTTCCGATTTTTCTTTTTTTTCTTCTTCTTCAGTTTGTTTTACAAGTTTCCAGGAACTTTTTTCCTTTTACTTGAGGCTTGTTTTACTCTTTGACTCGTATTGAAGTTTTTCTCTGTGTCTTGGTTTTAAGAAAAATTCAATGTTTTTGCACAAGATTCTGCATTTGCAATTTATTCTTGTTTGACTTTAGGGATTTAGGCATAAATCAGGACTTTGATTAAGCGCTTGCTCTCATACATACACATACATAATTGGTCATTACAATTCTTCAGTCACGGTTATGGACCTAATTTTTCACACCACTTATATTGTGTGTGTTAATTTTATGCATGGGTGGCGGGGCCTACAGTTTAAAGTCGACTCCGAACGTTAGATTTTTGAGAAACTTTTCATGGCAATTTTTTATTTACTCTCAGAATTTTTGCCAGAAATATGATGAGAGGAAGTCACTGAAGAAATATTTTTTCCATATTATCGTTTTGATGTCTGACCTGGGCTTTGAACCGCGTCCTTATGTCTAATAAGCCAACACACAACCTACTAGACTATGACGACTTCGAAGCGCTTGCTATCTTTAAATTTAAATTAAAACGTGTGTGAGATATCATCACTTATATCCCACCAAAAATATGACAAAACTCTCACGTATGGACCGTTTCCACAAAGTTTAGTTTGAGGCTTCCCGAGGCCGAAAGTGCTCATTAAATCGGTAGGGCATCCAACTCTATTGATTCATTGGTGCGTTCCCGCAATGTGGCTAGTGTTTCACTACAACGGAATGTGCTGTAGGGAGATAAGGGTATTTATTTCCAAAAATCAAGCATTCTTACGTGACGCCCGTTTTTCTTGCAGGGAACATCCGTTTGTGGTCGATTACCCAGTGGATCGCACACTGCACTACAGACATACATTTTATTTTTATTTTTATTTTATTTTATTTGCCTATGGAAATATTCCTTGCAGGCAATTTAGTAAAGTTGCAAAAAATCAATTTTAAAAAACTATGAATTTAAATATATAATTATATTATTTTTTATAACATTATTTGATGAAGAAAAATCTATTAGCATATACAATTTATTAAATTCTTTACACATTCTCCTTATTGGATCAGCACCAGCGTAGTTGGATCTAAAAAATTGTATTGATAATGGGGGAAAATGACGTGACGGACGTTGAGGAACATTAAACGTGATATTATGGATTAAAAAACTGGAGCCTATATCATCAGTAATTACATTGAATATGAACGAGATATTTAACATAGTTGTGCGGCTTTTTAGTGTCGGAAGTTTAATTAATGCAAGTCTGGCAGAATAAGAAGGTAAACTTGTGGAATTAAAATTCAGTCCTCGGAGACAAAACACCAAAAATTGCTTTTGTACAGATTCGATGACGTCGGAATATTTTTTATATAGAGGATCCCATATTATGGAACCATACTCGAAATTAAATTCTTTTGCCCACCGTTTTATAAAACCAAGTACGCTTCTAGCTTTATTTACTGTCATAGTTATGTGCGGGATAAAATTTAGTTTGGGATCAAGCAGAACTCCTAGATCCAGGAAGTTATATACAAGCTCAAGCTCATATCAAAAGCATAGTTTGCAGGAATCGGATTCTTTCTTACAAATCTCATGTATTTACATTTTTTGAGATTAAGCTGCATTAGATTTAAATAACACCATAAATGAAACGAATTTAGGTCATTTTGAAGAAGTTTCTGATCGGAACTTTGACGATAACTTAAGAAAATTATTAAATCATCAGCGTACATTAAGATATTGGAATAGTGAATCGTATCAGGTAAGTCGTTAATAAATGTACATACATACATACATAATCGGCCATTACAACCCTTACGTCTAATAAGCCAACACTCTACCTACTAGACTACGGCTACTTATTACACACAATATTCGTAATTTAGACGGACTATCCGTACGTGAAACTCCCTACCTGTAGAGATCTTTCCTGCCACTTATAATATAAAAATATGGAAATCTAACAGCCACAAACGCTACGCCATCCGTCCCCCTCATACAACCTAGTTTCCTAATTAAAAAACTATGCACTGCATCAGTAGGAGCCATCCCCTGAGTGTTGCTCTTATAAAAACAAAAAGAAACAGGCTTAGTATGGTAGTCGTAGGCAATGCAGGACATTCTATTATGAGCACACATGCGAGGTGCAGTAAACTTGGAGACCTTGCCCGCACTTTGTCGTCGGAGAAAATGGCACCTTGCAGTCTACTCTATAGATGATTTAGAAGAACTGTCAAGTGTTCGTATTGGCACTCTGAGGCGCCAAAATGAAAATGAGCTTCATCTGAAAAGATGATTTTTTTTTATTTGGCTAAATCAACATCATCGTGCAGTGTCTCGTTGACGCATCTAACGAAGCTAAAACGAAGCGGATGGTCATGCGGCTTCAACTCTTGAACTTTTTAAGTCGTCTTACCGATATCTTTTCTCAAAATGCGACGTAAACTGGTGCGTGAATTGTTCAATTCTTGAGAACGATGACGAGTTGATGTTGATGGATTCATACATACATACATAATTGGTAATTACAACCCTTTAGTCAGGATTACGACCTAGTTTCTCACACCACTTATGTTGTGTGCGTTAATTTTTTTACATGAGTGGTGGGACCTAGAGTTTAAAGTCGACTCCGAACGACAGATTTTTGAGAAACTTTTCATGGCAATTGTTATTTACTATCAGAGTTGTTACCAGAAATCTGCTGAGAGGAAGTCACCGAAGAAGTATTTGTACATATTTCGTTTAGTTGGAGATGCCTGACCTGGGGTTTGAACCGAGGAATCATGTCTAATAAGCCAACACACTACCTATTAGACCATGACGACCCACATTGTTGATGGATTCTCCTCCTCTCAGCCACAGCTTCGATATTTTCGGGAGTACGTACTGTACGAGCCCTTCTCTGCGACAAAATTTTGTACGACATTTTCGTGGAATTTCCGACCAATTGTCTTTGCTTTGGAAATAAATTTCCAATGAATTCCAACGTTGCTTAAGCGTAAATCAATTCACTACGTTCAGTGAAGATAATATACTGAATTTTGTGACAGAATAGAATGACATAAGTATTCCCAGATTCGCATTAACCGATGGTTCCAATTTAAGCCGATAGATGGCCAACCCCATATAACAATTTTAAATTCTCAAGATCTTATAATGTTGCTAATACATCACGAGCATCTTTGAAAAAGTTCTAACAGTATGAACAACAAAAGAAAATTCATAAATTCATTATAAAAACAGAAGATAGTAATTAATCCTGACGTAATGGTAATGGCTATGAATTATCCAAATTCCTTATGATTTCGTTCTATTTTATTTAAATGAAATTAAATTTTGTATATTTCTTGAGGCGAATTAATCTTTCATTTCATTACAGTAGACGAAAGAAAAAAAAAAGAAAAACAATACAAAAGACATACAAATTATAAGTTGCATGAGAAACTTATTAGAAAAGAAATTTGAACTCCTATTGTCGAATTTCAAAAGTTTTCTTTGTTTCTGTTGCTTTGGCCAAAAAAATTGTTTCTATAAAATAGAAATGCACCCACATACATACATATGTACATACATTAGTATGTACATGTATAATGTATATATATATATATATATATATATGTATATGTGTATGTATTTATAATTCTTTTTTTTTGCAATTTTTCATTATTATTTCCATTTGCACTTTATTAAATAAAAGTTTTCTTTGTTCAAAAAATGTTTGCCTTCCCATGCAATTATAATTCGTTTTGCATACAACAGCAAGGCATGTAGGAAGGGGATAAGATTATGGCAAATATTTCATAAAGAAATTAAATTCAGATGAACGTACATATATTATGTTAATGTACATACATATCGTAAGATACGTACGATTATGTTGAATCATAAATACTCACTGAATTTTTTTTTTTTAATATTTAATTTCACATTCCAAATGTTTCATTGAAATTTACTTGATTGTATTTTTTTAATATCAAATTTACTTCTATGATCTGTTGTACTTCCCTCAATGTATTTACATACATACATATATTATTGGTTATTACAACCCTTCAGTCAGGAAAACGACCTAGTTTATCACACCACTTATGTTGTTTGAGTAAATTTTTATACATAGTGGTGGGACCTACAGTTTAAAGTTGACTCTGAACGACAGGTTTTTGAGCAACTTCTCATGGCAATTTTATTTACTCTCAGAGTTTTTGCCAGAAATCTACTGAGAGGAAGTTGCCGAAGAAATATTTTTTCATATTTCATTATGATGTCTGATCTGGGGTTTGAACACTGGCTTTTCGTCTAATATGCCAACACACTGCCTACTAGACTACGGCGACTTCAATGTATTTAGGGAATCTTTATAATGTCTCCCTTTGTCGGGCTTCAGGATGCTGCTCACTGTCAACAACGGCATTTCCCAGCCCAGCATTTGATATGCAAACGTTTACAGCAGAGTTGCATTAATACTTCACTGGTTCCAAGTAAGTGTTCTAAAAATTCATAAAAATCTGTAATTACAGGGTAGGGTTCTTTCTTCACAGATATGAAGCTGGAGGCGAGGTTTAGATTAGGTTAGGTTAGAGGACGTGTACTTGTCACTTAAGACAAGTACAGTACTCGGAGATCGAATTGACCCATTGTACAACGTCCTAGTTTCTCACACCACTTCTGTTGTGTGTGTTAATTTTTGTACATAGTGGTGGGACCTCCAATTTAAAGTCGACTACGAACGACAGATTTTTCAGAAACTTTTCATGGCAATTTTATTTACTCTCAGAGTTTTTACCAGAAATCTGCTGAGAAGAAGTCGTCGAAGAAATACTTTTTGTATTTTGTCTAGATGTCTGGCCTGGGGCTCGAACCCTGGCTTAACGTCTAATAAGCCAACACACTACCTACTAGACTACGGCGACTTTAGCTAAAAGAAAGGCGAAGTTTAGCTAAAAGAAAAATTGAACAGACTCTGCGATACTTCTCAAAGAAGTCCGAATTAATCATGTGAAGTATGAAATAAAGTTTAGAAAAATTCTACTAGCATTACAGGCAATATTTTAAGCAATATATTGGGTTAAAGGTCAAGTTAATTAAGAACAGAATACTTGGAGTAATGAATTTGGTGCAGTGGGCACTGGTCTTCCTGTTGGTGATGATTCACTTACTTAATTGATAATTCCATTCCTTTAGTTAGGATTACAAGGAGTTAAAGTTAAACTCGAGCAAAAGTACAATAATGCCATTCACGACAAGCAGAAAAGTTCGTAAATGTAAAAATATTCGACTCCTATGTGAGTTTAATTCACTAAACTTAATAACTTAATGGAAAAAGAAATAATACTAAATATAGTAAGACCCCGCTTTCCGCTGCTCCGCTTAACGCTGTTTTAGTATTACGCGGTAGTATTGGGATTCCCCTAAATCGCACACTGTATTGATACTTGTTGTATAATTATAAGCGTAGCACTATATAGTGACGGTGTATACTATGTATCTTTTTCAACGCTCTTTTGTTAATCTGTCCAGAATAAAGATTGTCAGTATATTTCCGAAGTCGCAATCACAGTACGAATGCTGTTTCGTTTAGCGCTGGAACTTATTGGAACGTATACCCCGCGTTAAGCAGGATCTTACTGTAGTAAACTAACGCTAACGTTGGCTTATTAGACGTGAGGCCACGGTTCAAATCCCAGGTCAGACATCTCGATCAAATGATCAAATATTTTTTCCGCGAATTCTTCTTGACAGATTTCAGGTGAAAACTCTGAGAATAAATAAAATTATTATGAAAAGTGTTCTCAAAAATCTGTCATTTCAAGTCGACTTTAAACTGTAGGTTCCGTAACTTATGCATGAAAAATTAACACACACAACATAAGTGGTCTGAGAAGCTAAATCGTAATCCTGACTGAAGGATTGTAGCGACCAATTATGTATGTAAACTATGTAACTAAACTGTAAACTAACGTGAAAGCTTAATATAGAGGGCGCTTTGCGAGAGGCCAGACAAGCTAGAATAATATTCAGAAGACTTGAAGGGAAATTCTGTGGTATTTAATTCAAAAACTTTTCCCAGGATTTATATCATTCTGCTCAGACTAATAGTATCACATGGGGCCAATTTTTAAGTAGGACGACCAAGTCTAGACATTATTGTTTGCTATACGGATCAGTCGAGGATAGAGGTGGGGGCATAGGGTTTTTGCTACCTAAAGGAAAATATTCAAAGTATCTGATATCGTCAGTTGTATTCAATTCAAAGTACAAACGCGGAAAATAACTATACTATCCAACAGCCTGACCCTTACAAGGACAATTTGAAAGTAGTATGGGTCTGTCTACGGAAGGTGAAGGTGAGGGTTACCCTCTGCTGGGTTCCAGGTTATGCGGGAATTGACAACAATGAGCCGGTAGGTAAGCTTGCGTGGAAATGAGCTCCAAAGCTTCTAAATTGAACAGAAGTTTTCTGAAGAAAAAGTTTGGAAGGGCAGTTCTATCTAAGTCACCTTCGGCTAGACATGTTTTATTAACAAATTCTATGCATCCAAGAATACGTCCTCTCTGGAAAATGAGATGAAAGATGTAGTCATTGTGAGGTATTCCTCGCCTTCGGGCATGTACACTCAGAGATTGAACTGCCCTTAAACTGCTAGGAGTTAACTAAGAGCTCCAAATCGGG
This sequence comes from Sarcophaga carnaria, assembly GCA_958299815.1. Lineage (NCBI taxonomy): Eukaryota > Metazoa > Arthropoda > Insecta > Diptera > Sarcophagidae > Sarcophaga > Sarcophaga carnaria. Next base: position 41,279,116 of record OY283153.1, on the reverse strand, counting down.
CCAGAGAGGACTGGTCTTTTTACAAGAAAATTCAATATTCCCTTAGGCTTTTTTATTACGGCAAGTAAGAAATATATAAGGGCTGGTTTTTTGTGCCGCCAAATGGGTGGCCATTTTATTTTGTAATATTACCACAGCAGAAAGTATAAATTGGGATTTTTCTCTGTTATCAAGATAAATCTAATTAACCCTTTAAGGCCTTCAAGGTAATTTTTGGTAATAATACATACATACGTGCTTGCAAACTAGCTAGTTTGAGAGATATGGTGGAGGAGGCTGTCTAGCCTCTTCGCTTATTCAACCTATATTTTTCCAAAAAAAAACTCTTAAAACACTAAACATACTATACAAATAAGTTTTATACAAGAATTTCTTTAAACCTTAAATACTATCCTGATTTCTGTTGAACAAATAAAAATAATAAACAGACTTAACTTAAAACTTATGATAAAAGTTTTACTCAATAATTTTTATTGCTGAATACAGTTCCAGATAACACAACAAAAAATATCGCATGCAATAAAATCGTTGCTTTCGTTTGTTTATGTATAGAATATGAGAAACAGTACAACAATAATAAGATCAATAATTAGTACATATTTCCATTTTTATACTTCCCAGAATGCAGGGCCAAACAAGAGAATTTCATAGTAAAAGAAAATAATTTATGAGCAGCAGCAAGTACTAACAGTACTTCAAAAAAAGTAAAAATATTTTTTGTATAAAAAAGGTTCTTGAAATATTTCGAATCAAAGTTCCCAAGTATCGGAAAATAAGAAGAAAGTTGTCGTTATTGTGAGGTATTCGCAGCCTCTGAGTGTATACACTTAGAGATCAGTCTGTTATGTAGTTTTCTGTGGGGCGCCGCTAAAGAAAAGTGTTATGCCGACAAACCAGAGACAATTGAGCATTTGAAGGCCAACATTCGTGATGCCATTACCGAGATACGACCCCATACACTCGAAAAAGTGCACGAAAATTATTCCGAACGTATGAGGTACTGTGAGGCTAGACGAGTCAGCCATATGAATGATATAATCCTTCCATTTCTAAGCAGAACAATTGCATTTCAAAACAAAAAATAAATAAATCTGGCAAAATTTCAAACCGTTTTTGTTTTATTGCATTTTCAAATTTATTTTTTAAACGGCCCAATCCTGATTTAATTTTAACAAATGAAAATAATTAACAGACTTAACCGACAATATGAGAAAAGATCAGATTTTATTGCTGAATACAGTTCCAGAAAACAGAGCAAAAAAATAAAATCCACGCTTTCGTTTCATCAAAATGAAACTTATTTTTTTTTTGTTGCTTGAAAACATTTTCTTGACAAACTGTATACTGTATAAACCTGATATCAATATTTCGTTGAAAAGCCTTAGTACCTGCAAAGCTAATTACGTTAATTCATTTCCACAATTTGTAATGAGATTTTGATAAATTCGAATTAAATTTTAGTTTCCATGAAATGCATCAAATCTTCGTTTCAATCATTTTATTATCGTACTTTACCCAGGACAGTTTTGCAAAACATTTCTTTAAAACATTACACACAATACCACATATTTATTGTAGGGATTTTTCTATTCAATATAAAACTGTTGGAATTAAGTTTTCTCTGTTCATTTTGTTTTTGTTGTTGTTTTCTAAGTGTTTGTAATTTAGTTGTTTTATGTTGCACATTATTGTGGCACTTGTATACTCCTCGTTCACATTGCCACATTATATGCTGTCAAATGTGGCTTATTTTCAAATATTCACACACATCCAACCACACACACCAACACACTATAAAACACTTTCATGCTTTCTCCTCAACACTTTATTTCGGTTTGATTCACTCCTTTTATTTTTCAAATTCAATTCGAATTTTTTCTTCTTCCGGTTTTTTTTTTTGTTTTGGTTTGTAATCCTCGTACTTGTATGTGGTGATATACTATTCGTTGTTGTTATAAATTTTGTAATACAATTGATGTTGTGTTGTTCGCAATTGTAACAAAAAAAAGCAATTAAAAATGGTTTTTTGTAAACTGAATTTATCAAAATGGCTACAATAACAACAACAACAACAATAAATACAACTGGAAATAGTAGATAAAACCTAAACCACACTATAGAAGGTTTGAAAGTGAACATGTCAGTTAGTTTAGGTTTTTTTTCATTTGTTTTTTAGTGTTGTTGGTAATTATGTGTTAAACATTATTTCATTTCTTTCCTCTTCTATTGTCCTTAAAGAGCAATTATGGTGAATAATTGGGACAAGAATTTGTGGTGTACTCCTTTTATTAGAAATTTTTCGCAATATTAATAATCTGAAGTACATATGTTTATATACAGTGTAGATCAAAACTAACCTAACATATCTTTAATTAAGGCCATACAGTAAAATTCCAAGAAAGATATTCTAGTTATTATTAGTACATATGCTCCTAACCTTTAAAGTAAGGCTGTGGTAACTGCTTTGTAAAAAAATAGGTTCGACTTCAATTTACACGAAAATATCTTCATTTTACTAGCAAGTAATGACACATAATTTTTTCCCCAATGTATACAAATTTAATAATTTAAAAATGATTGAGTCGCCATAGTTTAGTAGTAGTAGTAGTAGTAGTAATCCTGACAAAAGGGTTGTAATGACCAATTGTAATATATGCGCCGTCTTTAGCACGATGCAAAAATCTTGTTCTGATATTGTATGTCTTGATCTGATTTGTAAGTCTACGACGACTTCACAGCGAAGAATTACACATAATATTTTTCCCCAACTATATAAATTTAATATCATGTATATAGGGTGACCGCATGGAACCGATCTGATAATATGATCCTGTGATGTTGACAAATCCGTTCAGTAAGATTTCTGCACGTCATAACGAATCGTTTAAAGACAGAACAACGTTTTTAAATTGCGAAAGTTAACTTTAAAAAAATAAATCCATTCGCAAATTTAATACAGCACTTCCTTCACTGAAGTGTCAACTTAATCGGCGTAGTGAGCAAGCAATTCGTGCAATATTTGACTGTCTTTGCATTAATTCTTACTCGATTCAAAACTACCAACATTACAAAGAAATTTGCGAATATTGTTTCACATAAGGATCACAAGAATTAAAGCCAAAATGGTTTGTGTAGCTTTTCTTCAGAGTGGGCTCATTTGAAACTGGAAAAAGGTGAGCATTTTTATAAAATTATTGAGTTTAGTATTGTAGCTCATTACCGGTTAAATGGCTACGTCAATAAGCAAAATTGTCGTATTTGGAATGAATCATCATTATATCCAATAAAAAATTAAAAATTTGTCTTTAAGTCTTTCAAAACGATCCCGGCACTGTATTTATGATAGATAGCAAGCGCTGCTGACTGAATTTTTGTGTTATCAGCTAAAGCCTATGTATTACTTTTCATGGGTACAAACCCTTAAAGCATTAAAACCAATATTCAATCCTTCATAGACGTTATACGCTATGTTTATTAGAAAAAGTGATAAAAACTATCCCGACTGAATGGACCATATAACTTGTATCGGCGGTGAACGTTTGCTGGAAACCATACATATATGGAACCATACATATAAACGACATGGAATAGTCTTCCAAATTATAGGCGTGCCGATAAAAAGTATTGTAAACTAGCCTTAATTTTTTTTTGTCTGTGATAACATCTGCCAAACATACTTAGTGCACATCAAATAAGTAAACAAACAACATCAGATCAGGATTTTTTCATGCTGTGCGTCTGGTACACCATAACCTGCTAAAACCTAGTGAAACCTTAATACAGATCGCTAGCAACAACCTATGAACCAAGCATTGATCGCAAAATAACGAGAATGGGTCACAATTCAGGGCAAGAAAAGCAAAACTGCTCCAGGATCACCAGTCTCTATATTCACCAGTCTTGGCTCATTCCAGTTATCATTTATTTTCATCGATGGGACACGCATTGGCTGAGCAGCTCTTTAATACCTACGAGGAATTAAAAAATTGAGTGACTAATTGATTTGCTTCAAACGGCGAACAGTTCTATTGACGTGGAATTCACAAATTGTCTTAAAAAAGCAACAGCCAATATATTGAATAAAATTTGTTTACTTTCTCATTAAAAATTAGCATATTATTTGCACAACAAAACACTCATTTCATACCGGTACACCACAATAAATTAGCAAATGTTTTAATTGAAAAAATATTTAAAAAGGAATTGAAGAACATGTTTACAATTTGTTATAAGAGAAATCTGAACGGCACTGTATATTTAAGGTACCACAAACGTATTAAAATTATTTTATTTTACTTAATATTACGTATACGCCACAGGTAAAATAATAAATAACACGGTGCGACAGTCGAAATACACCCATAGTGTAGGTTGTGAGTAAAACTCAAAAATATTTTTTTTTATATTTGTCGAACCCTCCAAACTTGTTTTATTTGACAAACTCGGTATTTTTGATTTTTTCACACAAAATTATTGATTGCCCAAATATGTTTGAAACTATTTTAAAAATCCAAAGTTTTTTGAAAAGGGGACAGATGAGCCTTTAAAATGGTATACATAAACATATCGTTCAAGCTTGCATGTTATGAGTTTTGATCGAGTAAACTTGGGAAATATGATTTTTTCTCATTTTTTCAAGTTTAGCTTTTCTTAATTGTAAAATTTAATTAAAAAATATAAAATAAGTGATGACATTCTGAAAGTGCATTATCTTGCGAGAGAGTTTGACATTTCGTTTGATCAAATCGGAAAAAAGTAATCGTAGTTTTTATTTAAATAGTATAACAGTCGTATTATATTTTTTATATGTGTATGTCATCTTATCAAATAAACTTTCAGTTCAAAAATTTTCAAAAGTTTTGATGGATCTTGATTGTTTATCGCAAACTGTGTCAATTTGATGTTGGCACGACTACCACAATTTGGCTAATATATGTGTTTTTTGCAAATATTATTTTTGAACTAAAAGTTCATTTGAAAATATACATATATAGTAAGTACACTCTTTAAATAATAATTACGGTAATTTTTGTCAGATTTCATTAAACAAAGTGTCAATGTCTTCACAAGATAATGAACTTTCAGAATGTCATCACTTATTTCATATTTTTTTATTAAAGTTTGCTACTATGAACGGACAAACTTGAAAAATATGAAAAAAATTCGCATTTGTCAAGTTTACCTCATCAAACCTCATAGCATATTAAGTCAAATAATATATATACATATGTATACAGTTTTAAAGGCTTATCCCTCTGCTTTCTAATAAGCTTTAATGTATGGATATCGGTTGAGAAATGTTTGTGTAATCAATAAATTTTTTGGTCTGAAGATCCGAAGGTTTCTAGTAGAACCCTTGCGGTTTACACTTAAGATTCCAAGACTGATGACTGGGTAGGCTGTGGTATACTTATTAAAGGTTCTAAGACTAAACCTTCTTACAGGCTGTCTGACTACTGCAATGTTTTTCAGGTAGAAGTCATGGCCATTTTGGCAACGGCGCACTACTTGTTAGGTGGCGGGATTTGCTCGGAAAATGTTTTAATTTGATTTACATCCAGACTGCGATTGAGTCCATAATGAATTTCCAAAGGAACGTTTGGTCCATGGGTTGAATTAATTATGGTATTACAAACATTGTAAATGCTGGCCTGAGTCAAACGTTTTCCTTTAATGAGTATCTCCTAACTAAACCTATGTACGGTATTTTAGAGTGTTATCAAAAAGCGTAGTTCAATTATCGAAATTATCGTAAGAAATGTTCAATTCTCATGCAATGGATTTTAGAATCAAAAACAAAGTGTGTGGCACAATAAAAAACACATTTTAGGTTCATTAGCCTCCTCTTACTTCTACTGTAAACAGTCGATTAGACAATGCGCCCAGGAATATTTTATTTATTTTATTTTATTTTATTTTATTTTATTTTATTACCAAAATTAACATTTATAATCACTTTATAAAATAAAGTGAAGTATCATTTAGTGCAACATAACTTCATAAATTAAGTACCATATTGCCTCTGTACAGCATTCAGCAAATTTCATAACACTTAATAAATAATTATCGATAATTATTTATTGTTATTATAGATTGAAAATATTAAATTATCGAACTCATATGCTAAGTGCTCCAGCAATAAATACTCAATACAACCAATTATGAAGAATTGTTAAATCTTTAAAATAAATTCATTTTACTGAACTTAAATACAATATTTTATAATACAACTGAGCAAGACATATTTTTAAATCGTTCTGAATGTAAAAGACAAAATAAAGTCGTAAATTCCTACTCTTAATAGATTTTTAATGAATTTATTTGAATGTCGTCATAAATCACTAAAGTTTCTAAAATAAAGGCTGTACACTTCTTCAATTTGAAACAAAACCTTTCTTTTTTTGAGATATTTTATAGATACATACATACGTAATTGGTCATTAAAACCCTTCAGTCAGGATTAGGACATAGTTTCTCACACCACTTATGTTAAGTATATTAATTTTTATACATGAGTGGCGATATCTGCAGTTTAAAGTCGAGAGAGAAACTTTTTCATGGCAATTTTCTTTACTCTCAGAGTTTTTGTCAGAAATCTATTAAGTCGCCGAGGAAATAATTTTTCATATTCATATGTTCGAGTTGCCTTACCCGGGGTTTGAAGCGTGGCCTTACTTTTAATAATCTAACACACTACCTACTACACTACGGGGACTTCAGAGAGAGATTTTATGGATCGTTTTATTGAATTGTAAAAGAGCTTTGATTAAAATAAGGCAGAATAAAATATTCGTTAAAAAGCCCATGCCGTTCATACTATTTTTTCGACGATTATTTTCATAGTGACGTGCCTGTATCTCACCGATGAAGCATTAGATTTCGAATTGAAGCTCAGGAATTGTTTCTGATTTATTCGCAAAATTTCAAGGTATGATATAATCTCATAAAAAATATAGCATTTCGTAAAATCGTATAATTTTGGTAAGCAGATGAGATGATATGCAGGCACGATGTAATTTGCTGTTGGTCCGATTCATGTCGTCGACCACAAGAACTGCGTTATCAAGTTCTTGTGACAAATACCGTTCACAGTGATTGCAATTTCGTCTTCATGTTCCAAAAAGTGAGCACCAATCACACCGCCTACTCAAAGATCACACCACACTGTTGTCCATGCATTTGTTTTTCATGGATTCAGATTTGACAATTTTTTTTATTCACTTTTTTCGAAAAATTGGTATTTGACTTCAGTTTGCTTCATTACCCATTATACGAATGTCTTTTATGACCTGCGATTTGGGCGAAAAGGTACGTTGACGTCCATAACCAATTCAGTTTCTTAAAATTTTTTTACAACTCTTCGAATATTTGACACCCTGTCGACTGAGAATTCCTCAAAATTTGCAAGCGGCCTCTAAAATATTAAGCAAATAATTTCAACCGAAAAACAATCAGCAACTGTAAAAATTCAAAAGGGTATCGGTAAGTATTCCTACGGATATCAACATAAACAAGTATTCTGGGTAGGATGGTATTTCTTGGATTTTGAAATGAACAAAATGCTAACATTACGGTAGTTTCAAGCCTTATCGATGCATGCTGAGTGAATTTCCACCTTCAAACATTTATCAGCTGAATATCAACGATATTTGGTTGTAGTAAGATGGAACAATTTGCTTAACAATCGTTTATTATACAAAATCAATGTGCGCAGAATCAGTTGGGTTAATTATTCTAGACTTGTTCGTGCAATTTAACGCCTCAGGCGTTTTGATTAATCCGAATCCTTTTTACCGATCATACCAGGCAAACTGAATTAATTTCCAAACCTTATCACAACTTGTGGGATGCTTTCCTCTGCTTATGATTTTTAATATATTTCGCAAGTGTTAGATCGAATTTGGATCTGAAGACAGTGCAGATCAGTAGAGTACACTGATATTGTAATCATGGAAACATTACTTATTAGACTTTGCAGTATATTAAGGATCATTCGCATATTGGAACACGCATCGAAATCGAATATATTAGTAAAATTTCTTAGAATTACACCACAATCCAATACTTTCTAAATGCTTTGTATACGATATTGTGACCTAGCGCCGTAGTTGGAAAATTACAATCAAACCACAATACTACAGTCCTCATGCTTTACCATCTAAAGAGTAGACTGAGGATTGTATACCGTGTTTATTGTGCACCTTACAGTGAAAAGATCTTGATCTAAATTAAACAAAATTTAATTTTTTTTTCAATAACCTCAGAGTGGATCCACCCTTAACACGGTAAGGCATGATGAAACATTGGTGTCTTTATTTTATTTTTTACATCACTGTATTCCTATTAAGTTCTCAAGCCTTGTATTCCTATGTATTTTGAGTTCCAAGATAAGTATTATTTCTTTATCAACAGTATTACACATACATACATAAACACGTAATGAGTCATTACCACCAAGCTTCTCACACCACTTATATTGTGTGTGTTCGTTTTATGCATGAGTGGCGAGAAATACAATTTAAGGTCGACTAAAAATGACAGATTTTTGAGAAACTTGTCATGGCAATTTTATTTCACACTCAGAATTTTTATCAGAATACAGCTGGGAGAAAGTTGCCGAGCAAATATTTTTTTATATTGAACCGCGGCCTCTCGTTAAATAAGCCAACACACATTCAGCAAGCCTACATCGACTACAACGGTATTATGATTACTTATTTGCAGAACTTATTTGACGAACTTATTTTTTCTAAGCGGTGTGTCTCTACGGAACCACATAATGGAACTTTTTGTTTTCTTTTTTTTTTTTTTTGTTAGCCAGCCTTCGTAAGTGTGCAATTTCATGCACATTGAATGAAATTGAAATCAAAATTCAACTTCCCTTAGCTAGATGCCGCATGTTGTTTGCGAGTTTATTTTCAATTCAACACTGAAATCAATCATAAATTCAACTGTGTGGGGAGATATGGAATGACATTAATTTTACAGTTACAAATGAAAGTGAGATAAAATGACAAATACATCCTAAACATCCTAAGCGAATGCCATACATACATACACACTTGAGAAGTCCATTATCAGAATGGCAATTCATATTACTTGTTGAATACGAAGAGCATAGTCAAAAACGCATTAACAAAATCATCATCATCGTCATCATCACTATCATCATCATTAGTTGTGCCATTATTAGCATCATTATCATCATCAAAACCAGCAAAGCCATCATCATTTGCTTATAGCTGTGATAAAAAGCAAATCAAGGACAGAATAAATAATTTGTAGACGGCCAAATGGCTTTTACGTAAAATAATCTGAAGGATGGAATGCAAGAAACACAATAAAAATGAGTGAGTCATGGCGTTCACAACAATTTCTGGTGAAGGTAAACTACCATCAGGCTATAGCAAGGAAATGTTTTATGGCCAAATTCATAAAAAATCATATATTTTTTGGGATTATAATTTAAGATTTTCTTTTGTTAGAATTTTGTTTCCTTTTTTCTTCTTTGTTTCCTCGTCAGTTGTTTTGTCCCCCATTTGATGTCATTATTTATGGCTTTTATTGTTTGAATTCTAATTTGTTTTCTGATTTTTTCCTTAAATTGTACACCAAATTTTCATAAATACGGTACGATACGTATTTAAAGAAAAAATAGTTTATTTTGCTTTTTATTTTCAAGGATTTTAATTCTTTTATTTGTTTTTTTCTTTTTTAGTTTGAAAACTTATGCTCGTATTTGTTTATTTAAAATTCTACAAATTTCTTAGGATTACTTGTTTTATCCTTAAACTTGATTTATGAGTTTTGGGCCATTAACAGGAGTATAATGGAAGATGTTTGACATACAGTGAAGATCAAAACTAACTGAACAAAAATTATCCACTTATGGTCTTAAAGCGAAATACCTCTAGTAAAAGTAAGTAGCTTTCGTGAATGCCGGAAGTTTTAAGTTTCACATTGTTTGGAAATATTTTTAAAATCTCAGTATTTCAGGGTGGCGGCGTGGTGTAGTGCTCAAAACAGCTTTTCAACAAGTCAAGAAGCCCAGGTTCTCGGATACCTATGGAGGAAAAAAATTAAAGCCCAGGTTCTAATCCCAATGTAGTTGAAAAAAGAAAATCGTTCATCATGGTTTTCGAATTTCAAAATTAAGTTGGCTTCATTACCCTCCATCCCAAATAGAAAAAGGATAATATCAAAGGAAGGTAAGGCAGTGCTGCCACCTGCTGAGAAAAAGAGTTAGGAATCAACAAGATTCCCCACCACTAAACCAAATACTCGGGGGTTGTTGTTTTTAGACAACGATAGATCGCAGGACAATTATCCTAGGACTTGCTACAGCAGACCAATCACCTGCTCAGCTGGAACAACAAAAATAGATGGAAGAAACGGGAAAACTGCAGAAATAAGAAAAAAGTTTATGGGAACGATGCCGTAATCAAAAAAACAGCATCGAAATGGCAATAAAGAGTCAATGAACTCCAGAAAAATCGACAAGGAACGGCAGCGTGAATTTTTCTAGAGAACGAGACATTCATCACATAATATCGGCTGAGCCACCAATCGGTTTAAATTTGAACCAACAGTTATTTCGAATCTGGAAATACTTATGTCATACTAATCTGTTACAAAATTTAGTATATTATCTCCACTGAATGTAATGAATCGATTTACGCTTGAGTAACTTTGAGAATTATTGGGCGAGAAACTGCACGATGATATCGACTATGCCTAAAAAAATTCTCTTTTCGGATGAAGTTCATTTTCATTTTGGTGGGTACATTAATAAGTAAAACGATGTTTGGTTTGAACAGGATGGTACAACTTGCCACACACTTTAGCCCATAATCGATTTATTGCTTCAGACGTTTGATGGTCGTTTAACTATCCGAAATCGTGATGTCAATTGGCCGCCAAGAAGCTGCGATTTAATAACGTTGAACTATTGTCTGTGGAGTGCATAGCTACCAGATTTGACGATTTATCGTCATTTTGACGATTTCGAGCTCCAAAAATATCATTTTGACGATATAACGATTTATGTCCTTATTTTGACGATTTTTGGATATTAAAAATTTACATCATATTCTTTACTTTAGTACATTTAAAGCCACTTTAAGCTTTGTATTACTATTGTTACTATTGCAAATTTAGGTTAGTAATAACGAGGAGTGAAGTATTATATTTTTACGTTCTTTGCGAACTCTTGTGATGATTTTTCTATATCTTCTGCCTTTTTCATCCCTTAAAAGCCAAAAAACTACAATCTCTGCACGAAGGGAGTTCCACATACGAATAGTCCGATTAAAGAACGAATTTTGTTTGAAATGCAGTGAGCGATCTACTGGCCAAGCGACAACATACGGATGTGCACGCCGAGAAAGGCGTATATATGAATACATGATTCTCGGGAACAAGTCCTTATTTCGCTCGAGCGTAATCCGTTGTAATAGCGATAGAACAGTGAAACGCAAGCCATATTGCAACGATGCTCCAATGAATAAATAGAGTTCGATACCCTACCGTCATTAATGGGGAACTTCGCCCTCTCCTGCACGCGGTCGAGAAGTCTCAAAATAGACGTTAAAGCACTTCCAGATAGAAGTGGTGTAAATAGTAAGAAGATCAGATGAAGTGAAGTATTTCATGCACCGTCTTAAGAAGCTAAGGCACTGAAACATATGTCGGTTCCAGTGAATATCACACTGAATTTTCATGCTCAGAACGTCAAGATGCTCAGAATGTAAATGATGCTATATTATTGCTACGCTTATGTGTCAATACATATCCCTGGGATAGACTGTTTAAACTTTAAACAATTTTTTCCTGAAAATAATATAAAACATCTCGATTTTTGAAAAAAAAGTCAGAAATGAAAATAAGAAATGGTATATTTTTTCTAGCCTTGACTAAATTTAATAAAAAATATTAATATTATCACATTCATCAGCTAATGTAGAGAGGGTATTAAGCCAAGTTAACTTAATTTAAACTAAATTCCTTAGAAGCAATATTATATAAAAAGATTATTTAAAACTTAACAGTTGTAACTGCTTCGACCTTAATATTGTATCTGATTTGATTAAAATGTTTAATTCTAATATAATATATATAATTGTGAACCTATGTATATGTCTTTAGCATTCACATATATTGCATAAAACACTCGTTTTAAAGTTGTTTTTATAACTAAAGCGTAAAAATGACTCGTTAAATTTGTTTGCAGCTATATGAATGATAGATATAATAATCAATTTCTAACCGGAACAATTGTCCTTCATCCCAAAAAAATAAATTCGGCATAATTTCAAACCGTTTTTGTTTTATTGCTGTTTTAAAATTTAAACTTTCATATGGTCCACCCTATAGATACCATTGAGTTATCAGCATTGGATACACAATGCAACTCGATTTTTAACTGTCTCCGGAATATACACATAAAACAAAACTAAATCGAAAAGTTTCTGAAACGAATGATTACAACCGATGACAAATCGATAACATATGATAGCTTTTCTTTTCATTATTTTAAGGCAAAATTAAGGTTATGAACAATGCCCAGCTAATGTGTTATTTTCAATTGGATTCGAAAGATAAAAAATCATGATTTTTAATTCTTTCGAAACCTTTGATAGACACTGTACTCTGTGTAAAAAAACTGCTAAAGTTTTGGTTTGAACGAAACTTTAAATTTTTTTATTTTTAAACTTTCTGTTCTTATTTTCGAAGAAATTCAAGAAAAATTGTTCTTTTTCTTAAGGAAAAGAATTAGAATGGCAAAGATAAAGTTTCTTACCATGATCAATAATGATTTTAAAAAATCTCTCCTATAAAATATTCACACATGAAAATTGCTTTTTTGTTTTTATGAAAATTTATTATGCCATGCTTAACTTAGCCTCTTAAGGACAATTATGTCATACTTTGTGCAACAACAACAGTAACCGATTGTAATTTAATTTCTGACAATAAATGCTACAACACACATTGGAATATATTTTGCAAGAGTATTTGAGAAATAAAAAAATAAAAATGTTAAACAAAAATGGAAAGCAGCAGCATACCGAGTGTATTTTTAAGAAATTGGAAACTAAAAACTATAATTTAAGACGAAGGATTCTTGCAATAAAATTTCTTTTATTATAATCCAAGCGAAAATTTCTTTGCATTTATTTTTTTAATTTGATTTTCATTTAAACCAGTTGAATACATTCGCTCAGTTTGTCTACTTTCTCCAATAAATCTAGCCTGAAGGCATTAAGTTTAAATATTAGCTTTCAATGCATACATAATATAACACAGCTCTATAATAAGACCAGAACCATTAAATGGCTTCAATGAGGGGGTCAGAGAACTGTCAGATGCGTCAGTTCTTGGTGGAACTAAATGTCAAAACAAAAATTCAGTTAAGATGGCACAATAGCACTTGTCATTCATCATAAAAGTAACTCCTTGTTTATTTCGGAAGATAAAAGAAACAACGCCTTGTACAACACCCCAAACACTCAATAATAATTCCTAATTTGTTAACAGCTTCTTCGTTCCAAAAACTTTAATTTTGCTTCTTAGCGTACAATTTAACCAGTGATCGTCATTGTAGTCGCCAAGCATATAGTGTGTGTTGACTGATTAGACGTGTGGCCACGGTTCTAACCACAGGTCAGACATCTTCAACGAAACGAAATATCAAAAAATATTTGTACGGCGACCTCCTCTCAACAGAATTCTGGCACAAGCTCTGAGCGTATATAAAATTATTTCTCAAAAAATCTTTTTTTTTGTCTTAAGCCGGAGGTGGGAATCTTCGAAAGACACTTTTGTTCCAACAAAATAGTGCACGATTCACCATTACTAGTGCCTATATACTAAACCCCCTACACACTTCAACCACTCTGCCTCCGCGGGACTGCCGTAAGGCATTGCTACACGGAGGGCTGGTTAGCTTTAAAGCTTTGTCACACTAAGTTAGATTTCGCCTCCGTTTCTCCAGCCTTCGGAGCTCTTGATAACTTCAGCCATCCTCTGACTGTATTGGCTCCATAGGATCCTAGAATTCAACACCTCTTCCATAAGCTGAGTTGGTCCGAAACTCGTTTTCCCGAGCCTTCTAAATCTGGGGCAGCATATTAGAATATGCTCCGCATCTTCATCCTCATCTACACAGTTTGGGCATATAGGGGAAGTATCATGACCAAATCTGTGCATGTCCTGAAGCACCCATGACCAGTTAGGAACTGGGTCACGTAGTAGTTCAGCTCGCAATGTTCGTTCTCCATCCAAAGGGTTACATTAGGGACAAGGTGAAATGTCCATCTCCCCTTTAAACCGTTCTCCCATCGAGACTGCCATTTGTGCATGGAAGTCTTTCGTTCCTCCGCTTTTATAGTTGCCGTTTGTCTTGGATACTCGAGACGGTGACAGTATATCCGCCAATATGTCTATCCGTATTGTCTTTGCCAATACCAGTACCGCTTCATCAGACATTGTCCTGAAGCCGCTTATCTGTCTAATTGCGCTTAGACGATACACTGAGGACAGTTTCCTCCTTGTCGTCCCTACGGAGAGTGCCTCCGACTATATTAGGCAAGCATTGTCGACGTCACAACCCTCGATATCCTTCTCCTCTTAAATGGATTTGGTCCTCCAATATTTGGCATCATCCTCGCCAGTGCTCCCTGGGCTACAGATGCCTTTTCGCCGACGTATTTCACGTGCTCCTTGAAGTTCTACCTGTCGTCGATAATCATTCCTAGGCATTTTATGGCCCTCTTCGATTCGATCTTAGTGCCTCCAACGGTCACTTCCGTTTTCTCCACTATCTTCCGGCCACTTATCAAGACGGCCTCCGTTTTGTTAGCAGCAGGTGTCAATCCTGCCTCATCAAGCCATGCTCCAACTCTTTGAATCGCTATGTTCGTCATCTCCTCTATTTCCTTTACCGTCTTAGCGACCGAGACTATGACAATGTCATCTACAAAGCCCACAATTGTAGTCCCGTTTGGCAATTGCAGTCGAAGTACACCATCGACCTTCGGGACAACCGCCGTCACTACGTACTCCTTTTCTCCATCATCCTGAAAGTAATCATTCAGGATCTCCATTAACCTTTAAACTGTATGTCGCACTACTTATGTATAAGATTAACGCGCACAACACAAATGATGTGAGAAACTACACCGTAATTCTAATTGAAGAGTAGTAACGACCAGTTACGTATGATCGTCAATCATAAACACAATCCCTTGATAAAAATACTCTTCTTCAGCCCTGGGTTGGTTTGACTCAGTCAGCAAAAATATGACACAAACGATGCACATTTGAGTTCAATTCTTGTACGAGCCATATTATACAGGTACGTAAACAAATTTTCCATCTAGTCCAAGGACAAATGCCTACGTCATGTCTACATTATGACGTCTTCTTTATTACCACGTGTGTACATATATTCGTCTTCTTAAAGGTTTTGAATCGAATAACTGCACGAATTGTTGCCCATTAGGCCAATTGAGTTGAATGTAAAATGGAGAAAATACTGTACGAACTCTGCTATTTTTAAGTCACTTTTCTCTGGCATTAAAACATTCAAGATAACATACCAAATCTTATTGAATAGCTGTTAAAGTATAGATAGTTCTAATATGTATTAGAGAATTACAACCCTTTAGTCATAATAGCAACCTAGCATCTCACATTACATATGTTGTGTATGCAAATTTTATTCATTAGTGAACCTAGCTACCCTAGTTTAATATCGACTCCGTACGACAGATTTTTGAGAAACTTTTCATGACAATTTTATTTTCTCTCTAAGATTTTGCCAAACAACTGCTGACAGCAAGTAATGGAAAGAAATATTTTTTCATGTTTCGTTTTGATTAAGATATCTGAACTAGGGTTTGAACCACCGGCTCTCGTCTAGTAAGGCAACACACTGCCTATTACACTGCGGCAACTTCAAGTAGCTAAAAAAAAACAAACGACTGTAATGAAATAGTAAAGTAACTCTCCTAAACGTATCACTCTTAGTATAAATTGCCGAATAATACCTTTAGAAGTTCATTTTAAAATTAAAAATTTTGAACTGTATCCGTACCTTGCATTCTTTTCAAAGAAATTGCATTTTTTGCAACGCGAGGTTAATATTTGACAGTCTAAGGAAGCCGAAGTAGTGCTAGATAGAGGAATTAGACTTACTCTCTGCTAGTACCAAGGACATGTGGATATTCGCTGTAATGACCAGGCACATACACTAGCCGTAAGAAGCAACACGATGCCACTGATAGGGCCAAAAATTTTCTGTGAACCAGAAGGAAAAGTAAAAAGTAAGATACGTACATATATACATAGTTGGTTATTTCAACCCTTCAGTCAGGATTACGAACTAGTTTCTCACATCACTTATGTTAGGTTAGGTTAGAGGACGTGTACTTGTCAATTAAGACAAGTACAGTACCCGGAGGACGAATTGACCCATTGTACAACGTCCTAGTTTCTCACACCACTTATGTTGTGTGTGTTAATTTTTATACATGAGTGGTGGGACCTACAGTTTAAAGTCGACTCCGATTTTGAGAAACTTTTCTTGGCAATTTTATTTACTCTCAGAGTTTTTGCCAGAAATCTGCTGCGAGGAAGTCGCCGAAGAAATACTTTTTGTATTTTGTTTTGATGTCAGGCCTGGGGCTCGAACCCTGGCTTTAAGTCTAATAAGCTAACACACTACCTACTAGACTACGGCAACTTCAAATATCCAAATTAACGCAAGCAAATGCCTCGTAACATGTCTCAGATTGCGAGTTCAGTGCCGGCTCTGGTCAGCTCATTAGCAGCGTAATTTCCAACGATATCCCTATGTCCTGAAATCCATCTAAGAGTTATATTTTGATCTGAAATTTCTCTGAGAAATCCTCGGCATTCATCACCTAAGATGGACATTCATTATGAACTCAATCGCAGTCTGGCTGTTCGAGTAAATCAAAACATTTTCAGAGCAAATCCCGCCACCTACAAAACAAGAAAGACATAGGAGAGGTAAATACTCTTCTAAGACAATCTTAATTTTTGTTGAGTAATTATAGGTACAATAGAAAGAGACTTGAGTAATCCAGAAATAATCTTATGTTAGTTGACAGAAGGCAACAACTGGGTTTCATATCAGGAGCTGAGGGAGGAATTGTACTTGTTGACACCGAAAGCATCCTGAAGTTTGCCAGGGCAATAGGTTTGAAGGAGTCATTATAGGTGTACCCTATATGGATTGAGGGCAGACAGTACAATAGATCGTATGGTGCATGTACTATGGCAACTCTGCCTTAAAGTAACAAATAATATAAGTATAAAATATCAAATAACATTACAATAAAAAGGTCTGCTACCTCTGTATGCTTTTGTTTTAAAAAACCACATTCTCTATCTCTATACGTATTTGATTTCTATAGTCTTAAAGATGTTGAGGATATGAGATATAGAAACAGACAGTCACGTTGTGCTTTTAGGTAATAATGTATTCGTACGTATGTATACGTAATGTATATGTACGTACTTCAAGGACGGTAATAATTAGTGCATGAACTCTCCACAGATTTGTGGAATTAGTAGAGATTATTGCATTATTAACGCCATACAATGCTTTGGGCTTGTGATTATTGTGCTGCTGGCTAATATGCAGCCCCTAACCACTCATAGATTTCAAACAATCGATTTCATAGAATTTTTCACATGAAGTTTACTACCTGCACTATATTGTTACAAACAAAAAAAACACAGAAAAAAATTTAGAAATGTTGCTGCGGTTTATTCTTTTATATTAATTATGTGGATTATTTTATGATAACGTAATGTTGTACTCGATAATAATTAAAGTTAAAATCGCAAAATCAATAAAATGTTTACATCAACCCCAAACTCTTCGTTTATTTTATGAAAAATTGTGTTGCAGCACTTAATTGAATGGCGCTCAATGAAATTGCACACGCACACACGCACTTCAATTGAAACCGTAAACGGGGCTGTGCAGATAAAGATCGATAGAGAGAGAGAGTGAGCGAGAGGGTGGCTGTTCATATAATTATTTACTTTTATTAAATTAAAAATCAACAAATTATTTGAGTTTTTAATTAAACTTTTAAATACAATCAATAAAATATTTGAAAATTGTTGATTATTATGCTAATTACGGGTAAGTGTGTAGATGTACAAGTATTCCAATACAGACTCATATACACATGCATGTTTGTATGTAAAATATTTGCTAAAATTAATTCGGTTGCATGCAACAATTGAAACCATATACATACATACACACATACATACACATATACATACATATACGTACATACATACATATATACATGTTTTTAAGTGCGTATGTGCCAATATTTGCTTATTTGTTGTATGTACGTGCATACACGTATTTAATTACGTAGAGTGTTTTGAATTAATTGCCTGAAATACTCTCTATTGAATATTTAATTCGACTAAAATACAGTTTTTAATGTCTGTGTGTGTATGTATGTTACAATAAATGATTACGAATATTTGTTAAATACAGGATACGGCATTATAATTAGGAAAAAAAATGCAGCAACAACAGAAAAAAAATTAAAAAGTTTTTAAAAAATTTAAATTTATAAAAAAAAAATTTTCTCTTTTGTTTTACAACGTTTATGCGAAAAAAAAATTTGTTGTTAATTACGCTTAAGAGCTCATATTATTATAGATTTATAATATTGAATAAACGTTTGCGGATTTTGTATTTAATTGGTATCAATTTTACATATTTTTTGATCGACATTATTTGCGACCTTCAAACCGATGGCATAACAGCGATTACAACTTGAATGTTAATATGCATACGGGGTATTTTTGTACGAGCTTGACATAATAAAATAGTAATACAACTGAAACGTACCTTACTTGCAACCCTTTAGAATGGACTACAATCTAGCTTGTCACGCCATGTTATGTGTGTTAATTTTATACATGAGTGGCGGGACCAAATTTTTAATGTCGACTCTGGACGATAGACTTGAGAAGTTTTTCATGGCAATTTCATTTTACACTCCGAATTTTTGCCAGAAGGCTGCTTCTAGGAAGTCGTCAAAGGAAATATTTTTTTTAAGATTTCATATTGTACAAGATGTATGACCCATCAACACCGTACTTATTAGATTGCAGCGACTTCAAGAGAGAAATATTACTGAAATTAATTTTTTTTATTATAATCTGGTAGATGGTAGTTCCCATAGTCTAGTAGGTTTAGGTTTAGGTTAGGACGAGTACTTGTCAATTGAGGCAAGTACAGTACCCGGATGTCGATTTGATAGGAAAAAGGAGAGGACGTAGGAAAGGGAGAATGGGAAGCCAAGGAATTACACAGACCAAACAAAACAAAAAGGGAGAACGTGACTTTACTGATGAAGACCTAGCACTTCTCAACCAGCTCAAGCTACTAATGAATCTGTGGAGAGCCTTGATGTCGACTCTTGACGTAGAATTCAAACCCTCAAAGAAACCCCTGCCAAGGGTCCTCAATCTACTAAGGGCTGGGCAGTCACAGAGGAGGTGCTCGACAGTCTCCAACTCCTCCTCATCGCAACAAAACCTGCAATAGTCCAGCTGGGATCATGTATAAAACTAAAACACACAACATAAGTGTTGTGAGAAGCTAGTTCGTAATACTGACTGAAGGATTGTACCGACAAACTATGCATGTATGTATGTAGATAATTACAAGGTATTTATATTTTAAACATGATGCAAGGCACACAAATTACATGGTCCATTCGATTAAATAAATTTTTGACTACTTTTTCCAAAATGGCGACTTAAATATTAGGTTCCAATGATACAAGAGTTAAATTGAGTTGCATAAACCAATGACTTAGCATAGCCACATAAAAAGTAATCCAAAAGCATTAACTAGCACAAACGAAGAAGCCAGTGGGCATGAGTGGACTGTAGACTCTAGCTGTTAGTAGATTTTAGCGAAAAAGTTTAATATAAATGATATATTCGGCTAACAGCCTATCACCGAGTGGATGTGTTTACTAATATGTTCGTTGATAATATGTCACTTATAATTTTAGTTATAAGTGTACAATTTGAAACAGAAAATCTTAATAATAAGAATGTCGAGAGAAGCATTTAAGTGTCCTGGTTTCTTAAGACTCTGCAAGAAATGTTTCACTCCATCTGATCTTCTAACCGCTTACACGTTTATATGAAATAGAACATAAAATATATTCTTATGTGGAAGTCTATTTTGAGACTTTTCATGCGGTTACAAGAGGAGGCAATAGGACACTATTAATGACGTTAGGAAGTTCAATACTAACAACTTATTGGAATACCTTTGTAATATGGCTTGTATTTTACTATTTTATGTACACTACAACAGACTGTGTTCTAGAGAAATAATGGCACATGTTCATAAAAACCACATCTGTTTTATGGTATATAGTTCTAGTCTTTCTTGTAGAACCCTTTCCATTCGTGAACTGTGGATCGAGCTATATGTTACAAAGAGGATTCGCTCTTTTAGCATGGGAAATATTTTTCTTAAAGGAGTTTCGACACTGGACCTATATTCACTTAACGCGGAATTATCCAATTGAATATCTCTAATACCAGATCGACATTCTGGCGCTAAATATGGATATAAAACAAAACTGGGCCACTAGATAGAAGAACCTGAAATTAAACTAATCTTGCGATTACAGAACCATTAGTTTCGTAAGCTTAACACAAAGGGATTTAAATAACTTCACTGATAATCAAATGGCAATGAGGGCAATAGCTTTCAGGGACACGCGATTAAGCGATTAAGAATTTCTCCAGGAGAAATTTTAAATGAAGAAGCGAGTAATCTAGCAAAAATCAAATCGTAGAACATAAACTTAAGTTACCCAATGCTTTCTAATGCATTGAAAACCAGGCTTTAATAAGTAAATAAAATAAATAATAAGGCTTTAACAAGTAAACGTCTCTCGCAACGATTCTAGTTAGAGGAAGAAAACCATGAATATATTAAGTAAAGAAAAGGCGAATTAATTAATGAACCGCATGAGCGTGATAATAACGAATGTGCAGAGAAGACATTGAAACGTGGAACAAATTCTATATCACTGCCTAGTCTTGACGGTGGCATCTCAATATTTCATTGAGGAAATTAAACCAGTCATATCCCACCTTAGAGGAGTGAACTGGAATAAGTTATGGAACTAAGTACAGGATACAGATTTCACAGGATACAGACTTATAGCCACCGTAGTCTATTAGCTAGTGTGTCGGCGTATTAAAAGTGAGGCCACGGTTTCAAACCCAGGCCAGACATCAAAATGAAATCATTAGTCTTCTGGCAACAACTCTGGGACTCAAAAATCTATCGTTCAGAGCTGTCTTTAAACTGTAGGTCGCATCCCTCATGTATAAAAATTAACACACACGACATAAGTGGTGTGAGAAGCTAGATCGTAATCCAGACTGAAGAGTTGTAATGAAGAATTATGTACATATATATGCATGTACTATTACAACTGATTCGCATAAGCGTGGTAGATAATAATGAATGCATGGCATGCGGAGAGGACATTAAAACGTGATAATAGCTTCTACATCAGTGCCTAGTCTTGAGCGCGAGATCTCAATATTTAATTGAGGATATCATACCAGACATAACTGACCACAGCGAAGTGTACTGAAAGAAGTTAAGGAATGAAGTACAGGATACAGGCTTCGTATAGAATATATGGTTGGTAATTGCTAATGGTGAGTGCACAACAAGCCGCAAATATGGAAATAGATATGACGACTTGAATTCCTTTAATTGGTCTCAACCCCATCACCTTCCAATCAGCCTAATAAATCACCGCAAAAAAATATGGAAAATAGTTCAGACGACTGCCATTTCCCACAGGGTCTTACGCAAACACGCTAAAGGAATGCTAAGAAAATTAATGGCCCGTGAGGATGTACCATGGAAAGGGGCACTTGGACAGGCTAGGCATAATCTGAAGCGAGGCTATCAGGATAAGTTAGAAAAGGATAAAGACGGTATTTTAAAAGCAATTGGAGCATTTTAAATATTTTCTTTAAGTAACAAAACGTATAGGGAAAGGGTTTATCGCATATGCAACATACTCACTGCTGTTAAGGGGTTTTCGTCTGATGGTTGTCCCTTTGCAATATTTGCTTTGTACCAGAAAATTTTTTGTCTGACTACCGTAAGCCAATAATTGGAATATTGCGTTAAGCAAATGATTCAATTGAGTATGCCATTCAATAATCAATGTGATGAGTATAAGACGTAAAATTTTTTTTATAAAAAACAGAGGAAACCTAAGAGAAAATAAAAATAAAATGGTTTGCTGCCACTTGTTGTTATTGTACTCTGAGGATTCAACACGTGCAAATGTTTATAATGAACATTGAATGGAAGAAATTTACCATTTGGTTGGCGTTAAATGCTTTTTCTTTCTGCAGCAAATAGTTTAATATTCCAGACAAAACAATACTCAAACACAGGGCATAGAAACAAAAAGGAAGAACGGAGTTTGTGAAATGATGATTTTAACAGTCCGTTGTTTGTGTTAGTAATAGCGGCCAAGGATGAGTGACCATGGCATGCAGACTGACTTTCTTAGTTTAATGATCACGTTTAAAAGTTTTCTTTTATTTTATTTTAATTTCTTCTTCTTCTTCTTTTTGTTGCTACTTTTAAATGCTGTACACGTACGAGATGACAATTTTATGTCGTAACACATAAAATGTGACATTATTTAGTAGAGGACTACAGCTACAACTACTACATTTAGAATCCTCTCAGCAATACACTCAAGCACATTAAAAAATGTATAAAGGAATACATTTACACATTATAACCAATACAAGGACTTAAAAAACGACGACAGCAACGGCAATGGTAATGGCAAATAATTTTCCAAACATGACAGGTAAAATGTTCCACTTACCCCCCATACATACATACAATCAAATACAAACGAAAACTTATTCACTCTCAAAAAAAAAAAGAAAACGAAACACACACAATAAAACAAAAGTCAATGAAAAGCCTAGCGCAGTAGATTTTCAAGGAAATTCAAACGGAAATGGAAATGAATGAACCAGTACAATTCCAATGATTCATGTCTTTATTTATGATGATACAACACTGCTTAAATATTAAACACTTAAATACCCCTGTTATTAATGCTACTGCTGCTGTAGGCCTTAAGCCGGTTGTACTTAAAATATTTTAATTGAGCATTAAAGGCATTAAAATTTTGAAAGTTTAAAAGGCTTCCAATTAGTTTATTATTTCAGCTTAACAGCGTTGATTGTTAATCCGATTAGATGCATAAATTATGTCGTCGTTCATCATTTGACAAATATTTTGAAATGGAAATTCTTAGTTTGTGTGCTAATATTTCAACATCCCATTCATATTGATAATACGATTACATGCCATACATAATAATACAAAATAATAATAAGAAATGACATACATACATATATATTTTCATACATACATATTTTCAAAATCTTTAGTGAGGTATATTATGGAAAAACATATAAGAAGAGGGTATTTCATTAAGTACTTCCTATCTTTAAATTTAAATAAACAAAGTGTGTATACAGTAGCCGTAATCTAGTAGGTAGTTTGTTGTCTTATTAGACGTGAGGCCACGGTTCAAACCAAAAGTCAGACATCGCCATCAAAACGAAATATAAAAAAATATGTCTTCGGCGACTTCCTCTCAGCTGATTTCTGGCAAAAATTCTGAGAGTAAATAAAATTGTCATGAAAAAGTTTCGTAAAAATCTGTCGTTCGGATTCAACTCTACCCCCCAGAAGTCCTGGATATATATACTGACGGCTTTAAACTCGATAATGGAGTTGGAAGCGGTGTCTACTCTGGGAAACTAGACCTGAACATTTCTTTCCATCTGCGGACTACTGTAGTGTGTTGCAGGTGGAGGTAGCGGCAATTTACAGGGCCGCTCAATGGATCCTCGTCAACGGTGCTCCCTTCACTCGCGTCTCGGTCTTTTCTGATAGTCAGGCCGCGATAAGATCTCTATCGGGTTTCGTTAATAACTATAGGATCGTTGGGGAATGTCGCCGCTGTCTCGACCTTCTTTCTGGGCGCTTCACCAGTGTCTCACTGGTGTGGGTCCCTGGGCATAGTAACATTCCGGGAAACTGTAGGGCCGACGAGCTCGCCAGAGCTGGTGCGCTCCTCCTGGAATTCTCTTCAATTGAATTGGGTATGGCACTTACCTCGGTCAAGTTGGATATTACGCGGTAACCCTTTCGGGACGCCAACCTATTCTGGGTCAATGAGGAGTCCTGCTCCACCGCTAGACTCACCTGGCCCTTGATAGAATCAATCAATTACTTGGTCTTGGTCGTGATGTCATCTCAACCACAGTGGCCATGCTTACAGGTCATTGCGTTATGGGTAGATACGCGGGAGAATGAGTTGTAATGACCAAAAATATATTCGTTTAGTAGACTTACTGATGCAATTATTTATCATTCAAATGTTCGCTATGGTTTCTCTCGGTTTCTCGCATGCGAAATATGGAATTTTCCATTACTCTGCCGCATAACTCAGACTGAATTTAATCGATGATATGTGTAGTATTGTATTTTGAGAACTGCCGTGGTTTGTGGCTTATTCACTTATCCCTGTCACTCAAGAAAATACCACAAGAAAAAGTTAACCGGTTCAAAACCCACGATTTCGGTGGCAAGTTTACATCATCTTCACGTGAGAGGAACATTTCCTCAAATCGTCAAATATCCACCATGACATGAGCTATGTGACACATAACGCCATCCTATTGAATTTACATGTCGTTGGTAACGAGATCATTCAGTTTTGGCTAAAAGAAGTTGATAAACATCGACCTATAATGCTCGCCATTGGCAATGATGGCCTGGCCAACGTCATTCCGATGATGTTCCCGACTTAAAATCCCCACCAAAAGGTGACGTTTTCGAAATGCATAAGACTCTCTCAGAAGGATTGGTATCTTCCCAAATCCAACAATTTTGATCGTTCACATACCCATTCATCCAGAAGTGGATTTCATCGTTGAAAATGATTATCCGATGAATATTTGCCTGCGAACTTTTTAGCCCAAATGTTATGCGAAGCACTCTTTAAAAGCCTAACAGAAT
Source organism: Sarcophaga carnaria (assembly GCA_958299815.1). NCBI lineage: Eukaryota > Metazoa > Arthropoda > Insecta > Diptera > Sarcophagidae > Sarcophaga > Sarcophaga carnaria. The sequence continues at coordinate 41,253,927 of OY283153.1, read as the reverse complement.
TTCTCAGAGAATAGTTTCTTGCACACATTACATAGCTTTTACTCCCGTTTAAATGGAATTTCTTCTTCAAAAGACGTACTTACTCACTTGAACAGTCATTACAAAGTTTTAGTAAGTATTACAACCTAGCTTATCATCCATGTTGTGTATGTTAATTTTACGAATAAGTGGCAGAACGTACAGTTGACAGATTTAAGAAACTTTTCATGCCAATTTTCTTTACAAGCAGAGTTTTTGCCAGAAGACTGCTATCAGGAAGACGCCGAAAGAAATATATTTTTCCATACTTCGTTGCTGGTGTCACAGCCCTAGTCTGAAACTCGAGCTTTCGTCTAATAAGCCAACACACTACCTACTAGACTCAGAGCTGTGGTCTATTAGAGCTGTGGTCTGAAACTCGAGCTCTCTTCTTATAAGCCAACACACTACCTACTAACTACAGGGACTTAATGTAAGTGTTTAATATTCTGTACTTCCACTTACCAATTCTGGAAACGCAAAAAGAACTTCACCAGTCTTTTTACGTGGAAGACAACATTACAGCTGCCGTTGATAGTATATCGGCTGAAATATTGGAAAAAGTGTGTCACGTATGAAGCTTACAGCTGCAACATCTACGGTGTAACCGCGTGCAAGGTTTACATGAAGTAATCTTTATCGTTTATCATACATACATCATTGGTCATTACAACCCTTAAGTCGGGGCTATGACGTAGCTTCTCACACTTCTTATCTTGTGTGTGTTAATTTTATACATGAGTCGCAGGATTTACAATTTAAGGTTGATTCCAAGCGATAGATTTTTGAGAAACTTTTCAAGGCAATTTTATTTACTCTCAGAGTCTTTACCAGAATTCTGCTGAGTGGAAGTCGCTGAAGAAATATATTTTCATATTTTGTTTTGTTGGAGACGTCTGTCCTGGGGTTTGAACTGTGGCCTCACGTCTAATAAGCCAACACACTGCTTACGAGACTACGGCGGCTTATCACCCCAAATTAACACTTCATACTCTTTTGCAAATTTTTCTTTCTATTCTTACATACATACATACACACATAATTGGCCATTAAAACCCTTCAGTCAGGATTACGGCCTAGCTTCTCACACCACTCATGTTGTGTGCGTTAATTTTATACGTGAGTGACGGGACCTACAGTTTAACGTCAACTCCGAACGACAGATTTCTGAGAAATTTTTTCATGGCAGGTTTATTTACTCTCAGAGTTTTTGCCTGAAATCTGCTGAGAGGAAGTTGCCGAAGAAATATTTTTTGTATTTTGTTTTGATGTCTGACCAGGGATACGAACCCGTGGTTTACGTCTAATAAGCCAACACACTGCTTACTAGACTACGGCGACTTATCACCCTAAGTAAACACTTCATACTCTTTTGAAAATTTTCTTTATTTTAATTTTTAATTTCGAAAACCCAAACGGTTAAGAAAAATCACCCGTTATAATGAGGAACTTTCAGCACAACTTTATAAAGAAAATTTTCAAAAGGAGGATTGCAGCAGGATGTTCGAGAGTCTGATGAGAATTTTATTGGCTTAAAAATATTTATAAATGGACCAGCTATTGAGAGATGAAAATAATCTATTAAATGTACAGTAAAATAGAGAAAAAACCTCTACTGAATAACGATAAAATCAAAATCAATTTGTTGTAATATATATGGAGAACACTTGCAATTAAATAAGTACCTACTGCCACTAATTTATTTACAATATTTTCTTGTATTGTTAGTTTTATTTTCAATTGCAGATACTTTATTAAGAGATTTGCCACTCGAATGATTCATTGTAGCATTGTATTCAACTGATTGCAGTCTTACCTTTTTCACAACCCATTTACGTGATTAGTACATATCATCGGCTTTTCCCACGTGCGAAATTGATTAACTAAACGAAAGAAAGAGAAAAAAGAAGGATTGAAAACTGAAATGTTCTCATGTACATGTATAGCAGGACTGCAAATAAATTAATTAAGTAACGTTTCCACTGCCAGCAATTGCAAAAGTATGCCCGTTAATGGTAAATCAAATGCTAGAAACTATTTGAAAATCCCAATACAAACAGGCCAAGTGCAAGATTTTCAAATGGAACTTCAAACATGTACTCGTATTTCTCTGTTCAACAAACGAAGGAAAAAAATCTAAAACCTAGAAGAACTTTTCGGACTATTTGTTCTTGTTGCTTTTCTACAACTACGTTTTTGTTTCATTTTTTTGTTCTCGTTATTTATCCAACTAATTAAGATTTGAACAAAGTTCGAAATTTAATTAGTATTGATGTTACTTTAGTTTCCTCTTTTCTTCCATTTTTTATTTTTTTCTTGTATTTGTTTTACTTGTTATTCGGGGGATTTTTAAAAGCAACGAACCGCAACAGAAGTTGTATGCCAAAGATAAGATGAACGAACAATTTTCAATAGTTTTCGATGGCAAGCAAATAGAACAAAAATGTACGAAAAAAACAGGAGCTATTTAGTCTTGTACTGTGTCTGGTAAACCGTTTATAAAGATTTTTTAAAGAATTTTAGCTTTTAAGCTTTAAGCTGTGGTCGTCGCATAGAATATAATTATGCTTGAAAAAGTACAGTGTCGGTCAAAACCTATTCGGCAAAAATTGCTTTATTTCTTGACTTCAATAGTTATAACAGTTGAATGAAATAATCCTAATGTCGTCATAGTATTGGCTTATAAGGCGTGAAGCCGCGGTTCAAACCCCAGGGCAGACATCTCCAATAAAAACGACGACTTCCTCTGAGCAGATTTCTGTCAGAACTCTGAGACGGAAAATGTGAAAATTTCTATCGTTTGGAGTGGACTTTAAACTGTAGGTCCCGCCACTCATATACATAGCTGCCAGATAAATGAGTCACCAAATCGTCAAATATTTGAGAAAAACTCGTCAAAATCGTCAAACACGTTTATTAAAATCGTCAAAAAATCGTCAGAAAAAATAAATAAATAAATTAAAAGGTTTTAAGAACCAAAATCATTTCTATTGTAGTAAAACATCTAAAGTCAATATATGTACCTATCTGAGTTCAAAAATAAAACATTAAAAAAAATTGTTTAGAAATTAAAAACTGGCGTCCATCATTTTCATTTATAATTTTTTTTTTCCAAAAACTTAGAAATTTTATATCATTTTCAGCAAAAAATTGTTTAAGGATTAAACAATCTATCCGAGCGTTGTTTATTGACACATAAGCGCAGCAATAATTTGCATCATCTATATCTATGGGCGGTGTAGGTATTAGGGAGTCAGAAGCTATTGATGTTCTGAGCATGAAAATTCAGTGTATTGTTTGCTTTAACCGACACATTTTATAGTTCTTTCTTAAGATCTTATGATCTTACTATTTACACCATTCGTAACCGACCGAGATGGGAATACAACTCTCATGTATGGGTCGGTGCCCCAACGTCTATTTATTTTGAGGTTTCTCAATCGTGTACAGGAGAGGCCATAATATCTCGTTAATGACGGTAGTGTATCCAACTCCATTGAATCATTGGAGAATCGTTGCAATGTGGTTCGTGTTTCACTGTTCTATCGCTTCAACAAAAGGATTTTGCTCGAACGAAATAAGAGGACTTTTCCCGAAAATCATATATTCCTACGTAATGCTCGTCTTTGTCGGCCACCACTTCCGTATGTGGTCGATTGGCCAGTGGATCGCACACTAGTAAAAATACGTTTTTTAGTCGGATTATTCTTATGTGGAACTCATTTCCTGCAAGGCCTTTCCTGTTACTTATGGTATAAATATATACAAGCCTAGTGTCAATAAACACAGTTCTCTCTTTCCTTCTTCACATAACATATTTTCATAGTTCCAAACACAATGCCATCGATCCCCTGAGTGTTGGTCGCACGAAACAAAATAACGGCGCTCGCCTTTGTTCTTCCGATGGTAATACTAGAAGCTAAACTCGAATTTTTAAAATTGTCTGCAACGACAAGTGATAAATTATTCTCAACTACGAGGTTATTTAGGAGTTGTAATTTTTCAGCTTTTAAGTGGTAAAAAGGAATAAAATACAGAAAAATCATATCATGTATCCAAAAATAGCTTAAAAATATAACACTTTACTATTCTTTATTACTAACTTAAATTTCCAAAAGTAACAATTGCAAAATAAATATAAAGCTTAAAGTGGCTTTTAAGGTACTAAAGTAAAGAATATGATGTACATTTTTAAATTATAAAAATCGTCAAAATAAGGGCATAAATCGTCAAATCGTCAATATGATATTTTTAGAGCTCAAAATCGTCAAAATGACGTTAAATTGTCAAATCTGGCAGGTATGCTCATATATAAAATTAATACACACAACATAAGCGGTGTGCAAGGCTAAATTTTAATCCTAACTGAAGGGTTGTAATGACCAATTATGTATGTATTATGTAACGGTTAATAATATTGCCAGATGTCATAAATTTATTGAAAAGTGTAAGACAAGCACTTGTCTATTTAACCTCATCACTATTATCTCTTTACTACAGATGTGTATAACTTTTATGAAAACTTTACATAACAACTACACTAGCCCTCTGAAGTCGATACAAGGTAATGCTGCAGTAAAAGTTTACCGGGATTTCTTATTAAAACCCATGTATTAAGAAATTTTGTGTCTGATTTCACAAGGCATTGAAATATTGATTTTAATTGTTATAGCTTTAGCAGTATAAGCATTGGATCAATTGCACTGCTATGAACATTTCTTTTGGTTGCTTTGCGTGAATGGCATCTCTTGCCATAAGGTCAGTGAACTAAATTCCTTTTTAATGATGCATAGAATTGGTTTGCACCAGAGTTCAACAATGAGTACATATTCAAAGAGATGATTAGATTCGAATCATACTCATAATTTTTGATACTTATACGAATTCATACTTATTTTAATATCATACTCATACTACTCATATTCAAAGTTTGAAATTCTCATTGTACTCATACTTAACAATACGCATGACGTTGTTGATTGCGACTCTCCTTTACTCAACATTAACAAGAATAACAAAATAAGTATGATTCGCATACGAACACTACAATACTCACTAGAAGGTTGTGTGTTTGCTTTGCTTGCTGACTTTGTCTTTTTCTTTCTCCTTTTTTTTTTGTAAATGCAACAACAACTAAGACTGTAAATTTTGATGACTGATTCGAATCACTCGAATCATTTATGAGTATTATTAGTATTTTTCTGAATTTATGGATCTGAATAAGTAGGCGTATGAATCAAACATATTTTGAATGTTATGAGTTTGATGTCAGCGTTGTACTCATACCCTTTGCAACCTATACTTACATAAATCAATGTTGTACTGAGTACGAATGAATCATAGTAGTTGAATTTCAATACTGTTGACTCACTCATACTCGAAATTTCATGAGTACTTATGAGTAGCGAAAAAAGATTCATTGCTGATCTCTGTTATCATATGTATATCGTTTTAAAGGCCCATCCCTTTCCTTTGTAATAAGGTTTACATTTTGGGCATCGGTTCAGAAATGTTTGTGTAATCAATAAATTTGTGCGTAAAGTAAAAAAAAACAGTTTTTGTCAAACAAAACAAGTTTGGAGGGTTCTAGAAATATAAAAAAATATTTTTGAGTTCTACTTAACAAACATAGACTAGGTAGTTACTCGGGTGTATTTAAATTTTGTATTTTGTAGCATAGTTTTATATGTTATGTGTATATGATCATTGCATCCTAACTTATCACGCCCCCCATGTTGTGTGAGTTAATTTTATCCATGAGTGGCGGGACCTACAGTTTGACATCGACTGCAAACGACATACTTGAGCAGCTTTTTCATCTCAATTTTATTTACTCTCAAAGTTTTTGATAGAAGACAAACGCGAGGAAATCGCCGAAAGAAAAAAAAAATTTTTTTTCATTTTGTTCGAGTGTCTAAACTTTCAGATGAATCTAAATTTAACTTTATTGATTCTCTTAGAATAAAAAGATTACGACGGCCTGCTAATAAAATATTATTCAAGCTTTTAAACATTCAGGTCTAGGTGCTGTGTTGTAAGGTTTTTTCTTGACGATCGCCTAGAACTTTTACACAAATTCAACGGGGTTATGGGCAAACAGATCTTTAAAAGTGTATGAGAGAAAAGGATTCTAGCTCACACATAAGTTCAAATAACCCTCATAGAAAACATGTATAAAATTGTAAATAGAACGATAAGTCGAGATCAAAACAAACAATTTCAAGCAATAAAAGAGGCATGATATAAAATCTCATAAGCTCAAATCATAGAGAGGGATATGAAAAATTAGTATCATGCAACAAAATATTAGTACGTATTTAAATCCACTATTAGTTATGGATAGGTTAGGATTTACTTTTGTAGACGTACAGCAATTCAAATTCATATTTATTTCGAAGTCGCCGTTGTATCTTTGGTAGTGTGTTGGCTTGTCAGACATGAGGCCACGGTTCCAGCCCAGGTCAGACATCTTCAACAAAAGAAAATACAAAAAATATTTCTTCTGCGAATAAACTTAAATAAAATTGGCATGAAAAAGTGCCTCATAAATCTTTTGTTCGGAGTCGACTTTAAACTGCAGGTTGCGTCTCTCTTGTATAAAATTAACACACACAACATAAGTGGTGTGAGAAACTGGGTCATAATCCTGACGGAATGGTTGTAATCACCAATTATGTATGCAAGTGAGTATGTATTTATTTCGGCCAACACTGTAAATGCTTAAGAAAATTGTTTAAATTGTTATTTATGTGTTTGTATTCAAGGACTTTCTATTTAAAAAGTTTACTAAGTATGTAGTTTCTTTAGCAAATCCTTCAATTATAACCCTTTTTATATTCAAACTCTTCTATTACATGTTATAACCGACACAATCACATTCCCTTTAACCACCACAAATCTTAGAGTCAGCATTTGTGAACATCATAAGCATCATTTATCAGCAAATTAATGAAACTCAAGAATTGACCTTTCCAACCAAACCAAACCCAAGCAAGTAAAAATCTTGAATTCAATATTCTTTAGTTTTTGTGTGTGTGTGTGCCCCACTTCGTTGTTGTTGTTGTTGTATTTCTTATTGTTGAATATTTAACTGTAAAACCTTTGTCCTGTTCTGTAGTTCTTTCTCTCTTTTGGAAATCCCTGTTAATATTTATTTTATAAACTTTAAAAAGCTTTTAAGTCAATTGCCATTTGTGGTACACAATAAATGTTTTGTTGTAAGCTGGTTAAGGCAATAATGCCAACAAAAAATAACAATAAATTCTAAATAAACCATAAATAGTAACAACTACCAAAAAAGGAAGTTGTAGAACATGAAGCCAATGCCTACAACCCATGCTCAGTAAAAGGAAGTGTTTAAATGTTTTAAAACACAACTAAAATAAATTTTATGACTTCTGGAACTTCTATTAAAGAATACTAAATTATACTGACTTTGTCACTATAAATGGCTTTAAACAAACCAATGTACAAGTAATTTAGAGATTTATATACTTCGTATATTATATACAATGTCGATCAAAGCATATTGGCAATAAAATTTCCATTCTATTCTATCTAGGCTATTCCAACAGGGACTTTCGAATTTTTGCAATTAATAACTGACATCGTGTTGAAGCCAAAACTGTCAAGTTAGCTTTTGTTTATGAAGTCGCCGTAGTGTAGTAGGTAGTTTGCTTATTAAACCAGAGCCCTCGTTTCAAACCCCAGGTCAAACATCTCCAACACAATGAAATATGAAAAAATATTTCTGCAAAGACTTCCTCGCAGCAGATATCTGGCAAAAACTCTGAGAATAAATAAAATACCTACGAAAAGTTTCTCAAACAAAATCTGTCGTTCGGAATCGTCCCGCTTCCCATGTATAAAATTAACAAACACAGCGTAAGTGGTGTGAGAAGCTAAGTCATAATCCTTACTTTAGGGTTGTAATGATCAATTATATATGTATGTATGTGTGTTATACAGTCTGTTTTGCCAAATCACTGTGTTTGCTCATGGAGCAGTTGACAAACTGAGTCTCATTCTCATCGAAAAATCATTTTCAGCGATAACACCCACATCTAGATGAATCGGTACATGAACAAAAAATTGTGGAATTTGGGAAAAGAGATACAAGATCGTCCATTGCATCCGGTGTGGATTTTAGGCTGGCACGATATTGACAAGGTGAGCACTTTAGGTCGATAATTCCAAACTTCTTCTGGATATTCTGTGCGAGCCACTAAAATCTGTTTTAACCCTTTTACACTTGTTCTTGTGGAGTTTCTATTAGTCGCAGATGCATGCGAATAAGCCACAAACCAAAGCGGTCCCAAAGTAACCCATGCCATCGATCAATTCTTACCTGATTTATGCTCCAGATTCAGGGAAAATTGGACATTTCGGATGCACTCGATCCGACAAGTCTTGGCGGATATTATACAATGTACGATGTTATAATCTAGTAGATAGTGTGTTGGCTGAATAGATGTGAGGCCACGGTTCAAACCACAGGTAAGTCAACTCAATCAAAACGAAGTATGAATGAAATTGCTTTGAAAAATTTCTCAAAAATCTGTCACTCAGAGTCGACCTTAAGCTTGAGGTCCCGCAACATATGTAGTGAGAAAATCTATTTTGTTATCCTAACTGAAGGATTTTAATGGCCAATTATGTATGTATGTACAGTGAGCGTCAAAAGAAATTGTACATTAACTGTTTCATTGCCAGTTTTTAAAATTAAAACAAAAAAATTACAGAAAATTTGAAATATTGTCAAATTTTTTGGGGCACTCTCCTTAATTGGTAAAAGTTAAGTTTGGTGATTGTTAGAATTTTATCCATGGTTTACAGTTTCTTTTGACGTTCACTGTATTTACACCTTTTTCAAGCTTTACTTTGTATTAGAAATCTAACTTATTTAGTTCTAATCTAACAAAAATCATAGACATTTACTGTAAAGAGATCTACTTTTCTTGGGACCACGAACTCAGTTTGTACTATATTACGACTCTGTGTTAGTCAAATATGGCACATTCGTCGCAATGTGACTTAATACCCCGTCACGTTGACACACTCTAACCTATCTACCTTTGCGTTAAATTGACTATACTCAGCCTAAAGCTAGTTTTCATAGGAAATTTCACACTAAGACTCTTACTTTTACATTTTTTAATATCTCTTCGTCTTTCTGACTACAATAATGTGTAGCAGCCATAAATTATGTTACGGAATTGATTCTGACTTAGCGATATTATTATTGATTCTGACTTTTATCTTGTTCGACAACGATAATTCGAATTTCGAGCCAGTTTTATGTCAACCTCATGTGGATTCTTAGCTTAAAATTTATTTCATATAATTGTTCAGCCGATAGTTTCTAAAGTAGACACACTCCTAACCAATATTTTTTTTTAAACCAGCACTCAGGGGATGGCCCCTACTCATGCAGTGCATTGTGCAGGTTTAGGAAAATAGGTTATAGGAAGGTGGAAAGAGAGAGGAGTAGTGTTTGTGGACATTTGATTTAAACTCAAGATGTGAACGGCAAGGAAACGAGTTGCTGCTAGGTGATAATGCATATATCATAATATGTCCACGTCTTACTATCTTGCGTTATTGGAAAGAGACATGGTTAGGCACACAAACATTAGTGCAGAAGTTGTAGACCGTCTGAAAAGGAAAAGAGTATCGCCCACTTCATTTATCAGTGTCTGTATTCGACTCAAGGCAGAATTCTATTATTTAGGGCAATTTTTGCCAGGGTGCAACACTGTTGTCGTGAATTGATATTGAAGTATCAGTAGATTAATTTCACTTTCAGCCTGGTTTCCAGTTTGGTTCTTAAGAAGGCTTGCTCAATATGACTCTAAATCACTGATTTTCCAAGCCAGTTAATCTGCACTTATTAATTAACTCTGGAGTATCGTTTCTCGTAGTATAATAACGGTTTGTTATATGTGCTCAAATGACTTTTAATGCCAGCAAAGCTGCCACTCACTTCACTCATATCCTATCTTAGTGAACAGATGGAATCAACCTTCTACTTTCTCATTGATTAACAAATTTTGTATACAATTGTAATACCGGTCCGTCATTTTTACGAATGAATATTAGATAAGAATAATTGATTCTGCGTTATACTGCCGTTCTTCTGATATTACACCTCCCAAATCTAAAGCGACTTATGTTTGGTTACCAAGTTCTTCAAATTCGGTATATTTTTGTAAAAAAAAACTTTTTGCTGCAGCAAATTTGTTCATATTTTGTGGTTAATGCGTTGTTGTCAACTGAAATGGTTGTTTCATGTTGTTGTTCTTGTTAAAATTTTGATGTGAAAAACACTGATAAACCCATTTACGATTTGTGTGATAATAAAATACACACGCACACACATAAAAAGTAAATATTTTTACACAAGAGAGAAAGAATAACACAAGCAATTAGAGAGAATGGTACCCAACTAATAATTTTCTGAGTTGTCGTAAAACAGCCCATGTATTTCGTTTGTTCTCTTGATATTTTAATACGAACTTGTCGTAGAATGCAATAACTATTAAATAATTTAATAAGAGGGAATACTCACTTTCTAGAACATAGGCCGCCATGGAAATAATAAAGAATTGCGCTACGCTAGCTATCCTTTTCACTAAAGTACGTCTATGCGTTAGTCAAACATGCCGCTTTTAAATTTTTGGAAATTCTTCTTCTTAAAAAATTACAGTATTTAATAGAGAATATTGTTACGTCCCACTTTTTCACACAACTAACTGGCAAAGTTACTTTTAGCACTATTTATTCTCCAGTTATTTTCACTTTGGCAACTTCTAGACTTTATGTTGTTTTGTATTTGTAAATCATTGATATCGTAACATCATTGCTTCATTGTTTGTTTTTCTCGTTGTTTTTTCACGATTTCAATATAAACACATTCAATAATAATATTCTCTCGATAAATTACGAGTATATTCGTATCTTCCCTTTTGCAGATTGTAGTCTTTGCTGTCATTCTTTAGATCCTTCTAAAATTGGGGCGAAAAAGGTTAGCATATGTAATTTGTTTATATTTTATCCACAGGCAATTTTTGAAGTTTGTCATCTGGCTGTCGTAAATTTGAATGAATAGAGAGCTTAATTAGTTTGATTATTTATAAACCTTACTATTTTTTGCTTTGTTTCACTACCATTAATAAATTTTTTGCCAGCTTAGCTAATAAATGATATATGTACATACTAGTATATCCTGGAGTGATAGATTTGCCAGTTGCCATTGCCTAGAAACAACGCTTGCTATGAAAAGGTTATGGGTTGTAGCATTGAATGTAGTGCTGAGGAACTTTTGCTTATTGACATCTACTATTTCACGAATTATGGCCCAGCCTTACCATCCTATCATGTATGGAGTTATGCTCTATGACAAGTCAAATTTCAAGGGGTATCCTAGCAAGATTTTTTGGATGTAGATTTAGTTTCCTAATTTTTATTTTACATAAACAACGATGTAGATTTTTTTGCCTTCTCCCGGATTTTAACCTTAATTTTTCCAGTTTGTAGCCAAGCATTTTCAGCACTGCACAACCTTAGCTCATACCATATATCAGATCGAAAGTGAAACACCATTCTTAAGGATAGTGCAGAGCTTTGAAAGGAATGAAAGTAACATATATATATACCACCGAATCATATATTTTTGTGCATTAGTATCGTATACTAACTTCTGTAAAAAGGATAGAAATGTTGGCATGAAGATCTGGGGACGTATTGTAAAGGGATTATATTATCCTCGTGTTGCAGATAAGATAATTTTAAATAGCAAAACTCTCACATAATATTAATATAATAAATTACGTTTGCAAGCCTCCTCCTTTATTGAGAAATTTGGGAACCTAAGAAATCGATTGGCTGACAGCTACCTCCTCAACTGTCTACTGGATACAATCAGTAAACTCTATGATATTGGAATTTTGAAATGAGACTTAGTAACAAAAAAGTAGGACAACTTGGTGGTATACAGATAGTTCTATAAAAGATCTTAGAACAGGTGCAGAAGGTTTTGGTCCCAAAATGAAACCTTCCGAGAACATGGGGAATATTACGTGTACCTTTCAAGCGGAAATCTATGCCATCGAAAGATATTCTCAATTTAACTTGGATAGAAAGTGCAAACGACGAAAGATAACAATACCATCTGATTGTCGACGTCGCAGTAGTCTAGTAGGTAGTGTGTTGGCTTATAAGACGTGAGGCCGCGGTTCAAACCCCAAGTCAGACATCTCCAATAAAACGAAAAATGAAAAAAATATTTCTTCAGCGACTTCCTTTCAGCAGATTTCTGGCAGAAACTCTGAGAGTAAATAAAATTGCTATGAAAATATATTCGAAAATATGTCTTTTGGAGTCGTCTTTAAACTGTGGGTCCCGGCAGCCATATATAAAATTAACACACACATCGTAAGTGGTGTGAGAAGCTAGGTCGTAATCCCGACTGAAGGGTTGTAATGTGTATATGTCTGTATCGTCTGTATCGAGCACTAGGCTCTTATGAGCTTAAACCGATGATAGTATGGGACTGTGTGGAGAAGCTGAATCCTCTAAGTAGGGAAATGAAAGTTACCCTCTGCTGGAATTCAAGGCATTTAGCAAAAAGATCAGATTGCAAGAAGGGAAGTTTCCACGCTGCTGAGGGAACCAGAACATCTCCGTGGTGTGTGAATGGATATACGTAGAGGTATTCTCAAAGAAAGAGAAGCTAAGTAGAGGCAAAGGCTCTTCTCAAACCAAATAAGTTCAAGACAGTCGAAACTTTTGTTGGGAAATTACAATAATTTGTTTGTTTGTTGGGAAATTACAATAAAAGAGACCTGAGTCTTGCATCAAGCTATCCAGGAATAACCTAACGTCGGATACACTTATTCACGTTGGGGATTGTCTTGATCTCAACATGCAAACATATTCTTATTAAAACCTCCGTTTTCATGCTGTCAGTTAAAGCTGATAGGGTAAGTTCAGTATCAATCACCGATGACAGATGTGGCAATTGACTCTCAGTAGACATTTTGTAACTAGCTAAGTGACTAATAAAAAGTAACGACATCTAGTTGTACGCATGGCTTTTGAAACAAAATCAATGCTTCCTTTTTTCTAACATCTTTTGGTTTTGTTGTTGTTTTTCGTATTTGTTTTTTGGGGTTTTTATGTAGTTTTAAATTCTTTGCATTAATGTTGTTGCTATTGCTGTTGCTGCTACTGTTGATTAGAGTTTATTGCCATGTTAACAAATAATGTGAACACGTTTCACAGAACATGTGCTTTACTGCCAGTGTATACAAGTATGTGCATGCGAGGAGAGTTTGTTGAGTTATTTCTCTAGAAAAATATTTGAAATTTTTTGTTGGCGCCTAAAAACATTCTATTGTGATCATTATTAAGGAGTAGAGAAGAGGGAAGAGTTGTGTTATGCGCGTGTATTGTGTTATTTGTGTTATAATTTGTTATCCGAAATATTTTTCGTTTCTTCGTTTTCTTTCTTTATTTATTTTGCCACTTATTCATTTACAATATCTTGTCTGCTATTGCCTTATCATGTTTCTGTCATGTTTTGTCTCGCAACATGCTTTTCATTTTTCGTGTGTGTTCTTTTCGATTTAATGTTTTTCTTTTTTTTTTTTTGGTGTTGTAGTTGTAGTGTTAAATTGCTGTTATTGCTGTTGTTGTTTTTATTGTATTTAAGCAAATTGCTATTTAGTTTAGTCTTTATAGTTGTTAACAAGTCTCAATAGTGTCGTTTTCAATGAAAATGCTTATTAAGGGATTTATACAGCTGCTCTCTCTCCCTCTCTCTGTCTCTATACATTTGTCTCTCATTTCTTTGTTGTTTTGCTGTCTGTTTTTTGCATGTATTATTTCTGCCTACGGTTGTATTTTGTTGAGCGTTTTTTTTTTGCTTTCTTGTTTCCTTCGAACATTTTCTGCAATATCGACAATAATTTTTTGGTTTTTTTGGTTTTTTTTTACTTTGAAAATGTTTTGAATAAATTACCAATAAATCAGTGAAAATTTTTGTGTATGAAGGCAACGTGATAGAGACTTAAACTAGAATTTTGGCGTTGAAAACTTTTCGTTTAAAAACATTTTTCTAAAAATAATGAGTCTTTCATTAGAAGTTTTCTCTTTTTAAATTTAAATAAGTGTGCGTGTGACTTTTTTTAGTTTGAAAGACCTATTGATACGATTATGTGTGGAATGGCAATCGCTGTGACCTGTGACTAAAGAAACACCCACTAGAAACAGTCTAACGGAATCAAATCTCACAATCTCGTTGGCCAGTTCACATCACTTTTACGTGAGACGATCATGTCCTCAAATCTCTGGTGCAAAATATGTGAAATTCCCTATTGAAACCACATGTATCTAGATTATCCAAAGGAAATTTGTAATCAAAAATGAAATCGCCGTAGTCTAGTAGATAGTGTGTTGGCTTATTAGGCTTAAGGCCACAGTTCAAACCCTAAGTCCAATATCTCTAATAAAACGAAATATGAAAACAACATTCCTTCGGCGATTTCCTCTCATCAGATTTCTGACAAAAACTCTCTCAGTAAATAAAATTACCATGAAAAGTTTCTCAAAAAATCTGCCGTACGGAATCGACATTAAACTGTAGGTCTCACGAATCATGTATAAAATTAACACACACAACATAAGTGACGTGAGAAGCTAGGTCGTAACCCTATCTGAAGGGTAGTAATGGCCAATTATTTGTGAGAAATAGTACTCTTTATTTACGTTGTACTCAACGAAATATTAACCGTACACTCCACCAGCTCATTGAGATACATTGGAGGCCGTTGAATCTTATACGGTTTTGCTATCGTAACAAATTCGAAAATTTTGGTTTTTCACATAACAATTCGGCCTCATTGCTAAAGATGATTTTCCAATGAAAATTTGGGTCCATTGCCAACTACTCTAGAGCCCATTCAGTGAGCTTACGTCGCTGTCAATGGTCGCTTGCCTTCAGTTCCTGAGTCAGTTGAATTTTGTGCAGGTGCAAACTCTAGCCACGACACAAAATTCTGAAAAATGCCGACTTCTTGTGATCAATGTGAAATCGACTGCCACGGATTCTCCAGAACAATCTTGCGAACTGCACAGATGTTTTCAACAGATATTGTATTTCGTCAACATACGGTTGAGCATACGTCGCTGTCTATGGTCGCTTGCCATCAGTTCCTGGGTCAGTTCAATTTCGTATAGGTGCAGGCTCCAGCCACCACACAAAATTCGCCAAGTTAAGGACTGCGAACGCCCGAGTTCTTGTGGTCAATTCGAAATTGACTGTCACGTATTCTCCAGAACAATCTTGTGAAAACATCTGTGTTTTCAGGAGATATTAAATTTTGCAACGTACGTTTGTTGGTTGGTCGAACATTTACTTAACCAGTGTACTCAAATTTATGCATTACATTGCGAATAGTCCTCTAGTTTGGATGATTATGGCGATTGGAAACGAGTCAAGCGCGCCCCTTATTTGCCTGAACAGAAGAGTAATTTTGATATAAAAAAAATTATTATTTATACATGTTACCCAATGATATATCCGTCCATTGTGATTTAACAAAACAAACTGATTAAATGTCAAGCAATTTGACAGATATAGCTTCAACGCAATGGGCGTTATAAACTATAAAATTTTGTTGGTTGTTTTTGGAATACCCCATACCGAACTATACTACAATATGTGAAACAGACGTATACGCATAGCTGCCAGTTAAATGAGGCACCAAATCGTCAAATATTTGAGAAATAATCGTCAAAATCGTCAAAGACGTTTATTGAAATCATCAAAAAATCGTCACCAAAAATAAATAAATAAATTAAAATTATTTAAAAACCAAAATTATTTCTATTGTAGTAAAACATATAAAGTCAATGTATGTACATACATATCTGAGTTCAAAAATAAAACATTTAAAAAATTTTTTAGAAATTAAAAGCTAGCGTTCCTCATCTTCATTTATTAATTTTTTTTCTCGACTATGTAGAGGAGAGGCCGTAATAGCTCGTTAATGACGGCAGTATATCCAACTCCATTGAATCATTGGGGCATCGTTGCAATGTAGTTTGTGTTCACTGTTCTATCGCTACCGCAAAAAGATTTTGCCCGAACGAAATAGGGGGACTTGTGCCCGAAAATCATGTATTCCTACGTAACGCTCGTCTTTCTCGGCCAGCACATCCGTATGTGGTTGATTGGCCAGCGGATCGCACATTGCATTACACTAAAAATACGTTTTTTAGTCGAACTATTGGTATGTGGAATTCAATTCCTGCAGAGGTCTTTTCTGTTACTTATGATATAAAAATAAACAAGCCTAGTGCCCATAAACACTGTTTCTTCTTTGCTTCTTCAGATAACATATTTTCATAGTTCCAAAAACAATGCCATCCATCCCTTTAATGTTGGTCGTAAAAAAAAAATAACGGCGATTGCCTTTGTTCTTCCGATGGTAATATTCGAAGCTATACTCGAATTTTTAAAATTGTCTGCAACGACAAGTGATAAATTATTCTCAACTACGAGGTTATTTAGGAGTTGCAATTTTTTGGCTTTCAAGGGATTAAAAAGGAATAAAATACAGAAAAATCATCACAGTTATTCGAAAGTAACTTAAAAGTATAATACTTTAGTACTCCTTGTTTTTACTAACATAAATTTCCAATAGTAACAATTGCAAAGTAAATACAAAGCTTAAAGTGGCATTTAATGTACTAAAGCAAAGAATATGATGTAAATTTTTAATTTTTAAAAATCGTCAAAATAAGGGCATAAATCGTCAAATCGTCAATATGATATTTTTGGGGCACAAAATCGTCAAAATGACAATAAATCGTCAAATCTGGCAGCTGTGCGTATACGTAATATTTGAATAACAAAAAAAACACACACACACAAAATTATTACTCATAAATTGTAGTGTACATTGTTGTATGTGAGTAGCGAGGAATGTAGAAATTGTTTATGTCTGGGATTTTATTAACTCGACACTATTTTTCGTAAAATACCAAATTTTATCGCAATAGTATTTCTTAAATTCAGGTGATTTTAATATAACATATCTTTTAAGGTTCATACTTACGTGCCATAATAGATAATCTGACTCTGGTATATCATCAGGTTCTGCTAAATATATTCTAAGAGATGCCTTTCTTTCAGATATCAGTAGATCTCTGATCCGTTCTGGACATTACTTAAGGAATGGATATCCCTTTTTTAGATAATAGACGATTAATAAAATAAAACGAACTTTTCCTCTATCATCGTTTGAATTGAATAAATTATCACGTCTTATTTTGCAGCTTTTTGGTTTATAATGGATTATCCAGTTTAGAAAGTAGTTTAGAAAGTAAGGCTTCATTACACTGCTTGGATTTTGTTATTATGTATGAAATACAATGTTATTTTATTGGCCGACACCTAGTTAGTTACAGCAGTTGTTGCAGAAAACTGAGAGAAAGTCGCTGTAGAAATGTTTTTTTCATTTTTCGTTTTGTTGAGAATGTCTGTTCAGGGAACTTAACTCCGGCCTCACGGTTAATAAACCAATACACTACCTACTAGATTACGACGACTACTTACTACACTAGGGCGGCTTAATCTAACCTACTGAGGTAAAACCATCAGACATTTAAAAACATTTCTTAAATTACAGGAATAAATTTCATTCCTTGAAATACACAATTATCCTTCGTATAACAAACACTCCAAAATATAACACCCTAGAGATTGTAAAGCTTGTAAAATCTCAATGTTCAAATTGTTATTTTTGGATTTGAGCAAACATTTTGTTTGAAATTCTCGTTTTTATTGAATTTTCAAAAATTTTAAATTTCCAGGATTAAATTTTGATTTTTTTCTTTAAATTTCTGCACGAGGACTTGTAGCTCTCTTAGCAGTGCAAAGACGTACAATCAACTGTTGTAACAATACGATAAATGTAGAGTTTGAATAACACCATATGGGTTTTAATGTTGCAACATCATTTTGCCATAAATGTTTAATGCCACATTCTGAAAATATGATTTTGAAAACATTATGCATATGAATGGAAAATGTTTGCAAAATTATTGCATGCAACACACACAAAGCCATACAGGGTAAAGCAAATGAAAAAAAAACAGAACCCCAAGTCAATGGAATGTAATAACCTAGAGTGTGGAGAGAGAAGAGAATATGAAAACATACATAATAATTGTATGCGATGAGTATGAATAATTACTGGATGGATTCTATTGTTGTTAATTTTGCCAAATAATACTGGCTTTAAAGCACTTGTACAAAATCATTAATTAAAACTCAATAGGAGGTATAAAAACCGGACAGGATTTTGATTGAGTTTGTATGACTACAGTCAGGGAGTTGGACACACATGTTGAGTCTGCAGTCAAATGAAACACAGGCTGTTGATGAGATTACATGGCAAATGTGCTTGTAGCTTCACATCAAAGCGTATTATTTTAAACTTTTTCTTTGTAATGCTCTCTCTCACTTTTTCTCCTTCCCTCTCGCTCTCTCTTTTTTGCTCCGTAAATTTCTTTACATATTTATGCATGAGTATGAGTGTAACAGGTCTGTGATTAAGTTTACATTGCTTACCCAGTTTGTTGGTTTTACTTTGCGGGCTCATCATAGTGGTACACAATTTTGTTATTGTTTTCAGGTTCTGACCCTGGAACAATGCGCATTGTTTCTATGCCAAATGCCAGGCATGCTGTTTTGTCTTCTTGTTTTTCGGGGGGGGGGGAAATAGTCAATTTTGATTTTGGTGCGTCGGCATGCTTTGCATTCAAATATCATGAGCATTGCTTCTGTTCAGTTGTGTTGCGTTGTGTTGTTTTGTTTTCATTTTTCTTTGTTTTCTTGTGGAATTTTTTTTGTTCTATGTGTGTGTGTGTGTGTGGAATGTTATTACAAGAAACTGAATATTTAACAATGGACGTGATTTCTTCAACTTTTTTCAATATCAATGGAAATAAAAAGTTTTTACGTGCTGCATACAACTATAATTTGAATAAAAATTCCGAAATATCTTTAAAATCTTTAATATTTTTGCAGGTAAATGCGAACAAAGCCTTCTGAATCCCTTAATAAAATTTTCATGATTATTTGTTGTCTTGTTTTTCGATTTTGATGCGATCAACAATATACATAATGTCTGTTATATGGACTGTAATGCAATTGCAGTATGTGGGAGTAAATGGTAGAGAAAAATGTCCACTTAACAATGTCTGAATTATCATGAATTGTTTAATGCCAGAAAAATGCTTTCAAATTGAGGAAGAATTATTCTATTTACGAAGCTCATGGAGTACTTAGTCCTTAATCTGCAAGTAAGCAAGCTATTCGAATAGTTATTGTTCGTTTTTTCACTAAGTTTCCTCTTTTTGACTCAAACCATCGACGGACAAAGACATACGTGTTTCGAAAAGAATCAGAAGCCAAAATGTCGATTCATCGTTGTTCTCAACTTCTTGGGCTTTGTGCCACTACGTAGTACTAAGTAAGTAAGAATCTTGGCTTTCTTACTCCACATAGTAGTAAGAATCTTGGCTTACTTACCCCACATAGTAGTAAGTAAGTAAGAATCTTGCCTTACTTACTCCACATAGTAGTGTCATAAAGAAGTTGAGAACAACAACAGTAAGTAAGACAGTAAATAAGAATCTTGGCTTACTTATGTAATTACTTCATTGATCATTATTACCCTCTAGCCAGGATTACAACCTAGCTTCTCACACCACCCATATTGTACGTGTTTTTTATCCATGAATGGCAGGATCTGTAGTTTAATGTCAACTCCGAATAACAGATTAAAGATACTTCTATTTACTCTCAGAGTTCTTGCCAATAGACTGCTGAGAGGAAATCGCCGAGAGAAATATTTTTTTCATAATTCATTTCGTTCGAGATGTCTGAGTTGGGGCTCTCGTCTAATAAGCCAGGCAACACATTACGTATTAGATTCTTGATTCATTCTTTATCCATTACCCCTCTTGGGAGCATATGGAGCATTCAAAGCATTTTCCATTTTACGTGATTGTAGCCATAAGTTCAGTTTCGTTAATCTATTGTTCCAGTTAAGCAAGTGATTAGTCTGCTGTAGCAGATCCTAGTATAATGGTGCTGCCATTTATAATTGCCTAGAAACAACGCCCTCCGAGTATGTACTGCAGTGGTAAAAAACCTTGCTAACCGTTGATTCCTACTATTTCCCCGCTATGTGGCTGACTTCCCTTGTGACGTTATCTTTTGAATTGTGTTGGAGATGGTGAAGCCTGTCAATTTGAAATACGAAAACCATGATGATTTTTTTTCAATTCCATTGGGATTCGTATCCGAACTTCTCGACTTGTAGACTAGAAGATTTGACCACACTACACCATGCCACCAAAGCAGACTCTTGATTTATAAAATGCAACTCGTACAAGAATTGAAACTAAACAACCATTTTGTGAGGTGCACTTTGGCTGATGAGCCGTAGATGATTATTTCTATCAAAGAATTGTGTTTATATGATGAAGCTTATTACGTTACGGCATTATCGGTTCTCATTTCTTTTGAAACGAGCAAAGGACTGCCTTGCCTCTACGTGAATGCTTCGACCCTTTCTGATTGATTGATGCAACTTGCCATACAATGCGTTTAACAATCGATTCTTTGCAAGATCAAGTTGGTTTACTTACCTCCTTGACTGCACGTTTTAACGCCGATTATGAATTAATTATTAAAGGGCTGTATTAAGCCATTACTTTATGTCGTAATCTGAAAGATCTTGAAGATTTGAGAGCAATTATTCCGCCATACATAATTGGTCATTACAACCCTTCAGAAAGGATTACAACCTAGTTTCTAACAAAATTTTATACATGAGCCGCGGCACCTACAGTTAAAGTCGAGAAACTTTTTCATGGCAATTTTATTTACTTTCAGAGTTTTTAAAAGAAGCCTGCTGATGAGAGGCAGTCGCCGAAGAAATAGTTTTTCATATTTCCTTATGTTGGAGATGTCTGACCTGGGGTTTCAACCATGGCCTCACATCTATTACGCCAATACACTACCTACTAGACTACGATTTCAATAGCGCCATGTGACCAGAATTATTAGAAATGTAGTTCAAAACTGAACTGACAGCAGTACAACTTGACTAGTAGCCTCGGCGAACAAATGCTTTGAACATATCCTAAAAAAATGGTCATGAAATTATCAGGTGGATTATAATAAAAAAATCATTTCAACAATAATTTTGTCTCGTATTGCCATTTAAAGTACTCAAGCACTTAGGGAAACACTCCACATGTACGAATTTTACGAATTTTTTTAATTAAATTTTTCTACAAAGAAATTTAAACAAACATGAACTGCTTTGAAGAAGAAAATATTTTTCATTTTAAATTCCTTTTTAATACTTCTTCAGATTTATTCTTTTTTGACGACTTTCCTTAACATTCACACACAAAGAGATATTATGTTACAAATTACAAAATAATAATGTTTTGAATAAAATTTCATACTACTTAGCTTTATGCTTCATTTCTACATTTTGTTTGCTTAAGAAGTTATTTTTTTTTCCAACAAGTCTATCAAAAATGTTTATCTGTTTGTAATTTCCACAAAAATCTGTTTTTTCCATTTCCTATGATTGAAAATATTTGGAAATTGCAAATCTAAGCAGTTTGCAACAGGAAGTCTACTATTTATCTCTTAACACAGTAAAGTAAAGGTAACATTACACATTAAGGCTAGGTAAAGCAAAATCTCTTTAAATCATAACTTAGTATTACAAAAATAAAAAGAAAACAACTTCATTTCATACATATTTACAGAACAATTCTTCAACTGCCATTAAACATAGATATTCTTGTGTAATAAAAATCATAGAAACGTATCGTATCGTATACTGTATTCTTAAGGGCTAAGCTTAATTTTTTTGCTATTGTACCGGATTTAGAGAAAAGTAATTAAAATAGTTTTCATATATATTTTGTTCCTCTTTTTGTTTAAGGGAAAGAAACCTTAAATTGCCATTATTTTCTAACTCACTAAACTCAATATATCATATGAAGTGTACTTTCAGGGCTTTGCAGACTACAATAACAAAAAGTTTAATTGTGATTTATTTAATTTGTATAACCTTTAATGCCTTGCTGCTGTAATTTTGTGGAAAATGTGGCACACATTTAAAAATAAAAGCCTGTAAAACTTTTCCTAACAACCATTGACTTACAATTTAGAGCACCCTACCTACCAGCCTAAGGTTATAATGATGGTAATGGCTCAAAGGCGCAATACCTTAAATAATCTTAATAACTTGTAAGAAAACCGATGCAATATTTAAAGTCGTAGGCTGTAAATAAATCCAAAGAAATTGAGGCCAAGCTCAGCTATCGAGAGTACGAATATATATGCACGTTTCGCAAAATCGTTAACTTTTTCTACTGAGGCTGCAGTACGACATATGAATACATACATAATTGGCCATTACTTTAGTCGGGACTAGAACCTAGCTTCTGATACCACTTATGTTGCATATGTTAATTTTTATACATGAGTGGCCGAACCTACGACTTCGAACGACAGGTTTCTTAGAAAATTTTCATGGCAATTTTATTTACCCTCAGAGTTCCTGCTGAGAGGAAATCGCAGAAAGAGCTATTTTTTTAATATTTCATTGTGTTCTGGAGGTGTCTGAGCTAAGGGTTAAACCACAGACTATTATCTAATAAGTCAGACAGACTAGCTTGGTTGAGTGAGAGAGCTCTAGAGGCAAGAATAAATAAGAATGTTAATGATTTTAATCTTGTCCATCCATTCCAAATAGTTGAAGAATTGATCACATTAATATCTGTTGATACTGTGAACAATTACATAATTGGCCATTACAACCCTTCAGTCAGGATTACGGCCTAACTTCTCACACCACTTATGTTCCATGTGTTAATTTTTATACATGAGTGCCCGGACCTACAATTTAAAGTCGACTCCGAAACGAAAGATTTTTGAGAAACTTTTCATGGCAATTTTATTTACTCTCAAAGTTTTTGCCAGAAATTTGCTGAGAGCAAGTCGCCGAAGAAATATTTTTTCATATTTCGGTTTGATGCCTGACATGGGGTTTGAACCGTGGCCTTACGTCTAATAAGCCAACACAGTATCTACTATACTACGGCGGGTTTTAGTTTGTATCTACTAGACTTCTGTGAACAATTAATTTCTTTTAATAGGATCTTCACCTGTCGTTGCCTATGAAAAATGTTCTCTGCCAACACGTGTTTGGTCTAGAGATGAGGTTTTTGCTGATTTAGTTCCACATTTCCTCAAATGGTGCTATCTGACTTTAGTGTAATGTGCATTGGATTCAGGGGAATATGCTCATATAATATTTGGTATCGAAATTGAATTCACACAATTTTTATAACTCAGTTTTGTTGTCAAAATTTCCTTAATTGATACAGAAAGCTCAAAAACAAAAAAAGAACGAGTATTTAGAAGACTAATGAAGTTGGAAGACGCACCATGTAACCTTAAGCCTGTA